>JBBGZY010000294.1:2867500-2880000 GCA_037952925.1 Lithobates clamitans | reverse complement strand
TTATTTGATCTAGCCAGCTTTACTCCTAAGTACTTTAGTTCTTCGGTCCATCTGAAACTATGTTCTTTTTTCAATGTATCTATTTCTGATTTATTTAAATTTATATTTAATATTTCTGATTTTGCGAAGTTTATTTGGAAATTAGACAGCTCTCCATATTCCTTTAGGGCGATCATTAACTTAGGCAGGGTAGTTATAGGATCAGCGACATAAAATAATATGTCGTCAGCAAAAGCTGCAACCTTGTGCTCATCTTTGCCGAACCTAAAACCTCTTATTTCTGGATCTGCCCGTATTGTTGCTAAAAGAGGTTCCATAGAGAGAACGAAAAGCAACGGGGACAGGGGACACCCCTGCCTCGTTCCATTTGCCATCTCGAAGGGCTGAGACATTACTCCGTTCACTCCCACCTCTGCCGTGGGATATTGATACAGGGTTTTTATCCGCTGGATCATTTTGGGTCCAAGACCCATATTCTCCAATGTCAGGAACATGAACCCCCAGTCTACCCCGTCGAAAGCCTTCTCGGCGTCAATCGACAGCAGCAGTCCTGGGGGTCCGCCCTCCCCTGTTTTTTGGAGCATAAGCAGTGTCCTGACCCCGTTGTCCTTCCCCTCTCTTTTAGGGATGAAACCCACCTGGTCTGGGCTAATCAAAGCGTTCATTGATCCCTTTAACCTCTCCGCAAGTATTTTTGCGTAGAGTTTCGTGTCAATGTTAAGAAGAGAGATGGGACGGTAGCTTGAGCATAGTGTTTTTTCTTTTCCTTCTTTGAGTAAGATCGTAATAGAGGCCTTTAAGGCCTCTTTGCTCATCTCGTAATCCTTACCTAACCCATTAAAATACTGGCACAACCAGGGGATCAAGACTTCTTTGAATGATCTATAGTAGGCTAATGTGAATCCATCCGGGCCTGGACTTTTCCCCAGAGCCATTCCTGCTATAGCTTTACTCACTTCTTCTTCTGAAATTGGTGTTTCCATGCATTCCCTTTCTTCTTCTGTAATTTTAGGCAACATTGCTTTTCTTAAATACTTAATGTTTCTCTCTCTACTATTTTTGAGCTGGGTACCCTGTTTTGGAATTGAATAGAGCTCCTGGTAGTATTTTTTAAATACCTCAGCTACTTTCTTGGAAGAGTACTCTATGTGGCCATCTTTAGTCTGAATTTTTTCTATAAAATTCCTGGTTTTCCTTTTTTGTACTGTTTTTGCCAGATGTTTACTCGGTTTGTTGGCCCATCTATACCTGTCTCCTAGGGTCTTCCTATATATTGCCTGAGTCTCTTGGTCCATTAAGTTTTTCAACTCAGTCCTTTTAATTATTAAATGTTTATACGTAGCTTGTGAGGGTTGTCCTGATTGTGTCTTATGCTTCAATTCTTTTTTTTTTTTTTTTTTTCGTTTTTTTTTTTCTTTTATCCACTTCAGCGAAAGTTTTCCGAGAGACATTATTTCAACTTTGTGTCAAACTTTATCTCTTCTCCTTTTTCACATCATTGTGGATTGTTTCCGTCACATCTTTATTATTTTTCCTTTCTAGGATATTCTTAAATATTTTTAAAAACCGGCGACAAAACGCCTTCTATAATTATAAACCCTATTATTATCTTAGTCTCTCTCAGTCCCTCTTATTTCCCCCCGCCCCCCCCCCATCCCCCCCTCCCCCTACCCTGTGTCTGGTCCGTTCCTTTATGTTATTTATTTATCCACTTGGCTCTGCACCTGTTCTTTCTTTTATCCTATCTAAATAAATATCCGAGACTTTGTAGTTTTTCCAACTTTCCCATCTACTATTATCCCCTTTCTCTCCTCCTTCCATTTTGTAGTGATAATCTATTTCCTTTAGCCAGTCTCTAATGTCTGGTTTTCCACTTTGTAGCCAATTCTTGGGAATTAAGGCCTTGGCCGCATTCAGGAGGTTAGGTATTATTGATTTTCTATATTGTTTCTTAGGATTATTGTAGATATGGAAGAGGCAAGTCCAAATATTTTGTTCTATTTCTTCTCCAGTTATTTCCTTTATGTTATTTAACACTTCCTTCCAGTACTCCATTATTATTGGGCATTCCCACCATATGTGTGTGATCATTGCTATTTGGCCACATTTTCTCCAACACAAGGAGGTTCTATCTTGATGGAATCTGTGTATTCTTACTGGGGTCATATACCATCTTGATACTAGTTTATAATTCATTTCTATGGTCTTCATGTCCCAAGCCTTATTATATCCCATTTCTATCATTTTTTCCACTTTTTGGTTATCTATTTTTAAATTCATTTCTTTTTCCCATTGATTTATATATTCTGGTCTTTCTTGTGCTTCCAAATCTGTCAGTATACTATAAATTTTTGATGTTCCGTTTTTTAATGGTGTTTCATTGCTACATAGCTTTTCCAGTGCAGTTAATTTTGTTTCATCTCTCAGTGGGTGTGGTATTGTGCTTACTAGGTGCCTTAGTTGAGTATAATTCCATTCATTCATCTTCCATCCATTCCTTTCCTCTATTTCTACTCGTGTTCTTATTTTGCCATTTCTAGTGATATCTTTCAGTCGTGGGTTACCTATTCCTTGGATTTCAAATATTTCCCTCCCAGGGGTGAAGAGATTCGATCCTGTGAGTGCTAATAGTGGTGAATTATATTTCCATTCATTCTTTAAGTGAATGGTGTCCCAAATTTTAAATACATTTTTTGTTATTTCGTGCGTGTCGGTGTCCAATAGTCTATATTTCCGTGGAATCCAAATATTCTTATGTAGTGTGGCTCCACTTATTGTGTTTTCCATTTCCACCCATTTTTTTTCATTTTTCTCATTTGTCCACTCTAACATTCGTGTTAAAACTATGGCTTTATAGTACCTACTTATATCTGGGAGGGCAAGACCCCCATGCTCCTTTTTCCTTGTGATCAGCGTGTATTTAATTCTTGGTTTTTTATTAAGCCATATGTATTTTAGCAGGATTGTTTTAATTATTTTAAAAAAGCTCTGCGGGATTTTTACTGGTAACATCTGTAATCTGTAGTTTATTTTAGGTAATATCGTCATCTTAAACATATTTATTCTTCCAATCCATGAAAGTGGCTGTATTCTTAACTTTTTCATTTCTTCTTTGACCTCATTGATCAGTGGAATAAAGTTTGCCTGATAAATTTTTTCGACTCTAGGAGTTATTTTAATTCCAAGGTAATTTAGTTCTTTTACCCAAGTGAATGGGAATTCTTTTTGTAAAAACTGAACTTCCTTTTTCTCTAGACCTATGTTTAATATTTCCGTTTTTATTGGATTAATTTTGAAGTTTGACAGTTCTCCGTATTTTTTAATTTCTTTCAGTATGTTTGGGAGTGACACTCTTGGGTTGGATACGTACATCAAAATGTCGTCCGCGTAGGCAGCGATCTTATGCTCTTTTCCTCCTAGTTTCGCTCCTTCTACCTCTTTGTTATTGCGGAGTGTTGCTAATAGTGGTTCTAAGGCCAATACATATAATAGTGGAGACAATGGACAGCCTTGCCGTGTTCCATTCTGCATCTTAATTTTTGGAGAGAGTCTACCATTTACTTTTACGACTGCTGTCGGGCCATTATACAAATTTGTTATCCACTTCATCATTTTTGTCCCAATACCCAAGTGCCGCAATGTATCCATCATGAAACCCCAGTCTACCCTGTCAAATGCTTTTTCTGCATCCAATGACAGGAATAGAACTGGGGTCTCATTCTGCACCTTCTTGTGCAACATCAATAATGATTTTAGGCTGTTGTCCCGCCCCTCTCTCCCCGGGACAAAACCAGTTTGGTCCGGGTTGATCCACAGTGGGATTAGTTTTTTTATCCTAGTGGCCAGGATCTTGGAGTACAGCTTCGTATCAGCGTTCAATAGGGCTATTGGCCTGTAACTTGAGCAGTTAACTTTGTCTTTCCCTTCTTTTGGTAGTATTGTAATATGAGCTAATAACGATTCACTTCTTATTTCTTCATCTTCCCCTAAGGAATTCATATATTCTAATGGTTTTGGAGTCAGCTGTTCTTCAAATTTTTTATAGTATTTGACCGTAAACCCGTCTGGTCCTGGGCTTTTTCCTACGGGAGTTTCCTTTAATGCCAGTTTTACCTCTTCATGCGTAATATTTTTTTCCAATTCTTCTAGTTGGTCTATTTTTAGTTTTGGTAAGTTTGCTTTTTTTAAATATTCTTGTATCTTCTTTGTTCTTGTATTCGCTTCTTTCCAACTTTCCTGTCCTTTTATTGCATAAAGGGAGCTGAAGTATTTTTGAAATGTTATCGCTATATCTGTAGTTTTATTTACCACTTCTCCTTTTTCATTTTTGATCTTCTCAATGTAATTCAAAGACTTCTTTTTTTTTACCAGATTTGCTAGGTATTTTCCTGGTTTATTACCCCATTTATATTTTTCTTGTACTACTCTGTTGTAGTCCTTCCTTTCTTCTTGTTCCATCCAGTCTTTTAATTGCTCTCTCTTTTGAGATAATAGGCCGAAGATTTTGTTGTTTACTTGATTTTTGTGTTTTCGTTCCAATTCATAAATTTCTTTAATTATTTGTTGCATGTTTGTTTTCCTTTCCTGTTTTTTTCTTGCTCCTATAGCTATTAACTTGCCCCTAATAACAGATTTATGCGCCTCCCATATTGTTGCTTTCGATACCTCTGGTGTATCGTTTTCTTCAAAATATCTTTTAATTTCTTCTATGATGCTTTTTTCGGTCTCACTGTCTTCTAATAAAGTTTCGTTGATTCTCCATGGACCCCTTTCAAGGACTTCTCCTTTTATTTTCATTCTCAAGATTACTGGGCTATGGTCTGAGGCGGTTATTATGCCTATTTTTGTTTCTTCTATTTCTTCCAAGTTTCTATGTTCGACCATGATGTAATCCAATCTGGAGTAAATTTTGTGTACTGTTGAATAGAATGTGTAGTCCTTTGTGCTGGGGTGCTGAATTCTCCAAGGGTCTATTAGTTGCTGTTCATATAATGTTCTTTTTAATTTCTTTAGTTGATTTACCTCTTTGTCCCTTACTCTTGAGGTACTGTCCATTTTATTATCCATGCTGAAGTTGAAGTCTCCAGCTAGTATTAATTTTCCTTGCTTGAATTCCATTAGTATTTTAATTATATCTATCAAATATTTTTTAGGGTTCTTATTAGGACAGTAGACATTGGCCAATGTATATTTTACCCCGTAAATAGTTCCTGTAATAAAAAGATATCGACCCTCCGGGTCTATTTTCCTTTGATCTATTAGAAAACGTACATTTTTCCCTATACCGATGGCTACTCCTTTGGCCCTTCTTATTGGCGAGTCTCCTTGATACCATGTTGGTATGTTTCTTGAATAAATTTTGGCACTTGAGTTTTGGGTTATATGCGTCTCCTGTAGGAAAATTATTTCTGCTTTACTTTTTTCAAGTTCTCGGAGGATGATGTTTCTCTTCCCTGGGGAATTTAGTCCTCGGACATTGTAAGAGATTATTTTTATGCTGTTTACGTTTTCCATTCTTGTGCCTTTTCTTCCCCGCCCGTCCTCCGGCCCTCCCCCCCACGCGGTCCCCCTAGGAGACCGGATGGAGGGGACACCCAGCGGACGCACGGGGTCTCCTCATCTCTTGTCTCAGAATAGGTGTGCCTATGTAACCACTCATGTGACTCAGACCTCTCCCTCCCCACCCTCCCTCCCCCTCCCCTCCCTCCTCCCACCCTCCCCCTCCCTTTTTTCTGATATGGGTTTTTTACCCCCATATTCTCTAGAGCTGAGAGCATTTTACTTTGTTTTGTGGGGCACGCTCTGCCCCCTCTGCTCTATTTATTGTGAGGCGGAGCTCTGTAAGACACCCTATTCCCCCCCTGCCTAAGCACTAATAGGGCGACCCCCTGTCCACTCCGTGAGTCCCTGTCTCCCTCTCCCTGCATTTTTGTTGTGTTTTACCAATCCTTTCACTTTCCTTTTTTCCCATCCCATCAACCCCAGCCCCCCCCCCCCTTTCCACTCTAAGGCCCCTTGCACCGTTGTGTGATATTTTCTCAGATGTTAATTTCCCCGAGAGTCCACATCTTGATGTCTGATCCTTGAATTTACTTGCCACTGTAGGTCATCTCTTGCCGTTATTCGCTCCTGACTATTTGCATATTTTTCCAGTTCTGGGGAGGGGATTTCTAGTTTGTTGCAAAAGTCCGGAATCTCCTCTACATGTCTTAGCCTCGCACTTATTCCGTTTTTCCTTGCTATTAGACATGCTGGAAAACCCCAGTTGTATTGAATTTCTTGCTCCCGGAGGATTTCTAATAATGGCTTTAGTATCCGTCGTCTTTTCAGCGTTTCTTGAGATAGGTCTTGAAATATTTGTAATTTACCTCCCGCAAACTCTATTTGTGTTTTCCTCTTTAGGTTTATCCAGATCTGTTTTTTTTCTTCCCATTTTTCAAAGCGTACGATTACATCTCTAGGTGTTTCCCTTGCGAACCTTTGAGGTTTTTTTACTCGAAAGACACTTTTTATTCCTATTGTGTTAGTTGTTTCCTTTCCCAAGATTTGGTTGAAGAGATTGTTCATTTTTTCTATTAGATTTTCTGCTTGTTCTGTTTCCGGTAACCCACGTATTCTCAAGTTTTTCTTTTTATCTCTATTTTCTTGCTCTTCTATTTTATATGATTGTTCCTGTTGTTCCCATTTTAATTTCTTTATTTCGTCTTCTAGTTCCTTTATATTTTTTTGATGTAGGTCCACTTTGATCTCTACTTCTTCCACTCTGTTTAACATATATCCCATGTCTTTATGGAGTATTGACATCTCTGCTTTTAGGGAATTCTCTAGTGCCGTGAACATTTTTTCCATATCCTGTTTTGTTGGCAACTGTGGCCCTTGTTGTCCTTCCTCCTTTCCTCTGTCTTCCTCTCCCATTTCTGGCTCCATTCTGGGTTCTGAGAGGTGGCTGGTTTCTGTTTGTACTTTATACTGGCCTTTTTTATCCTTGTTGTCCTTCTCTTTTGTATCTATTTGTCTGCCCTTTGAGCCTACTTGTTTCTCTCCTTCTCCGATTCCTTGCTGTATATACCTGTTCATAGGGCCTGGACTTGGGCCTAGGCTGGTCCTAGGTGATTTTGGTATTGCTCCCGCACTTCTTGTTGTTTTCCCCTTCATGTTTGTTTCTATGGCTGGATTTATAAGAACTTCAAAGCTGCCTTCCAGAATACCCCTTGATTGGGGTCTCTTAATGATGAAAAAATCTCCCAGCCTTTTTAAATTGACTTATTTTTACTAATATTTCTTTTATTTCGTTCTCATACCCGGCATTCTCCCCACAATCCATTAATAGAAATAATTAATGAGATATGAGTAGTCCCCGTTTTCCAGAAGTTATGTTACTACCTTAAGTACATTAAGCATTCCTTGTTGCTGTTCAATTGTTTAAGCGTATTTAAGCTGAAAAAAAAAAAAAAAAAAAAAAAAAAAAAAAAACGCTCAAAAACGCTATTGCAAAAATGCTGAAAAAAGCTGGAAAAAGTTAAAAAAAGAGAAAAAAAAAAAAAGTCACTGCAAAGACACCGGCGTCTTCACAGCGCTTTTCCAGCAGCCCGTGTGCATGGGGGCCCAGGTGCTCAGCAAAATAATTCAAATATTTTAGCGATATAATGCAATCTAATTCAAGTATTCAGCAAGATGATTTATATATTCAGCAGTATAGTTTCAGTATGAGCTTATATGTTCCACATTTTTGTTACTGTGAAATTTCTTCTTATTCTATAGTTTGTACTATCAAGCCTATAATTAGTACCATTTGCAAAAAAAAAAAAAAAAAAAAAAAAAATTCACAAGAAAGGAAGATACTGCAGCAGCAGCAGGCAGGTGGGGGCTGGGAGACAACTCTTCCGTTGGCTTGTCTTTCTTTTACCTTCTCCTTCTCTTCTCCCCTGTTCCCCCCCCCCCTGTTTTTGTTGTTTTTCTTAGCTCACTTGATTCTACTTTTTCAGCTCTTTCGCCTTTTCCCCTGTTTGTTCACTTCAAGACAATTGCAATAGAAGAAAAGAGCCAAAAGAGGAGGAAAAAAAAAAAAAAAAAAAATGCTCAAAAACGCTCAAAGACGCTATTGCAAAAACGCTGAAAAAAGTTAAAAAAATAAATAAATAAATAAATAAAAAAGTCACTGCAAAGACACTGGCGTTTTCACAACGTTCTCCCAACAGCCCATGTGCATGAGGGCCCAAATGCTCATAAAAATAATTCAAATGTTTTGGCGGTATAATGCAATCTAATTCAAGTATTCAGCAAGATGATTTATATATTCAGCAGTATAGTTCCAGTATGAGCTTATATGTTCCACATTTTGTTACTATGAAATTTCTTCTTATTCTATAGTTTATACTATCGAGCCTATAGTTATTACCATTTGCAAAAAACAAAAACAAAAAAAAACCAAAAAAAAAAAAAAAAGGATCACAAGAAAGGGAGATACTGCAGCAGCAGCAGCAGCAGCAAGCAGGTGGGGGCTGGGAGACAACTCTTCTGTTGGCTTGTCTCTCATTCACCTTCTCCCTCTCCCCTGTTCCCCCCCTGTTTTTATTGTTTTTCTTAGCTCCCTTGATTCTACTTTTTCAGCTCTTTCGCCTTCATTTACTTTCATTTACTTTCGCTTTTTATTCCATTTTATTTCATTTTATTTCAATATGTTCATTCCCTTTCCCTTTCTTTTGTTCTATTACTTTTCCTTTGCCTTTTCACTTCCAGACAATTGCAATAGAAAAAAAGCCAAAAAAAAAAACGGTACTTATCTTTTAGTTGTTGTTGAAGTTGGGACAAAAAGGGACACTCACTGCAGCTTGTTGCAGTCAGACGCAGGTACAAACTTCCTCTGGCTTACACCACAAGACAGCTCGGTGAGTGATGAGCAGGGGGGGCGGGGAGGGAAGCTACCTACACCTTCTCATCAGGCCGATCATTCCTCTCAGCTGCAGGGAGAGGGCTCTCAGGATCCTCACGCCGTGCACAGAGCCATTACCAGGCTCCTCCCTCCTGCATCAGGGATCTTATGCTTCAATTCTAAGCTGGCCAGCTCTTCTATTAATTTTTGGCGTTCCTTGCTTTTCTCTTTTTTCCGCCTTGATCCTAGCTCTATTAATACTCCTCTTATATAGGCTTTATGGGCCTGCCATAGAGTACATCCAGATATTTCTCCTGTGTTGTTTTCCACGAAGTAATTCTTTAACTCCTTATTGATTCTATTGAACCCATCCTCCCACCTTATCAGTTCTTCATTTAAACGCCATTGCCCCAACTGTCTATTTTCTTCGCTTATTTTTATTTCCATGGTCATGGGTGCATGGTCTGAGTGAGTTATGTTTCCTATCCAGGAGTCCACCACCTTCTCTATTGTGCTGTGGTCGATCAAACCAAAGTCGATCCGGGAATATGTCCCGTGCACAGGGGAATGAAATGTAAAGTCGCGTTTCTTAGGATGGTGTATTCTCCATATGTCAACCAATTGCAGGCTGGCTAATTTTTGCCTGAACTTTCTTAGTTGCCCACTGGTCTTCCCCTGTGCCCGGGCCGTACTATCCAGACCCGGATCTATACAGAAATTAAAGTCGCCCATTATTATCAAGTGCCCTTTTCTAAATGCTGTCAACTTCTCCAAGATTTTTAACACATAGTCCACCGGATTTTTGTTTGGCGCATATATATTGGCTAGTGTATATTCTTTCTCATTTAGTCTGCCTCTTAAAAATAAGTATCTGCCTTCTGAGTCAACTGATCTTTCTTCTAGCGTGAACCTGACTCTTTTTGAGAAACCGATGGCAACGCCTCGTGTTCTACTTGAAATAGTATCTCCTTGGTACCAGATCGGGTACTCCCCCGAGAATAGTCTTAGTCTTGATTGGTGTGAAATATGTGTTTCCTGGAGGAATACCACCTCTGGACCAAGCAGTCTAAGCTCGTTGAATATACTTCGTCTTTTGTGGGCTGCATTTAAACCTTTAACGTTATATGTAATGCATTTTATTGTGGTGGATGTCATTTTTCTGTGTCCCTACCGTCACATTCTATCTTTGGACCCTGGAGAGTTTTTACACGCCTATCTGACTTGAACCCTGGAGAGGTATCCCTACATTCCGTATATAAGCTAAAAGTGCAACTCCTAACCGTCTCCCCCACTCCTACCCACCCCCCCCACTTCCCCCTTCCCTCCCTCCTCCCCTCCTCCTCCCCCCCCCCACTCTCCTCCGCACCCCCTTCCTCACCCCCGTTAGTCCCTATTGATCCCCTTCCATCCCTATCTCCCACTTTCCCCCCATCCACCACCCCCCACCCCCTTTTCCCGGTCCCAAATGGACCCTTAAACCCTCGAGGGACCCACCTATCGTGAGCCACTCTCGGATACCACCTCCAAGGGTGGAGCTCTCGGTGTGTATCGTACCGAGCCGCCGTTTAACGCGGCGACCCGTTGGGCTGGCCAACTCCTAGGGCCCCATTTATTTTAGCTGAGTCCCCCCCCCCCTCACCCAACTCCCCACCCCAGACCCCAAAGATTTATATTCCCAAGACAACCCACTGCTCATTAAACCAGTCCAGTAATGGGGGGGCTTGAATACCCAACTTCTCACAGAAGTCCCCTAATTCTTCAGGGAATCTTAGCCTTGCTGTTCTGCCATCTTTGCTTCCAAATAAACATGCCGGGAACCCCCACGTATATTTTATGTTTTGTTTTACCATTTGGTCTAGGAGGGGCTTCAGGTGACGCCTCCTAGCCAAAGTGTCTTTGGCTAAATCAGCGAAGACTAATACCCTTGCCTCCTCGTATTTGAGTGGGGTTTTCCCTCTTAACTTTATCCATAGGTTTTCTTTGTCTTCATAAAAACTGAACCTCACTATTATGTCCCGGCTTCTTTCCGTTCGTTTAGCATCGAACCTTCCTACCCGATGAACCCGCTCAATTTTGGGAAAGTCTCTTCCATCTAATTCCAGAATGGGGGTAAAGATTGCCACAATGATCTTCCTCAACTCTTCGCCCCTCTTTTCCGGTACCCCACGGATTCTTAGGTTTTGTCTGCGATTCCTATTTTCCTGGTCTTCCAACCTGTAACTGATTTTTATTTGGTTTTGCTGTATGGTTTTAAGTTGATTTTTTAAGTCAAGGAGGTCCCGCTCATGTTTATCTATTGTGTCTTCCGTTTGCTCGACTCTGGCCAATATATTCCCCAGATCTGTCCTAAGAGCCTGTATTTCCTGTTTGATTGAGGCCTCTAATGATTTGAACATTTCAGAGATTTCGTTTTTCGAGGGGTACTGTGTATCCAGTCTAAGTTCCTCCAGTCTAGTTGTCTTTAACGTGTTCTCCGCTAAAAGCTCTTCTCTGGAGTGGTCAGGTGTCTGAGCTCTCCTGTTATTCTCCCCAGTTTTCCCCTCTGCCGTGTTTAACGTTTGGGGCTCAAGATGGGTTTTCCCCGGGCTACCTCCCCGGGTCATGTATTGCTTAATGGAGCTCCCCGTAGTTGAACTCCCTGTGGTGTTGTCTTTGGGGGTCTTGGGTACCCCCCCCCTCCCAGTTTTTGTCGTATTTCTACTCATGGTGTACTCCTGAATCTTGGGTGATGTCTTCTATTTTAAATCTATAGTTTGTGTTCTTATGCAGTGATTTGAGTTGACCCCTATATTCTTTAGGGGAATTTGTGGGGGTTTTTTAATACTGCCGGAGACAGCACACTTTATCCCTGGGCTTTTATTGGTATTTTATTAGTTCGCTGCTGGGATTGGTGCTCAGTGTGTTACTCAGTCTAATTGAGTTATAAGTGTTTCAATAACAAGCAGCATAGGAAAGACTAAACAACCTCTGCAGCACTCCCTCAGTCCGCAGGATACCAAAAAAAAAAGAAAATGCAGGCTATAGTGTTCCACAGTTAAAGACCATTTCCCCGTTCTTAATAAAGCTCATACCTTCAGCATTTCTTCAACCTTGTTTGACATGGAGGGGGCTGTTTTAATCTCTTACCTCATAAGCTGAGTTCATGAGACCGTTCTTACCCCAGTCCTTAAACCAGTGTGTGCAGCGTTTTCTGGAGATAGTATCAGCTCTCCGTTCCTTGTCCAGTTGTCAGGCTCAGGTGTCTGTGTGCTGTCAGGCTCGGGTGTCTGTGAGCTGCTTCATCCACATCGCATTCCGCTCTGTGTCCCTGTCAGCAGGGATGAATCTTACACACAGCGCTCGTTACCTTGCTACTGGAGAGAGAGAGGGAGGGGGGAGGGAGGGGAAGGGAGGGGGCCGAGGGACCCAAGACAGGCAGCGAGGATTATCTCGGCTCTACGGCCGCTTCTAGTGGTTCCTAGAGAGAGTCTGCCTGTGTTTGCCTGTGTTCAGGCACTCGGAAACCCCTCCAGTCCCTGTCCTCCGCTGTGCCGTTTGTTTGTTCCTCCACGAGGCCTCTCAGAGCCGGCCAGCCCACACACCTCCATCTCCTCCCCTCCCGGCCGACGTCCTACGTCATGACCCGCCC
>JBBGZY010000294.1:2530000-2840000 GCA_037952925.1 Lithobates clamitans | reverse complement strand
AGGGTATCAAAACGTAGACAGTAAAGTACAACTTGGGACATCAAAAGGGCTGCCACACCGACTCTGAGCTTCCTAATAGGCGCTGAAACTATCACCGAGATCTGATCAGTAGATGAAGAGTCCAAAGCGCCCAGTAGACTCTTTATGGATGGATGATAGGTTCAATCCCACCAGGCTGTCATTTTGCCAAACGGGTGAAGAGTCCAAGCTGCTTAGACTTTTAATCGACAGGTCACAGGTTTAAGGCCCACAGCTTTCAATAAATCCTTTATTGTGTCAACAGGTGCCCTCCACCACAAACCGTCTGCTGAAGATGGAAAGTGTACGCAGTGTTTTTCTTAACCAGAGCAGGAAGAAGAGCGTAGTCGGCAGGATTTGAACCTGCGCGGGGAGACCCCAATGGATTTCAAGTCCATCGCCTTAACCACTCGGCCACGACTACCTACTTGAGGCCCAGCTGCTCTGTCACGTCACCAGAGTAATGATGACATCAACATTTATTCCATGGCACGATCCCTTTTCACTGTGTGACAACAATGACATCATACTATTCATTTTCATATCTCAGTAGCAATGCTTTGTTCAAAGAAAATCAAATCCTTTGAAGAAGTTATAAAGCCGCTGTCAGCTGGTTCTGATCATTGGTTTAAGAGTCCAAAGGGCTTAGACTCTTTTTTCTAAATTTGTTGGTTCAAGGCCCACAGCTTGTCAATTCACGCTTTCTCTTCCTACTACAATGGGTGGCCCCGCCACTGACCACATGCTTCTTTCGCTATGTAGTTTCAGCACAGAATTGCGAAGGTTTACTCTACTGTTGGCTGTGCCAATTGGGCAACAAACGACAGCATGAAACCAGATGATCAATGCAAATCTTATGCAGGTGAAAAACGCAAGTTGCAGTAAGGAATGTTGAGTCGACCATGCCTTTGAAAAGAGCGTAGTCGGCAGGATTTGAACCTGCGCGGGGAGACCCCATTGGATTTCTAGTCCATCGCCTTAACCACTCGGCCACGACTACCTGATGGTCTTTGCCTTTCTATGATCTCACCAGAGTAGGTATGGCATCAAACTACTTTCCATGCCATAATCCTTTTTGACTGTCATATGACATTATGATATTATGAATGGCCCCATCACTCCAAATATACGCAAAATTTCCCATAAGAATTTCCACTCAACAGAGTCGAAAGCCTTTTCGGCATCTAAAGAGGCAACAACCCTGGACCCTGTGTTGTCATGCGATGTTGCCAAGTTAAGGAATAGGCGCCTAATATTAATATCTGTGCCCTTGCCTGGCATGAATCCCGTCTGGTCTATACCCACTAGGTCTTCTATTACATGGGATAGTCGGGTGGCCAAGACCTTAGCAAAAATCTTGGCATCAACATTAAGCAACGAGATGGGCCTATACGATGCGCAGTCAAGAGGGTCCTTTCCTGGTTTAGGAACCAGTACAATAACCGCCTCATTCATTGAGTCAGGTAGGGCTGGCAGATTTGCAAATTTAGAAAGCAGTGAAGTCAACTTAGGGGCCAGTAGTTCAGAAAAATTGGAGTAAAATTCAGATGGTAACCCATCTGCACCCGGGACCTTCCCTCCCTTGAGATGTCCTATGGCAACCTGTATCTCTTCAAGTGTGATGTCAGCCTCCAGCCCCTCCCTTGCTTCCTCAGACAACACAGGGATAGACAGGGAGTCAAAAAAGGAGGACATGGATGAATCCGATGCAACATCTCTAGAGGAGTAAACCTCCTGAAAGTATTCTCGGAAACGGTCGTTAATATTAGCAGGGGCAGTAAGGATCTGGTCAGTATTGTCTCTAATGGAACCTATGGGGGTTGAAGGTATGTTTCCCTTAGCCAGCCACGCAAGAAGCTTCCCATTTTTACCACCATGCTCGAACACGCGTTGAGCGGAGTATAACAAAGCCTTGTCTGTCTGGGCCATCCTAGTGGTGGATAGGTCACGCAGTGCCTTTTTCCACGCCCTATACCGGTCCTCCCCAGGAGCAGAAACTTATTCAGCCTCCAACCTGCCCGCCAGCGCCTCCAGCTCACTCAGGGAGCGAGTAGATTCACGTTTGAGCCGAGTGATACTATGCCCATACTCCCCTCGTATCCAAGCTTTAAATGAGTCCCATATAACAGGAGGGGCAGCTGATTCAGCATTGTCCATCCAGAAATTGCAAATAGAGGCCATTAGGGGTTCCAACAGTCTCTCATCATTAGCCCAAAATCTGGATAAACGCCACAGGCGAGTCCCTGGTGGAACAGACAGCGTCAGTGTCAAGCACAATGGTGCGTGATCTGAAATTCCCCTGGGAAGCACAGATAGGTCATGCACATACTGCAATGCAGGGCCTGAAGCATATACAAGATCAATTCTAGATAGCGTTTTGTGTGAGGCTGAGTGGCAAGTGAAAACTTTCAATGTCGGGTACAAATGCCTCCAGACGTCAGTGAGGGCAAAAGTTTCAGCCCACTGCCTGAGGTCCGGAGTGTCCCGAGCCGAGGATTGCAGCTGATCAAGTTCCACCAGTGGAACCATGTTAAAGTCCCCCATGAGGTATACCAATGCGGTATCAAATTGCACCGCTATTTGCATGATCTCGTGAAGGACTCTACCAGATGCTGGCGGAGGAACATAAAGCCCAACTAGTACCACATTCTTATCAAATATATTAGCATGTATAACAACAAATCTCCCTTCTTTATCTGTTTTAACCTCAATCAGCCTAAACGGTAGTGTCTTGTGAACCAGGATGCTAACCCCTCGGGCATAGGTGGAAAAGGTGGAATGATAATTAAGGCCCACCCAGGCTTTCCTAAGGCAAACCGTTTTTTTTTGCGGCAGATATTTCTCCTGGAGAATACAGATTTGTGGATTGTGGGAGCGAAGGAAACGAAACACCAGGGAACGCTTAACAATATTAAGCCCCCGAACGTTCCATGAAATTACCTTTATCTCAGCCATGGAGTGTGATGTATAATGGATATGCAGTTATGTAACATACCAGACAGGCAGCATCCCAGTCCAGCCACACATGTATTGTTCTACATAGTACTGTGTAAATGGTTCTGTTCAAACATACGTCATATCTAAAGCACCCAAAACAACAAAATAGTGTTAACAAAAACAAACCCAGTATTGAACCCCGCCCCCCACCCCGCAATCCCCCACCCCAACCTAGGAATGCCTTGTTCCCCAAACATCAAAAAAGAAAAATAAAACCCCAAGTTTAGGGAGCGTGAACCAGTGGGTATAGACCCTTAGTGGAGAGGATTGTCCACGTAAGGTAACGAGAAACTCCGCCGCCAGTAGGAATTAGGAGAGAAATAGCGTTCCAACCAACAAAGGTTATTTCGGACCGTCTCATTTCGGACCAATGTGGGTGAGTAGATATGTGGATTAAACTAGCAGCACATGAAGAATAGAAAAAATTAAAATAAAATAAAATATGTTCTCTGTTTAGGATAGATGAGGAGGGTCATCCTGCAGCTCAGAAATACAGGGTATGCCATACTCTAGGCAGACAATCTGGCAGAACGCTTTCTCCTTCTAATGCAGTTATCAATTGATTGTCTCCCAGATTGGAATTCCAGCATTAGGCAGTCATAATGAAAGGTATATATCACGTGCAAGTGAAAAAAGAGGGAGAAGTGAACCTGCACTATGTGTAATGGTCACTAGAGTCCGCCAGTGACCCTCCTTCAGGAATTACTGAAATCTGAGCTTCCAAAAGAGCCAAACAGGTCATTGCTGCAGTAAGTCAGTAAACATAGGTAATCTTCATCTCTAAAAGGTCCCAACATCTCAGGAACATCTTGTAAGGGGCAAAAGAGGTTATCCCACAGTAGATTCAAACAGCGGCAAGCTTGAGAGTAGATATCTCCTGGCACAGCCAGGGGCACAACACTTATATTGTATACTGACAGGGAGTACAAAAGGCACAACGGGTGCAAGATTAAGTCCCCTGTCAAAGTTTGAACAATCAGCGGCCAATATTCAGAGCACAAGAACGGAAGAACATGTTGCAGCGTTTAATGGTTGGGGGGCAATGATTCCAGCCATGCGTTAGCATCCCTGGGGGAGGTAAAAAATCTGGTAGTTTCCCCGTCTTGAACCCTCAATTGTGCTGGAAACAGAACGCTGTATCGAATGCCCTTAAGATGCATGGCTGTCTTCACCTGGTCAAAGGAGCGATTGAGCTTTTGAGTTTCTACAGAGTAGTCAGGGAAGATGAGCAGCTTGTTATTTTGATGGCGTATTTCTCCCTGCACTCTAGCAGCCTGGAGCACTTCATCCCTGTCACGGAAGTTCAGAAACTTTAGGATAAATGTGCGTGGCGGTGCTCCAGGGGGGCCCGGCTTGGGAGGAATCCGGTGAGCCCGCTCCACCGCATAGAATGGTGAAAATTGAGCCCCTGGTAGGAGGGAACGTAGTAGGCCTTCAATAAACTCCGTCGGGCATTTCTCCTCAGCTCCTTCCGCCAGACCTACAATACGGAGGTTGTTCCTCCTATTACAGTTTTCCGCATCCTCGGATTTATATTCCAGTGCTCTAATTTTGGTTTGCAGGGCCCTTAAGTCTGTTCCATGAGACTCCACAGTGTCCTCCACTTGCCCCAGACGCTGTTCGGCATCAGAAAATCTGCCCCTTATTTTATCCATGTCCAGCCTTATTAGACCTACATCTAATTGCACGGCATCTACCTTGAAGGTAAGGGTAGTAAGGGAGGCTTGGCAATTTCCTATAGCAGCCAAGACATCAGCCAGGCCTGGCTGTGTAGAGGGGGACTGCTCTGGCTGCCCTGTCTGGGACGCCATGCCGCCACTGGCTCGCCTCCCGGGCCCCACGCGGCCTACACAGGCCGCCTCCACCGGTTCGGGGGGAAATTTCAACTTCTTACCCCTTCCTCTGGCTGGCCGGGATGATCGGCGGTGCATGTGAAGAAGTCCGTCGGCTTAAAGACCCGCTGCTGATGCTGCTTTAAGAATCTTCCACAAGTGAGTTGCAGGGGCAGAGGTGATCTTGGGTGCAGCAAGATGGCCGCTGCTCTAGAGACCAGGTCGGGGCCCCAGACCCTCCAGCCAGCCGCCACAGGGCGTAGGAAATCCCTGGCAGTGCCCACAGGCAATCCGGCGTCCAGGACAGGCAGCCCGGGGTCTCCGGGGAGCAAGCTGTGGCAGGGAAATGTGCAGGAGCTGCCGCCGGGTGTACCAAGATGGCCGCCACTCCAGGCAGCAGGTCGGGCCTCAGACCCTCCAGCCAGCCTCTATAGGGCACAAAGTTGCTGTGGTAATGTCCTTAGGTGGTCCGGGCAGCTACTCAGGGGTCTTTGGGGAGCAGGATGCGGCCAGGAATTGTGATGGAGCCGCCGCCGGGTGAAGCAAGATTGCCGCCGCTCCATAGACTAGGCCGAAGCCGCGGTCTGTCCTACAGGCCGTCCCCGGGCGGGGAGATCCGGCGATCGCGGCCGCGGATGGCGCTCCAAACGGCCGGATTAGTACGATGGCCAGGTCGGGAACAAAGCGGGCCTGTTGATGACTGCAGAGAGGTTAGGATCGCCCGGATTGTAGCAGGATTGTATGGGCAGCGGAGCTCTCATCAAACCCGCCCTACCCCATCACTCTCCAGGCCACACCCCCCGACTCTTTTTTCTAAATTTGTTGGTTCAAGGCCCACAGCTTGTCAATTCACGTTTTCTCTTCCTACTACAACGGGTGGCCCCGCCACTGACCACATGCTTCTTTCGCTATGTAGTTTCAGCACAGAATTGCGAAGGTTTACTCTACTGTTGGCTGTGCCAACTGGGCAACAAACGACAGCATGAAACCAGATGATCAATGCAAATCTTATGCAGGTGAAAAACACAAGTTGCAGTAAGGAATGTTGAGTCGACCATGCCTTTGAAAAGAGCGTCGTCGGCAGGATTTGAACCTGCGCGGGGAGACCCCAATGGATTTCAAGTCCATTGCCTTAACCACTCAGCCACGACTACCTACTTGAGGCCCAGCTGCTCTGTCACGTCACCAGAGTAATGATGACATCAACATTTATTCCATGGCATGATCCCTTTTCACTGTGTGACAACAATGACATCATACTATTCATTTTCATATGTCAGTAGCAATGCTTTGTTCAAAGAAAATCAAATCGTTTGAAAAGATATAAAGCCGCTGTCAGCTGGTTCTGATCATTGGTTTAAGAGTCCAAAGGGCTTAGACTCTTTTTTCTAAATTTGTTGGTTCAAGGCCCACAGCTTGTCAATTCACGCTTTCTCTTCCTACTACAACGGGTGGCCCCGCCACTGACCACATGCTTCTTTCGCTATGTAGTTTCGGAAGGTTTACTCTACTGTTCGGCACTGTCAAGTCGCCCTATTCCTCTAAAGGATCCAGATCACATGAGGCTACCTGATTTTCATCTGAGACCCTCAGGAACTCACTATATCCCCAAGAAACAAATGGCATGAACTGGACAGAACCATAACATTGTCCCTGAGGTTCGAAGTGACATTTAACACAGCAAAAAGGATCCATGTACAGATTTCCCAAAGAGCTGATAATGGACTTCCGACCCTTTTCTTCCCCTTTTTCCCCTTTGCAATATCCCCTTTATCAGTTGATAATTGAGAAACTTTTTTTATTTCAGCTTGTGCAATTTTCACCACACATCGATTCCTTGTCCTGGATCACCATCTTGTGGCACAAACTGGAACTATAGTCTAAGTAATAGACTATCTTACAAAATGTCTATGCCATGCAACTTTCCACCATGGATAATCCCCAACAACTTCTGTTGGCCGGATCTAGAATACTTGGTATTTATGTATTCTGAACACATATTATATGTGGGACAATGGTCCACTTGATAGTTGGGGCTTATACAACTCTGACAAATACTCCATATTCGCAAAGGCAAATATGGATTGGGTAAACAATCTAGGTACCTTTCTACAATTGCTTGCTTGATTGGATAAGCAGATTGCGCACATGTTTTGCGCAATCAGACCTTGCCACCTACCAAACTGATCCTATACATGACATTTCCCAACACTGAGGACACCCGGTTAGGGTGCACTCACTACATCACAAAATAAGACAGATCCTAACTCCTTTACAGTAATGGAGCTATCAATCTTTACAGTGATACAAGTTTAAATGGCGTTATCAGGCCATACAATTGATGATGTTTCAAATTTCCTAACATTCTACTATGTTAACTAATAGCTATATCTACTCAATTCAGATCCAGCAGATTTTCTGATGGATCGTAGTTTACTAAATGCAACTATTGTTCACTATAGAAGCAACTTTCATGTTAATATTCATGTTACTACCCTAATGGCTGGATGGGGTACATGACTAATTTTTGTTTACAATTGATTTATATGAGCTGCGGGAGGCTAACCTCAGTTTTATTTTAATACAACTAGTTTCATACAAAATGATTTTGGTATAGTTGTTTTTACCATTCCTGTAGCAACAACCTCCCATTGAATAGGGGAGTTATTCCCGCGCTATCAGATATGGAAGCGGCTAGGAGTGGAAAAGCCGCATGCACCGATAAGGTAAACACCTGACCTTTTAAATAGATTTATATAAATGAGTGGTGCTGCGCTGATCCTCAATACGAAGACAAATGTGATTTGAATGGTAAATGAATACGTGTATCGCAAATAAAGTGGAAATAAGTGAAGGAAAATATATATAACACAAAATAAAAGTCTAAGTATTCAAATTCTTAGATATCTGGTGAAAAGTGACATAGGTAAATTCTAGATAGAATAATCACTTGAATCGCCTAAAATAAAATTTACATAATCTCAAATGCATTAATGTGATGGTGGGGCTACCTAAACACAAATAACTAACATTAGGTCAAACATAAATACAGTGCATAGTGGATATAAACAACGTGCATCTACAGTTAAACCAGCAAAGTGTACAGTGCAAGCAAAAAGTGCAATGTGCAACCATAAAAATGGAGGAGTAAAAGGTTTCTCTTTTTTGTAAAGTGCTTATTGTGCAAAACGACATCAAGAATAAATAATTTGCTGGAATCTCAAAAAATGAAAATAACAAGAGGAAAAAAAACATACAAAAATTGCATAAAAGAAGTCCTTTTGAAAATTGTAACAGCAACGTCCTAGCATGCACACGTTGCAATTAAAGTGCTAAGGTGAACCACATCCAGTGTTTTCTTCGTGTGAAAAACCACTCAGATAGGTAATGGCCCCTTACCTTAAGGTAATAGGGCAAAAGCATATATCAGGAAAGCTTTTATGACATCCGCCTATAGACTTCAACACGTCCCTCACTGTCCTGGATCCTAGGATGGGACTCCCTCAGGTGTGGTGCGGGGGGGGGGGTATATAGGGGGTAAACGGCAGAAGGAAAGCCAATAGTGTAATCCCGTTGAGTAAATGATAAATCTCTTTATTAAGAAAGTTATAGGTACTCACATAATATTTTAAAAACAGCGGTATCAATCCGATGAGCGGCGAGCTCGTATGCCTCTGGTAGTGTGTGCAGCCTGTCTCGTCCCTACGCATGACGTCACACCTCGTGACTTCATCAGGGAAAGTCACGAGGTGTGACGTCACGCGTAGGGACGAGACAGGCTGCACACACTACCAGAGGCATACGAGCTCGCCGCTCGTCGGATTGATACTGCTGTTTTTAATATATTATGTGAGTACCTATAACTTTCTTAATAAAGAGATTTATCATTTACTCAACGGGATTACACTATTGGCTTTCCTTCTGCCGTTTACCCCCTATATACCCCCCCCCCGCACCACACCTGAGGGAGTCCCATCCTAGGATCCAGGACAGTGAGGGACGTGTTGGAGTCTATAGGCGGATGTCATAAAAAGCTTTCCTGATATATGCTTTTGCCCTATTACCTTAAGGTAAGGGGCCATTACCTATCTGAGTGGTTTTTCACACGAAGAAAACACTGGATGTGGTTCACCTTAGCACTTTAATTGCAACATGTGCATGCTAGGACGTTGCTGTCACAATTTTCAAAAGGACTTTTTTTAAGCAATTTTTGTATGTTTTTTTTCCTCTTGTTATTTTCATTTTTTGAGATTCCAGCAAATTATTTATTCTTGATGTTGTTTTGCACAATAAGCACTTTACAAAAAAGAGAAACCTATTACTCCTCCATTTTTATGGTTGCACATTGCACTTTTTGCTTGCACTGTACACTTTGCTGGTTTAACTGTAGATGCACGTTGTTTATATCCACTATGCACTGTATTTATGTTTGACCTAATGTTAGTTATTTGTGTTTAGGTAGCCCCACCATCACGTTAATGCATTTGAGATTATGTAAATTTTATTTTAGGCGATTCAAGTGATTATTCTATCTAGAATTTACCTATGTCACTTTTCACCAGATATCTAAGAATTTGAATACTTAGACTTTTATTTTGTGTTATATATATTTTCCTTCACTTATTTCCACTTTATTTGCGATACACGTATTCATTTACCATTCAAATCACATTTGTCTTCGTATTGAGGATCAGCGCAGCACCACTCATTTAAATAAAAACAACCTCCCATTGCTCCCAACTGTGAGTTTTGATTGGTTTAACGCCAAACAGAAATTCACTTCATCTCTCTCCTAACATTGACATTAAGAGATATCTTACCTATACACTCAACTCAAGTGATACTCCACTAGAGAGTTACTGGAACACTTTTTCACTACCTTTTCTTCTCTTTCCTCTATTTTCCTCTCTAACAATCAGGGTACTTGAGATAGCTTCCTAACTAAACGGGCTATAACATTTATTGTATTACCTGTATTAACCATGTCATACTCTGTGCTTGATAAACATTCTTTTGTGATCTCTCATAACATCAGGGGTTTAAATACACCAGAGAAGCGAATCTTGTTACTCCAAGAACTTCACAAGACAAAATTGGTCGTGGTATTTCTCCAGGAGACCCACTTCAAAACAGGTACTGTACCTAGACTGCATGACAAACACTACCCACATGCCTTTCATGCAACGAACCCCACAACCAAGTCAAAGGGAGTCTCCATCTTACTACATAAACACGCTGACATCGTCATCACCCAGCGATAGGCAGAAACTCAAGAGAGGTACCTATTTTATAAAGGGCAATGGGCAGAAACTCCAATCACACTGGCAAATGTTTGCTTCCCTAACACCGCACAAGTCACCTTCTGCCAAAGTATGATTGATGAACTAATAGGTTTTGCCTCCGGCTGTATTGTGCTTGGGGGGGATTTCAACACGGCGTTGAACCCCTTACAAGACACATCAGATGGCAAGTCTAGTCTACGCTACAAAAAATTGCGCAAAATCAAAACACTTCTAGCCTCACTTACCTTAATAGACACGTGGCGCTTGACTAATCTTTCAGGTAGGGATTACACATATTTTTCAGCCCTACACAATAAATGTACACGTATCGATTACATTTTCATTTCACAGAGGGACTTGCCCCTTGTGAAATCAGCCAAAATAGGTGTACAAACCCTCTCGGATTACTCACCTGTATCTTAGCAACTCCAAAAAGCAAATAGGAAACAGGCCACCGCTTGGAGGTTGAACCATTCACTGCTCACTGACGCAACATATCAAAGCAAAATAACAGAAACCATCGAACTGTATTTCAAAGAAAATGATACAGAAGAGTTGACACCTTTAACAATATGAGCAGCTCATAAATGCGTGATACGGGGGGATTTTATACGGATAGGTGCGTCAAAAAAGAGAGAAGCAGAAAAGGAAATCAATGACCTAATACAGGCCATAAGTGACTTGGAAACGAAGCATAAGCAATCTCTAGCAATAGAGACAGCCACGGCTTTACTCGACTTATGAAAAAAAACTGCAAACTCTCATGAATCTTAAAGCACAGAGGATTCTCTTCTCTAAGAAGGGGTTCTTCTATGAACATGGTGACAAGACTGGGAAATTCTTAGCGAAAGCACTCAAATACACATTGCTATCGACGAACATAGCAGCTATTAAACCCAGCAATGGCAAGACAACACAAAACAACACAAAGATTGCCCAAAGATTCCAATAATACTACCCCGACTTATACAACTTGCCAAATACACATAAGCCTAAAGACCTATCTGGGACATGGACAGAAATTATGCACAAATTTCTCACTGACAGTGGCCTCCCCACACTAATGAAGATGACGCCCAATCGTTAGAAGAATCCATTATGCCGCATACGCACGACCGGACCTTACGGCATACTTGGTCCGGCGGACAATTCGATCGTGTGTGGGCTCCAGCGGACTTTTTTCCCCAAAGTTTCGACGGACCTAGAAATAAAACATGTTTCAAATCTTTCCGACGGACTCGAGTCCGGTCAAAAAGTCCGCTCATCTGTATGCTAGTCCGCCGGACAAAAACCGACGCTAGGGCAGCTATTGGCTACTGGCTATGAACTTCCTTGTTTTAATCACGTACGAATCCGTCGGACTTTGGTTGATCGTGTGTAGGCAAGTCCATCGGAAAGTCAGTCGAAAAGTCCGCCGGACAAAGTCTGGCGTAAAGTCCGCTCGTGTGTAACAGAAATAGAACTAATAAGAGCTATCAAATCACTTAAAGCTGGGAAAAGCCCCAGCCCAGACGGTCTGACAGCCTACTACTGCAAAACCTTTTCTACTCTATTGACACCACACATGCTGAAGACCTTTAACTATCTCAAAGACCCACAAGAAATCCAGGAGGACTTCTTGAGAGCACACGTCACAGTGCTGCCCAAACCCAGCAAAGACCCTTTAGACTGTGCCAGTTACAGACCTATTTCCTTACTTAACATTGACTTGAAACTATACACAAAAATTCTAGCAAACAGACTGCGACCACTACTACACAAGCTCATAGGCCCAGAACAAGCAGGCTTCATGCAAGGCAGGGAAGCAAAAGATAATGTGACAAAACCCTAAATCTCATACACAGATCTCAAAAGGGAGACTTTGAAGGCATGCTACTCTCTACTGATGCAGAGAAAGCCTATGACCGTGTGTCGTGGGTGTATCTATCACAACCAGACAGCACAAATTAAAGTTAACGGACTCTGTCAAACACAGTAAAATCCAAAATGGGACATGACAGGGGTGCCCTTTTTCACCCCTGTTGTTCATCCTCACACTAGAGCCATTGATCCGCACAGCAAATGCTTCACCTTCCATACACGGCTTTCAAGTAGGAGGAAAAACCTACAAATGCGCGGCATATGCCGATGATCTTCTATTTTTCATAACCCAACCACATATCACCATGCCCAATCTATGCAATATATTTACTCATTATGGATGCATATCGAACTTTAAGATCAACTATAAAAAATCAGAAGCACTGAACTTGACACTTCGGGAAGACACAAAACATAACACACAGAATAACTGTACAATTAAATGGGAAACAACCTTCCTTAAATATCTAGGGATTCAATTGACCCCAAACTTAGACTCAATGTACAAACAAAATTTTCTACCACTTTTACAAACCATAGCGAAGGACCTGGAGAAATGGTCTTTAAATGATTGGCAGAGCAGCCATTATTAAAATGACGATCCTGCCCAGAATCCTGTTTTTCTTCCAAGCCATACCTATCTTATTACCTACGATCTTCTTTCCCTCACTACACGATATGCTCAGAAACTTTCTTTGGGCGTCCAAGAAACCGCGCATAAGTTTACCATTACTCACCAGAGACAAACAAAGTGGAGGCATGGGATTTCCTAATTTTAAAAACTACTACCTGGCCACACACCTCAACAGAATTATAGACTGAAAATGTCATGCGGATAACAAAGATTGGGTGACACTAGAAAATACCATGGGCCCCTTACCCATGTCACACTCACTGTGGATCCCATGGGATTTATGCCCTAAACAACTAAAACAACACCCCCTTATAGGAGCGACACTTAAAACTCTACAAACAGTGATCCGAATATTAGATTTGACCACATCCCCAGGTCCACTGACACCACTGATCGCTAACCCAGATTTTCAACCAGGTATGCGCAGATTGGCTCAGCCATTTACCAATAGACACTCACCACTCTTGGTCACATATTGTCTTGAAGGTAGCAAAGTCAAATCAATTTCAATGTTACAAACGGAATTAGGCCTGCCATCCTTAAATCATTGGGTGCACCGCCAAATACATGACTATATCCTGAGTCCACAGAGACATAAACACTTTACAAGACCTCTAACAGCATTTGAGACTCTCTTTGAGACAGCCATCAGCCATTTGCGCTGGTCTTATCCTCTCGGCAACAGGTCCTGGGGTGTCGATCCACAGAAACAGCGCTTTTGCGCCCTTTTGAAAGCTATTTATACTAGCTCGTTTGTGAATATAATTTTTACTGTTTTTATGCTGCATTAAAGTTTATCAGTGGTAATGCACTAGGTTGGTGCGCCCTCTTTCTTTTTTGTCTTTTTTAGCTTGAATACCCATTGTTCAAATGAGGGCTGCAAGACGCTAGGCATTACTTCTATAGGTGGCTGCACCACATATCCAGTTCATGGACACCTGAGCGCAGGGGAGGTCTTTTTTCTTGTGTATATCCTGAGTCCACAGAGACATAAACACTTTACAAGACCTCTAACAGCATTTGAGACTCTCTGCTTCATGGATAGCACAACCATGAAAAACATACCCCTAACCTACACCTGGTTGCAAACCTCAGTCCTTCAGGAACCAAACAAACATAAAATGTTCTGGGAAATGGCTTTAAACATGTCCTTTACTAAGGACCAGTGGCTACAGGCATGTGTGTTTGCCCACAAATGTGCGATTAGCACGCGACTACAGGAAACTTTGTTCAAACTTCTAACAAATTCTTATAACACACCAATTAAAATACATAAATGGTTCCCTCCAGTTCCTGATCTCTGTTGGCATTGCAACCAGGAAAAAGGAACCTTACAACACATTTGGTGGGTGTCAACTGGGGATTAGTGGCATGAATTGACCAGCATACAAATTGCTTTGGTCCACAACTGATCTATAGAAATCTTCCATTACAAACAACAGCGAATAAAAATCAAGTGACGTATAATTAATTGTTTCCACCTGAATTCTGGGTTGGCCAGTGAATGGGGGAAGTACGGGTGCTGTAGAAGTGGTGGGCTCCCAAGTCGGATTGGCAAATGCAGCAGGAAGGGCACTATGGGCTCGATGAGCCTGTCTTTGTCTTCTTGGTGGCTGCGGGGCACTAGTTGTGCTAGCCACCTCACCAGCTTGAACTGCACTTATGGGACTCGCCACGTCACCAAGTGTTACTGCAGTGCTGGATGTACAACCAGGATGTACTAGGCCGCTGGTGCTTGCCAGTTCACCAGAAGGATGAGCAGCACTAGTACTGGCTCTCTGCTCCATACGAGAGCCCTGCGGTTCTTGCACCTCAACCACAGCAGAAGAACAGGGTCAGGTGCGCCTGACCTTGGCAGGGACCACTACTCCATCGTCAGAGCTGTCTGTCAGGGTGCCACTGCTGTCTACTGGTTCGTATTCTGAGCCAGAATCGGACAGATGGGTGACTTCCTCTTCACTCTCATCTGTCAGGCTCAGAATCGTGTAGGCCTCTTCACTACTGTACCTTCAATTGGACATTTTGGCCTCTAAATTTACTGGTACACTAGTGAGACTCACAGGAAAAAGAGCACCTGACTGTCAGAGTGTCATGAGGGCCACGTACCTGATGTGAGACTGAAGTAGTGAGGAGGCCTCCCTTGCACCTCGAGTCCTTAAAGCCTCTGGAGATGGAGACATAGACTTGGTGGGGACACCGAGTGGCAGGGGTGCCAAGGGTGCGGAGCACCATGCAAACCTTAGTCCAGTAAAAAAAAATATATATATATAATTCCAAAACCAACCACAAACATTACTCATCTACTGACAGTGATAGTGAACATAGAGATCCCTCTGTGACTTTTTTAGAGAAGGATCAACCCCCTTTAGACAGTCCCGCCACAACCACAGGAAAAACCAAACCAAATATAAAAGGCAAAACATCCACACATCTGTCCCCGACCCATCAGGGAAGGGCAAGGGAAACACGGAAAAGTCAGTGACAACTGAGGAGCAAGACACACAGAACATAGAGGATCTTCCCACTGTATATGACTTTATTCCATCCAGTTCCCCTCAGGATATGAAGGTGGTCAACCTCACTAAATTTCCGCTTAATGCACATCATCTTTCATTACTAAACAGAGACCTTTCCTTCTCCCCTAAGTCAGGGATGAACGAATTTGAGGGCTATAAGGATATTTCCCTCTGCCTTAGGAAAGTGATCTTTAGGTACTGGCACTCCTCAAGACATAATGAGTCCCAATTAATTCAACCAAATAAGGAAGAAAGAGATGCCCTAGATGCCCTAGTTTCCCTTTTACAAGAGAATGCTGACTCTGAGTCAGATATGGAGACCTCTGATCATCAACCTGCACTGACACGCCCCACCAATTTACCTATTAGATCAGTCAAAATGCCCCCACTATCCAAGCATAAATTGATTGAACTCTTCTTGGTGCAAGTCAAGAGGGACCTATCTAAGGTTAATTGGAAAGATAGGGGCATTGATAATCTCACGCGGGAAGAGAGGAAAGCCCTAAAGGGAACTTAAGGAGGCCCCAGGCATTATTATCAAGGGCAGTGACAAGGGAGGTAATGTGGTCCTCCTCACTGAGGACCAATACGAGAGTGAAGTGATGAGACTGCTTGGCGATGAATTCACTTATCGCAAGCTTCATTCAAATCCCTTTCCTGCCATTGTTAATGCCCTCAATTATTTATTGAGTCCTGGTCTGGAAGAAAAGCTGATCACCAGGAAGGAGTTTAATTATTTACGGGTTTCTCAGTTCAACACCCCGACATTTTACATCATACCCAAGCTTCACAAGTCCCTACATAACCCACCTGGTAGACCCATAGTGTCTGCTGTCAATTGCCCCCTGGAAAAAATTGGAAATTTTATTGATGCACTAATAAAGGAACTGGTACATGACCTACCTTCTTATGTGCAGGACACGAGGGATGTATTGTTATGATTGGACACTATGGCTCTGCCGGAGGGAGGTCTCATTGTGGGGGTCGACGTGGAGTCCCTTTATATGTCGATTCCCCATGCTTGGGGACTTAAGGCCATTCAGTTTTTCCTTGAAAGGAAATTCCCACTCCTTGGACAGCAGAATGTGTTCATTGGTGAAATCCTCACCTTCGTACTGGAACACAACTGCTTCCAATTTTTGGGAACCTACTACCAACAGTTCAGGGGGACCTCTATGGGGGCCCCTTGGGCCCCCTCATATGCATGCCTCCATTTGGGCATGTGGGAGGAGGAGTTGGTTTATTCGTCGCCAATGTACCTTGGCCACAGTCGCATGTGGCTGAGGTACATTGATGACGTGCTCATGATTTGGGGGGCACTGAACAGGAATTGATGGATGTTGCAATTCATGGATGAACTCAATACCAATGATCGCAACATTAAACTCACCTTCACTGTCCATCCCCACACTCTTCCCTTCCTTGACTTAACTATAGGAGTTGAGAATGGAATGATTAGTACTAAGACCTACAGGAAGTCTACAGCAGCTAACACTCTCCTTCAGGCTACAAGTGATCACCCTAAATCTTTGATTAGGGGAATACCAGTGGGCCAGTTTCTTAGAACTCGATTTTGCTACCGAAGCCAGGGACCTATATGGCAGATTTAGAGAGAGAGGTTACTCCCATTCATGTATGAGGGAAGCCAAAAAGAGGGCCATCCAGGCAGATCGACAGAAACTTCTTACTAAAAAAGATCCTAAATCTGTGAATGATACACAGGAACCCCTTAAGATCATCACCAAATTCCGTGCCCACTGGGACCAAATTAAGGCAATATTAAGCAAACATTGGCATATTCTGTCTGAGTCACCCGTTTTGGGAAATATAGTCGGTGAGCGTCCTCTTCTCACTGCTCATCATTCCAGGAATATTCAGAATATAAAAGATCCCCCACTTCTAACTGGCTTACTCAACTTCCACCTTTGAAAGGCATGTTCAGATGTGGTAGGTGCTCAGTATGTAGGTATGCTGAACGCACGGACGTGTTCACCGATTCTAAGGGCAAAAAACAATTTAAAATGTATAACTTCATCAATTGTAATACTACTAGAGTAATCTATATCCTCACTTGCCCCTGTGGGAAAATATATGTGGGCAAGACCAAGAGGCAACTTAAAGTCAGAATCGGTGAGCACGTCCAAAGCACCCTTAGCAAGGATGATGAGCGCCCCATCCCTTTACACTTTATTAAATTCCATGGTGGGAACCCCACTGGACTCACCTTTAAAAGGTATTTACAGGTTAAATCTCCCCCTGAGAAGGGGTGACTTCGATAGAATCCTATGCCAGAAAGAAAAAATGTGGATATACAATTTAAATAGTATGCACCCTCATGGGTTAAATAATGAATGCAACCTCTCTGTGTTCCTTATGCCCTAGTCCCTATCAGTTATTATGGGACCTTTCTCCCTGTGTCGGGTTCATGTTTAAATTCATGTCAGTAAGTTCACTTACTATTCATCATCCAATATTCTGTTTTTAATTTTCCTTTTCCCCGCCCTGTTCCCTCTCTCTTTTCCTTTCCCCGTCCTCAACCCCCCCTCTTTTTCCTTCTTCACACTTCATTTATTTATTTTTTCTACCCTTACCTTTTCTTTTTTGAGTGCCATTGTTACATTTTTGTTTTTGTTTTGTTTAACTTCATTTATTTGTTCCTGGATTTTCACTTTCTTCTGGAGGATCGTTGCACTTACATATCGGCCCGTCGATTCTGTACTATACTTTCTGTATGTATGGCTGTCAACTAGTTGCGCTGCTGCCGAGACAACCAGATGCCTACGTATTTACGTGGTTCAGCGTTTAGGCTATATAAGGTGACTGTCTCGGCTATAACGCATGCTCTGAAGAAATCCGAGTGACGGATGAAACGCGTCAGCATGACGCCATCACGCCTCTCATAGCGTTCCCACAGACCCACCCACCAGCCCTGGGTATTCTGCCTGGACCTTCGCGAGTGTTTTCAAAACAAGCCCGGGAACTGGATGATTGTATGCACTGCACTAAATACTGCACCTTCCAACTCAACACAACGTTCCCCAAGCGTTACCATCTGAACCTCGCTGGCGATACCCTGTATGTGGAAGGAAGATAGCCTGACTAGCTGCCTGGAGATGGTACGAGCAAGATTCGGCTCCTCTTTCTGATCGGTGTTACGTTCCGGTGTCTACACAGGGGTGAGATCTTACCTTATACACCCCATGCACGGGATTGCTGCATTTATCTCCCAGCATTGTTCTCCGTTAAAGCACTGATGATTTGACCGATACAGTTACATAATTGAGCCTGCTCTATTTCTCCAGTATCTACAGCTCTCTATACAGGAACTTCCCCCTATGGTATCAGTTTCCCACGGTATTGAATGGTTACAGTGAACTTTGCATATCAGGACTGCAGTTTTCACTGCACCATCAACAAGTTGGTTACTTCCAGTTCCCTTCATTGACATTCATACGGTGAACGTGAGTTACATGCGGCTGCTTTACCATCCACTTTCCCTCTATTTTGAAATCAGCTTGTATACTGATGCACATCAGGAAAATCAGCTTCCCTGTAGATGACCCACTAGGAGACATCATCTCAAATTTGCATGATAGCAGGTGTGCATGGTTTTTGTATGTGGTGGCTATCTGTGTTTGTTCAAGACAATGTTGTCTATTTTATGAATAGATGGTAGTACTTGTTTTTAAACTATATTTTTTTGATTGGTGTTCAAGTGAATTATTTAATAAGATTAATATATATTTTTGCTAATTGCCTGTTCCTCCTTGATGAATTGCTTTCATTTGAAATTGGTCTCCAACTCCAATTCCTCTTCTCCCCCCTTTTTTGATAAGCCTTAGTCCAGTAGAGCGGAGGTCAAGTGCAGTTAGGCAACGAAGCATAAAAGGGTTAATCAGAAGAAGAATGGTCGGGATCCAAGCCGAGGTCGGTTCCAATCTGGCAGCTGAGTACAAAAGGGGCAAAGAAGTAGAATGGTTAAAGTACAAATCTGAGGTCAAAGGCAAGCAGCAATCAAGAGTATTCAAACAGGTTTCCAGGTCACAACAGGTTCAGACAGTTCACACACTAGCACAGGAACAAGGGGAGACTGAAGATAATCCAGCAATTTGGCAGTGTCTGGGCTTATATAGGGAAGTTTGAGGTCACTTCCTGTGCGCCTCCTGGGGATTTTCCCTGCCTTTTTCCATCAGGTTGAGGTCAATTCCTGTGCACGTCCTGGGCATTTCCCTACACTTTTCCATCAAGTCTGCTGCGCAGGTGCGGGTTGGCACCCTGAGGCGTCTTTGGCGCATGGCCAGTTGGCACGGATTTCCTCTTGCAGCTAAGGCGCCATTGGTGCATGCGTACTAAGCCCTGGACTCTTACAGAGCCCCCCGAAAGGGCAGCCTTCGGACGGCCTTCCTGGATAAAGCTCGCTGAAAGAACTGCCGGAGAAGATCTGGAGCGTGGATATGCTACTCAGGTTCCCAGGAATTCTCTTCAGGGCCGTAACCGCTCCACTGTACCAGAAATTGGCATCCGCGCCCCCTTCTACGGCTTCTGGGGCGGAAGGAGTGCCAATCATAGGAATAAAATGAGCCATTTTTGTAAGGCAGTCCACAACAACAAATCTGGATGTAAACCCATCAGAGGGTTGTAGCTCTACTATGTAATCCATGCTGATCTGTTTCCAGGGTCTGGAGGGAACAGGCAGGGGGCGTAGGAGACCCCATGATTTATCCTTTTCCGTTTTGTTGTGATTGCATACCGGGCTGGAAATGACATAAGCGTGGCAGTCTGCCTTGAGGGTAGGCCACCAAAAGGTTTGCAAAAGCAGATCGGTGGTTATGGTCACACCGAAATGCCCTGCTAACTTGTCATGGCAGAGTTTGAGCACAGGAACTCTCAGTTGAAGGGGCACAAACACAGCATGGTCGTGGAAGAAAAGTCCGTCCTTTTCTTGCAGATGTTCTCCTGAGGGCAGCTGGTCTAGAGTAGGGATGAGCCGAACACCCCCCTGTTCGGTTCGCACCAGAACTTGCGAACAGGCAAAACATTTGTTCGAACACGCGAACACCATTAAAGTCTATAGGACACGAACATGAATAATCAAAAGTGCTAGTTTTAAAGGCTTATATGCAAGTTAGTTGCCCCCAGGGGGCATGGATCAATGCAAAAAAAAGTTTTTTCGGGAGCAGTGATTTTAATAATGCTTAAAGTGAAACAATAAAAGTGTAATATCCCTTTTATTTTACCTGGGGGGTGTCTATAGTATGCCTGTAAAGGGGCGCATGTTTCCCGTTTTTATAACAGTCTGAAAGCAAAATGACATTTCAAAGGAAAAAAAGTCATTTAAAACTACTCGCGGCTATTAATGAATTGCCGGTCCGACAATACACATATAAGTTTATTGATAAAAATGGCATGGGAATTCCCCACAGGGGAACCTCAAACCAAAATTTAAAAAAAAAATGACATGGGGGTCCCCCTAAATTCCATACCAGACTCTTCAGGTCTGGTATGGATATTAGGGGAACCCCGGTCAAATTTTTTTTTTAAATGGCGTGGGGTCCCCCTCAAAACCTATACCAGACCCTTATCCGAGCACGCAACCTGGTAGGCCACAGGAAAAGAGGGGGGCCGAGGGAGCGCCCCCCCTCCTGAATCGTACCAGGCCGCATGCCCTCAACATTGGGAGGGTGCTTTGGGGTAGCCCCCCAAAACACCTTGTCCCCATGTTGATGAGGACAAGGGCCTCATCCCCACAACCCTTGGCTGGGGTGGTTGTGGGGGTCTGCGGGTGGGGGGCTTATCGGAATCTGGAAGCCCCCTTTAACAAAGGGACCCTCAGATCCCGGCCCTACCATTTCACAAAAAAACTGTCAAAAATGTTAAAAATGACAAGAGACAGTTTTTGACAATTCCTTTATTTAAATGCTTCTTCTTTCTTCTATCTTCTTTCTTCTATCTTCCTTCGGTTTCTTCCTCCATCTTCTTCTGGTTCTTCTGGTTCTTCCTCCAGTGTTCTCGTCCGGCATCTTCCTCCGTGGTGTCGGCCTCTTCTTCCCTTCTTCTCCTCGGGCCACTCCGCATCCATGATGGCATGGAGGGAGGCTCCCGCTATGTGACGCTTCTTTCTTCATCTTCTTCTCTTCATCTTCTTCTCTTCATCTTCTTTTTGGCCCGCTCCGCATCCATGATGGCATGGAGGGAGGCTCCCGCTGTGTGACGCTTCTCCTCTTCTGACGTTTCTTAAATGACCCCGCCCCCCTCTGACGCACGGGGACTTGATGGAGACTTCCCTGTGGCATTCCCCGTGACGTCAGAAGGGGCCGGAGGAAGAACCAGAAGAACCAGAAGAACCAGAAGAAGAAGAAGATGGAGGAAGAAACCGAAGGTAGATAGAAGAAAGAAGATAGAAGAAAGAAGAAGCATTTAAATAAAGGAATTGTCAAAAACTGTCTCTTGTCATTTTTAACATTTTTGACGCTTTTTTAGTGAAAGGGTAGGGTACCCCCTTACCCTTTCAAACAGGGGGGAGGGCCGGGATCTGGGGGTCCCCTTGTTAAAGGGGGCTTCCAGATTCCGATAAGCCCCCCGCCCGCAGACCCCCACAACCACCGAGCAAGGGTTGTGGGGATGAGGCCCTTGTCCCCATCAACATGGGGACAAGGTGTTTTGGGGGGCTACCCCAAAGCACCCTCCCAATGTTGAGTGCATGTGGCCTGGTACGGTTCAGGAGGGGGGGCGCTCTCTCGTCCCCCCTCTTTTCCTGCGGCCTGCCAGGTTGCGTGCTCGGATAAGGGTCTGGTATGGAATTTTGGGGGGACCCCACACCGTTTTTCTTTTAAATTTTGGCGCGGGGTTCCCCTTAAAATCCGTACCAGACCTGAAGGGTCTGGTATAGATTTTGAGGGGGACCCCACGTCATTTTTTTTTTTTTTTTTGGCCGGGGTTTTCCTTAATATCCATACCAGACCTGAAGGGCCCACGTAAATTTTTTTTTTAAATTTGGTTCGGGGTTCCCCTGTGGGGAATTCCCATGCCGTTTTTATCAATGAACTTTTATGTGTATTGTCGGACCGACAATTCATTAATAGCCACGAGTAGTTTAAATGACTTTTTTTCCTTTGAAATGTCATTTTGTTGTCAGACTGTTCTAAACACGGGAAACATGCGCCCCTTTACAGGCATACTATATACACCCCCCCAGGTACGAAATTTAAAGCGATATTATACTTTTATTGTTTCACTTTAAGCATTATTGAAATCACTGCTCCCGAAAAAACTGCTGTTTTTAAAACTTTTTTTGCATTGAACCATGTCCCCTGGGGCAGAACCCAGGTCCCCAAACACTTTTTATGACAATAACTTGCATATAAGCCTTTAAAATTAGCACTTTTGATTTCTCTCATAGACATTTAAAGGGTGTTCCGCGGCATTCGAATTTGCCACGAACACCCCAAATTGTTCGCTGTTCGACAAACTTGAAGCTCATCCCTAGTCTAGAGAGGAGGCCAGTTTTATCCTGGACAAGAGGTCATCCATAAGTAGAAAGAAATTATAGGCAGGAAGTATCGCGTCCGTTATTGGCGAGTTATCTGATGTGAGATACATGCGGGATAGAGCTTCAGCAGGTTTACAATTCTTGGATCCCGCACGTGATATGCATTTGAAATCGGGTGAAGAAGAGAGCCCATCTGGCTTGTCTAGGTCTGAGACGTTTAGCTGCACGGAGGTATTCCAAATTCCCATGATCAGTGTAGACAAGTATAGGGTGCGAGGCTCCTTCATCAGCATTCTTCCAGGGCCAGTTTAATAGCAAGGAATTCCCGTCCCCTACTTCATAGTTCCTTTTGGCTGGGGGCAACTTCCTGGAAAAGAAGGCAACAGGATGCAAGATGGCTGTGGTTTTGTGGTGCTGAGAAAGGACTGCCCCAACCGCAATTTCTGAAGCATTGACCTCCAAAGCGTAAGGCAGGGCTGGGTCGTGATGACGAAGGACCGGGGCAGAGGTGAATTGCTTTTTGAGTTTGTCGCAAGCTGTTTGTGCTGAGGGGGACCACAAAAAATGGCAGTTTTGCTTGGTGAGTTGTGTGATAGGTGAAATTATTGAGGAGAAACCTTTGATGAATCTTCTATAAAAATTGGCGAATCCCACGAACCTCTGGACGCTCTTACAGTCTGAAGGTACTGGACATTCAAGAGCTGCAGTTACTTTCTGGGGTTCCATGGAGATGCCAGAAGTCGAAATAATGAGGCCAAGGAATTGTATGGTATCATTTGGTTCCTTCAATGAATTTGCTCATATAAAAGACATTGGTGCATCATGCATTGTGTGCGAGTGATTTCTCCCACGTAAGGTATCTAAGATATGTCTTGTATACAAAAGATACGCTGCGCTAAGGTGAAAATGTCAATCTGGAGATTATTAATGCATATGAGGTATACTGAAAATACTGCATAAGCAGCTTATCCAGCCAAAGCAAGGCACAAAGGATATATATATATATTTAAAAAAAAAAAGTGATTATAAGGTGCAATGTGTAAATAATATACTAGAGGTATACCATTAGAATAATGCCCCGTACACACGGTCGGATTTTCCGACAGAAAATGTGTGATAGGACCTTGTTGTCGGAAATTCCGACCGTGTGTAGGCTCCATCACACATTTTCCATCGGATTTTTCGACACACAAAGTTTGAGAGCAGGATATAAAATTTTACGACAACAAAATCCGTTGTCGGAAATTCCGATCGTGTGTACACAAATCCGACAGACAAAGTTCCACGCATGCTCGTAATAAATAAAGAGATGAAAGCTATTTTATAGCCGTTTATAGTCCCGACGTACGTGTTTTACGTCACCACGTTTAGAACGATCGGATTTTCCGACAACTTTGTGTGACCGTGTGTATGCAAGACAAGTTTGAGCCAACATCCGTCGGAAAAAATCCTAGGATTTTGTTGTCGGAATGTCCGAACAAAGTCCGACCGTGTGTACGGGGCATCAGAGTAGCGATGATTAAACTACTATCTGTATATATAATGAATGAAAAATTATTTATATAATCTGAAATTTACCATGTAAAAAATATATAATTAATATGACAGTGATAAGTGCAAAAAATACAACAAAGTATCAAGTGCCACACAATGAGTGTGAATATCAAATCCAAGATGTGATACGTGGTTATTAAAGTCCAATTTATGAAAGAAATGCACATAAAGTCCATAAAAACAGTTCATAAAAAATCCAACGTGCATGCATTAATCTTAGTGCTTAGTGCTCAGAATTCCATGCTCAAGTGCCATCCAGTGACCGCCCGGGGACAGCCGCTCACCTCAGAGCATGCGACCCAGCTGTGAGACTGAGTCTAAACACGATTATGAGCCATCCCACGGCTCAGTGATGGAATCCAGATACACAGTTTTCAGCAGCAGCTCCACAGTTAGGAATAAAGGAAAAGAAAAACTGGATAGTGTGATATCGTTTATAAATTTTTATTGGAGTAAAAGCTCCCCACATTAGGGTACTCACATTTGCAAGGTGCGTGAGTGCATCAATCTGATAACAGTCTCCAAAGTTTGCCTCAAAGTTTGCCTGTCAGGAGGGATAAGCTGTGCATCGGATCTCAGTGGAGTGAAAGGCTCTGTGCTCCGTGCTCCATCCTGGCCCCTCCCTTACGCGTGTTCCACGCAGGGTCACGTGTCTTCATCAGGGGGATGTGATTGGACGGACGCTCTGCAGCCTAAATATAGTCATCACGGCCATTTTTGCCGTGGATTTGCAGACACTCTAGTGCCAGGCTCCATGTGTTAATGCTCAGTGTATTGAACGACGCCGCAGAAAGCAACAAGCATCTGCGAAACTAGGATTTATAGCTGTGTATTGGGGAACGAGTTAATAGAGTCCAACTCATAGCCCAAAGGAAATATCCACATATATAGAAATATATAAACAGCCAATGTGATGTTTGTGCAGGACGGAGACCGATGTTCAGCACATATTATCCCAAACATGCAAAATATACCAGTGCTACTATATGACCTATGACAAGGCAATCAAACAGTAAATATCCACAATCAAATCTCATGTGTAATGGATAACTTATAAGCGTATCCCTAATACCATGTTGATTATATGTAGTGTCACTTAATAATAGTGTGTTCTATGGATATATTTAAAATCAACATCCTAATGTGGTAGCAACAATCTGTTACAAAATGAGAACATCCCCAAGTACAAAGACCTATATGCACCCCCAAAATACATTAGAGATGAATATGACATAAAATTGAAGATAACATTAGATCCAAAATAGAGATTAAAATACGTATAAAAACTCACACATATATATAAAATTCTATAGAGGCACTAAATTTCATAGAGATACCACTACAAGCTGTGTCCTACAAGCAGTTGAATAAAATTTAAAATATATATAAAACGCATGTATACCTGCGTGGACTGGATGGCACTTGAGCATGGAATTCTGAGCACTAAGATTAATGCACGCACATTGGATTTTTTATGAACTGTTTTTATGGACTTTATGTGCATTTCTTTCATAAATTGGACTTTAATAACCATGTATCACATCTTGGATTTGATATTCACACTCATTGTGTGGCACTTGGCACTTTGTTGTATTTTTTGCATTTATCACTGTCATATTATTTATATATTTTTTACACGGTAAATTTCAGATTATATAAATAATTTTTCATTCATTACATATACAGATAGTAGTTTAATCATCGCTACTCTTATTCTAATGGTATACATCTAGTATATTAGTTACACATTGCACCTTATAATCACTTTTTTTTTTTTTTAATATATATCCTTTGTGCCTTGCTGTGCCTGGATAAGCCGCTTATGCGGTATTTTCAGTATACCTCATATGCATTAATAATTTCCAGATTGACATTTTCACCTTAGCGCAGCATATCTTTTGTATACATTGTATTGCACGGCATATGAAACGTGTTCTGCGTGGCCAGCTAGGTGATTTCCACATTTGAGGCAATATACCATTGTGGCTCGCAAAATCCTCTTTTATCTATCCACGATATGTCTTGCGAGCAGGCTATGAAAAGCATGTCCTCCTCACAGGATGCAGGCACATTGCAATAGTGGTGCCATTGGAGCAGCTACATACATAGTTACATAGTAGGTGAGGTTGAAAAAAGACATCAAGTCCAACCTATGTGTGTGATTTTGTGTCAGTATTTCATTACATATCCCTGTATGTTGCGGTCATTCAGGTGATTATCTAATAGTTTCTTGAAGCTTTTAATGCTCCCCGCTGAGACCACCGCCTGTGGAAGGGAATTCCACATCCTTGCCGCTCTTACAGTAAAGAACCCTCTACGTAGTTTAAGGTTAAACCTCTTTTCTTCTAATTGTAATGAGTGGCCACGAGTCTTATTAAACTCTCTTCTGCAAAAAAGTTTTATCCCTATTGTGGGGTCACCAGTACAGTATTTGTAAATTGAAATCATATCCCTTCTCCAGCGTCTCTTCTCCAGAGAGAATAAGTTCAGTGCTCGCAACCTTTCCTCATAACTAAGATCCTCTAGACCCTTTATTAGCTTTGTTGCCCTTCTTTGTACTTGCTCCATTTCCAGTACATCCCTCCTGAGGACTGGTGCCCAGAACTGGACAGCATACTCTAGGTGCGGCCGGACCAGATTCTTGTAGAGCGGGAGAATTATCGTTTTATCTCTGGAGTTGATCCCCCTTTTAATGCATGCCAATATTCTGTCCCTTTTAATGCATGCCAATATTCTGTTTGCTTTATTAGCAGCAGCTTGGCATTGCATGCCATTGCTGAGCCTATCATCTACTAGGACCCCCAGGTCCTTTTCTTTTTTTTTTAACAGAAAATTTTTATTAAACAAATCAGCATTACAATACAAAAAATTAGTACAGTCATTGTGGTAATAATAATGATAATAAGATCTATCTTCAACCAATAGCCACTATTTATCAGGTATTCCAGTGGTTTAAGAGTCAGGAGTTTCGCTTAGCAATACTCCTATGGCGTTACATCCTTATGAATTCTTCGAAAGTATAAAGTAAATAACCAATAATCAATCAGGTCTGGTGGGGACAGCGGGGAGGGGGAGGGGGGGGGGGGGGGAGAAAGGGGGAAAGAAAAAAAAAAAAAAAAAAGGGGGGGGGGGGGCGGGGGGGGGGGGGGGTAGAAGGGGCAGGAAGGAAGGGGAACCGGCATAAAAAGAATAGACCTGAAAAATAGGATGTCCTCTACTTTATTTCATGTGCTAGTTATGGGGTAGGGGGTTCAGGGTCCCCGGAGGCGTCCACCCAGGAGGACCAGACTTTATCGAACTTCCCCGGGCATTGCCTACTTTCATAGGTCAATCTATATAGGGGGAGCACCATATTCACCGATCTTTTCCATGAGGCCAGGGTAGGAGGCTCTACCAGTTTCCATCGCAGTAAAATTTCTCGCCTAGCATAGTACAATGTGAAGGTTAGACACAGTCTGCTGTACCTATCTCCTTCAACATCCTCCAGATGACTGAGCAATAGTATTTGGGGATCCACCGGTAAGTCCGAGCTTATGACTTTGCTCAGTGTGGAGGCAACTGCTGACCAAAAGGGTCGGATTTTGGGACAAGACCAGACCATGTGCCAAAACGTGCCCACGTCCTGCCTGCATCTCTGACAGTTAGGATCTCTTTGATGGTAAATGCGCGCCAGTCTCTGTGGGGTGAAATACGCTCTGTGTAGGAACTTAAATTGTACGAACCTGTCTTTTGCAGCGATCATGGAGGGAATGTAGGAGATCAAACACTCCTTCCATTCCTCCTCGTCTAGAGAGGGAATATCAACCCTCCACTTTTCCCAGGTTTTAGTTAATTTGGCATCATACTCCACTGTAACCCCAGGTCCTTTTCCATCCTAGATTCCCCCAGAGGTTCTCCCCCCAGTGTATAGATTGCATTCATATTTTTGCCACCCAAATGCATTATTTTACATTTTTCTACATTGAACCTCATTTGCCATTTAGTCGCCCACCCCATTAATTTGTTCAGGTCTTATTGCAAGGTTTCCACATCCTGCGGAGAAGTTATTGCCCTGCTTAGCTTAGTATCGTCTGCAAATACAGAGATTGAACTGTTTATCCCATCCTCCAGGTCGTTTATAAACAAATTAAATAAGATTGGTCCCAGCACAGAACCCTGGGGAACCCCACTACCCACCCCTGACCATTCTGAGTACTCCTCATTTATCACCACCCTCTGAACACGCCCTTGTAGCCAGTTTTCAATCCATGTACTCACCCTATGGTTCATGCCAACGGACCTTATTTTGTACAGTAAACGTTTATGGGGAACTGTGTCAAATGCTTTTGCAAAATCCAGATACACCACGTCTACGGGCCTTCCTTTATCTAGATGGCAACTCACCTCCTCATAGAAGGTTAATAGATTGGTTTGGCAAGAACGATTCTTCATGAATCCATGCTGATTACAGCTAATGATATCATTCTTATTACTAAAATCTTGTATATAGTCCCTTATCATCCCCTCCAAGAGTTTACATACTATTGATGTTAGGCTAACTGGTCTGTAATTCCCAGGGATGTTTTTGGCTTTTCTCCAATCAGCTGGTACCATTCCAGTCAATAGACTGTCTGTAAAAATTAGGAACAACGGTCTGGCAATTACCTGACTGAGTTCCCTAAGTACCCTCGGATGCAAGCCATCTGGTCCCGGTGATTTATTAATGTTAAGTTTCTCAAGTCTAATTTTAATTCCGTCCTCTGTTAACCATGTAGGTGCTTCCTGTGTTGTGTCATGAGGATAAACACTGCAGTTTTGGTTACTGAAGCCCCCCGATTCACTTGTGAATACTGAGGAGAAGAATAAATTCAATACCTTTGCCATCTCCCCATCCTTTGTAACCAGATGTCCTTCCTCATTCTTTATGGGGCCAATATGGTCTGTCCTCCCTTTTTTACTGTTTACATACTTAAAGAATTTCTTGGGATTTTTTTTGCTCTCCTCCGCTATGTGTCTTTCATGTTCTATCTTAGCCGTCCTAATTGCACCCTTACATTTCTTATTGCATTCTTTATAAAGTCTGAATGCTGAGGATGATCCCTCCACCTTGTATTTTTTGAAGGCCTTCTCCTTTGCTTTTATATGCATTTTTACATTGGAGTTAAGCCATCCAGGATTTTTGTTCGCTCTTTTAAATTTATTACCCAATGGGATACATTGGCTAATGCCCTTATTTAATATGCTCTTAAAGCAAACCCATCTCTCCTCCGTATTCTTTGTTCCTAATATTTTATCCCAATTTATGCCTTTTAGCAAGGTTTGTAGTTTAGGGAAGTTGGCTCTTTTGAAATTCAGTGTCTTTGTGTTCCCTTCATGTTTCCTATTTGTGTGATTTATACTGAAACTAATTGACCTGTGATCGCTGTTACCTAAATTGCCCCGTATTTCCACGTCTGTGATCAGGTCTGTATTGTTGGTAATCAGTAGATCCAGTAATGTTTTATTTCTAGTTGGTGCGTCTACCATCTGACCCATAAAATTGTCCTGCAAGACATTAAGGAACTGGTGAGCCTTAAATGAATGCGCGGTTCCCTCCGCCCAGTCTATGTCTGGATAATTAAAATCCCCCATTATGATAACACTTCCCATCCTTGCTGCTAATCCAACTTGTGATAGGAGATCCGTCTCCACTTCCTCCCTCAGGTTAGGGGGCCTATAGCATACTCCCAGTATTATTTTCCCCTTAGCTTAATCCCTTTGGAGCTCTACCCATAAGGATTCCACCTCCTCACTAGCTCCCTCAGTGATGTCATCTCTCACATTGACTTGTACATTATTCTTGATATATAGGCATACCCCTCCCCCTTTTTTACCCTCTCTATCCTTGCGGTATAGGGTATACCCTTGAATGTTTGCCAGCCAACCATGAGAGCTGTTGAACCAGGTCTCTGAAATTCCCACAAAATCCAAATCCTCCTTGTACAACAGTATCTCTAGTTCACCCATCTTGTCCGCCATGCTCCTGGCATTGGTGAACATGCCACATAGTTTAGACCGGTCGCATATTGTCCCCGTATTGGGTGTTTCAAGATTGCAACTAGGACTTGCTACTATACTCACCTTGTGTTTTTGTGCTTTGGTTAACCTACCACTAATGCCCCCAATACTACCCTCTGGAATATCTTTCACGCTGGCTATCACTGTCTCTGGACCCTCCCCCCCATCGCCTAGTTTAAAAACCCCTCTAACTTTTTGGCCATCTTAATTCCCAGCAGATCTGCACCCTCCTCATTTAGGTGCAGTCCGTCCCTTCTATAGTACCAGTTACCGACCGAGATGTCGGCCCAGTCCTCCAGGAACCCAAACCCCTCCTTACTACACCAGCTCTTCAGCCACTTGTTTACTTCCCTAATCTCCCTCTGCCTTTTTGGTGTGGCTTGATGTACCGGTAGTATTCCTGAGAACACTACCTTGGAGGTCCTTTTCCTCAATTTAGCACCTAAGTCCCTAAAATCTTTCTTTAGGACACTCCATCTGCCTCTGACTTTGTCATTGGTGCCAACGTGCACCATGACAGCCGGGTCTTCCCCAGCCCCTCCCAGTAATCTGTCCACAAGATCCGTGATGTGCTGAACCCGAGCGCCCGGTAGACAACATACTGTTCGGCGCTTCAGGTCTTGGTTACAGATTGCCCTCTCTGTCCTTCTAAGAATTGAGTCCCCTACCACCAGAATCTGTCTTTCCTTTCCCTTTGCTGCCCCCCCCACTCTCACTGGAGGAGTTCTTCCCCTGGCAGCTAGGAGAGTCCCTCATCTCCAGCAGTGCTGGTCCCTGACTGGTTTCACCAATGTCACCCAATGGAGCATACTTATTGGGATGCTCCAGTCCTGGATCGGCCTCTCTGGCACTTCCCCCTCTACCCCTCCTGACTGTCACCCATCTACTCTTTGCTAGTGCCTGCACCTCTTTGTCTCCACCCGCCTCTGTGCTGGCCCCTGCCGGCACCTGCCGTGTACGTTCCTGGCTCACCTTTAGTATGGAGGGACCTCTCAGTACTGACAGTTGCTTCCCCAGATTCAGAACCTGGGCTTCCAGGGAAACAATGTGCTTACATTTTGCACAGCAGTATTCGCCTTCGATCGGATGATCAAGGAACGCATACATGCGGCAAGATGTACAAAGAGTCGCCTCTCCACACCCGCCGGGCATCGTACCTATTAAATTTAGTGAGGATTTGGGGATTTTACCCTGTTCAAATTACCTAACAGCTAGCTTCCTGGCACTAATACTAAGACAATACACAGGTACACAACAAGACAATACACAGGTACTCACAGACCTACGTGCAATCGCAGAACAGTCGCAGACCTACGTGCACTCGCAATACTCAAGTAAACAGTACACAATACACAAGTACTAACGATCCACACACACTACTCAGACAACACTCAGATACTCACACTACACAGGTACTATGACTCCTGTTATAACCTCCTGTTTTAAACTCTGGTTTTTAACTCCCACTTATACCAGCTCCACTTACACAAAGTTCCACAGCCTCAGACTGAGCACGCTCAGACTGAGTCCTAGACCCAGTTAAATAGGCACCTGTGAGCAATTAACCACCCCCCTTAATTGATAGACTGATGGAACCAGAGAAAAAAAAAAGCTATTTAAAAAGTGACAGCAAAAGGCAAATGAAAAACTAAAAGGAAAAGCCCCAAAAATGCAACCCAGCAAACAAACAGCAAACAAACAGCAAACAAACAGCAATCAATCAAACAGCAAACAAACAGCAAGCAATCAAACAGCAAACAAACAACAAGCAAACAAACAGCAAGAAAACAAACAGCAAACAAACAGCAAGCATTCAAACAGCAAACAAACAGCAAGCAAACAAACAGCAAACAAACAAACAGCAAACAAACAGCAAGCAATCAAACAGCAAACAAACAGCAAGCAAACAAACAGCTTTAGCACTGATACCTAAATACAATGGCACAAACCTACTGTTATCTGACTGGTTGGAGTGATTGCAGATTGCAACCTGCCTGTTCCAAGTGCTGGAGGCCCTCCTTCCTTGACCAATAATGGATTAGAAGATGATGCTAGGAGATCCATCCTGGTACTGCCAGACACACCACCCTGACACAGATCACAGCCCAGCAAGAAGGCTTGTGTGGGGCCATGATCTCTGTGGTGGAATTAAGACAACAGTTCTTTGTGAGGAAACAGCAAGAAGGTAAGACCATCCCTCAATTTGCCATTGCTGTTCAGGAGCTGTGGAAATAGCAGAAGGATAAGGATCAGCAGGGCTGTGCCTCCTGTGCCTCACTGTTCTGGTAATCAGGGATCAATTTATCTCAGGGGTTCAAGCTGGCCCCTTCCAACGGGTGCTACAAAACCAGGTGTAGGCCACCAAAGTTATGGTCCAATGCAGTGAAGAGGGAGCAGGAGGATGAGGAGGCTGGGTTGCATTTACCTAAAAAGGTGGCCCTTGCACCTTCACTCCTTTCTGCATTGGAGACCGCTGCTCATGGGGCTGATGAAGTACCTCTCCTCCATCTGGCAGGAAGATGGGAGTAGGGATAGGCTCAATCCCCTGAGAAACTGCAGTTGAGAAGAGGATAGGAAATCTTCCCACAGGCTGTTAATCTAGGTGTTTCCAGGGCAGGGGAATGATCTGTGGTAACTGCTTCAACATATCCCAGGCATGACTCCAAATTGATATCTTTATCTCCCGTGGCCACCATGTAGATGAATGAGCATCAAGCTCAGTGCTTGGTGGATTCAGGATTGGAGTTGACCAGCAAGGACTATGGTTTTTTTACCAACAGCAGCTTGGAGGAGACTCCTTTCTGGACCTGTCCTGGGTAATCTTAAAGGCTGTGAATAATCTTCCTATTCTGTTAGAAGCGATCACTTGGATATCCATTAAAAAATTCAAGTAGAAGATCACATTGGACCTCACTAAACTACTTAAGAATGTCATAATCACGATAGAGGAAATACAGGCGGCAGTGAATCAGCAAAAGCAGGTAAGGCTCCTGGACCAGATGGCCTCATTGTCTATTATAAACTTTTGTTTCCTATTCTGGGACCATATCTGAAGAAGATGTTTAATGGATTAGGAGACTCATTTTCCTTCCATACAGAAACTCTAAAAACCTTAATCACTGTGTTACATAAAGAAGGGAAAGACCCCACAAAATGTGGGAGTTACAGGCCAATCTCACTTCTAAATACAGACCTGAAACTTATCTCTAAAATTCTAGCATTACAATTACAACAATAACAACTGCCTTTGTTAATTAATCTTGACCAAGTAGAGTTTGTCCTGAAGCGAGAAGCATGGGACAATACCATTAAGGCCCCAAATTTTATCCAGGTGGCAAATGCAACTAAAACCCTGTGTGTGTTTCTTGGAACAGATGCAGAGAAGGCATTTGACCGGGTTAAATGGAAGTTTATTTTCACGGTCTTGAGATATAGAGGCCTGGGGGACAATATGCTCCGTTGGATCTTAAAGTGAAGAGCCACCCTAAAATAAAAAATAGCATGAAAAATCGTAAAAAAATAAAAAAAAACATTTGAAAACATTTTTAAACTTACCTGAACCCTTGTTGCTAGGCAGTCTTCCTAATCTGCCTCTTCCTGCTCCTCGGTGAGCGGCCCCGTTGCCTTCTGGGAACTGTGTATGTTTCAGAAAACCACGGGGCCATTCACAGAGCGCCGCGCCACTCGAGCGTGCGCAGTAGGAAACTGGCAGTGAAGCCGCAAGGCTCCACTGCCTGTTTCCCTTAGTTAGGATGGCGGTGCCGGGACCCGAGAGCCGAGGGACGGGTCGACCTTGGGCGGCCGACATCGTGGGCACCCAGGACAGGTAAGTGTACTTATTTAAAGTCAGCAGCTACAGTGTTTGTAGCTGCTGACTTTTAGAAAAAAAAAATTCCTGGCCGGAATCCCGCTATAAGTATGGAGTAGGAGTGATGTCCTCCTCCTTTAAGGTTACAAATGGAACCAGACAAGGATGTCCACTTTCACCACTTCTATTTGCCCTCTCCCTGGAGCCCTTCCTCTGTAAGATCCGGCAAAACTCGAATATTGGAGGACTTATGGTAGAAAGAACTGATTATTAGATCTCGGCTTATGCCGATGTGTCATATACCAGATAAGACCAGAACTGTGTGGACTGCAACAGAGTGAACCAGACATAAATGGGTGAAAGTAAGTTTATTAAGGTAAATGCATATACATGTGAACACACCACCAATGCAAACAGAGTGAACAAACCAAACAACCAAACAGTGATAATAAACCAACCAGCATATGTAGGAAAAGGGAGTACCAGAATCGTAGTCAAGCCAGGCCAGGGTCATAAACAGGAGATCAGTAGATGGGGGGCCAGGAGTAAACAGACAGGGAACAAGATGGAAGACATCAGGCTGCAGGGCAAAGATCCAGGGATACAGGAACAGATATAACAAGTTCAGGATACGGAATACAGGAATCAGGCATCAGGCATCAGGTAAACAGGTAAACAGGCTGCAGGTCAGGGCACAAGGACAATACCAGGGCAAGATGAGTGTGCACTTGCTGGGTATTTATACAATAGCTGCCTACGAGGTCAGGTGAAGCCTGATTGCAGAAAGTAATACCTGCTTCACACTGCCAGGATCCCTCCGCTGGTGGACGCCAATACTGCGGTCAAAAGATGACATAATACCAGCAGGGAAAAGCTCTTCTGACAGCTCCAAACTGCCAGGAGACACCTGCTGGTGGGCCTCAGTACTGCACGCCAAATGACTGATATTACCAGAGGAGAAAACCTTTCCTGACACGATAATATACTTTTCTCATTAATAAATCCAACAATATCCCTCCCTAATCTTTTCCAAGAGATAGAAACCTATAGTATCCTATCTAATTTCAAGATTAATCTCTCTAAATCGGAGGCGATGGGAATAGCGGTCCCTGCTGAACATATGAGAATACTGAAATCTAGTTTCAAATTCAAGTGGACGATCAGGCTTTGAAGTATTTAGGGACTTTGATCCCAGCAGACCTCTCTCATACATTTGAGCTCAATTACCCACCACTCCTTCAGGAGGTGCGGATCCTCGAGAGGTGGCATAATGGGTACCATTCTTGGTTCGGCAGAGGTAATATTATTAAAATGAACACCCTAACAAAGTTTCTGTACTTGTTTCAGGCTATACCTTTAGGTATTCCTATGCAATACTTTAAATGGATACAGGCATTTTTTACTGGATTCATCCGGGCACACAAAACCCAGAGGATCAGAAGATCCTTGCTGACTCTTCCGAAGCAACGCAGGGGATTGGCTGTACCTGACCTGTATAAATACTATGAGGCTGCCCATTTGGTCAGTCCAATTGATTGGTGTAGGCATGGGGATACAAAAATTTGGCCTAGCTTGGAACAGGCACAGAGCAGTGTAGTATTAAATAGAGCCCCATGGTGCTTTTGAAGCCTTCCATCTAATATTAAGACCCACCCCTTGATAGGACCCACGTTGAGGCAGTGCTCAGGGCTCTTTTCTAAAGGCAAGCTCTCATCATTAGATTCTCCACTGTTCCCAATTTTAGGGAAACCACAATCTGCCCCTGGCCTGGGGGGGGAGCTTTAATAGATTAATGGAACAGGGGATCTTTCAGGCTTCTCATTTTATATCATCCGAGGAATGGGTTGCGTTTCAAATGTTGACCTCCAGAGCGGGGCGATATCCACCGTATTTCTGGCGAGCAGCTCAATTACATGCTTCTAAGGTCTTTGAAGTTATTCCCCCTGCAAGAGTACTGTATAGAGAGAGGCCCACTCTCTCATACTATTTCAAAGATATACACTTTATTAGCAGCACCTTCCGAAGACTTCCAACTGCCATTCTTCCAGAAATGGGAGGTAGATCTGGATATAACTTTCACAGAGGAACAGCAAGCTAATATAATTCACTCCATATTTGAAACATGAATCTGTACAAAAATGCAGGAAACAAACTATAAGATCTTCTCTCAATGATATCGTACCCTGGCCATCCTCCATAGATATTTTCCAAATGTTTCTGATCGATGTTGGCGGTGCCGGAAGGAGCGAGGGACATTACTATATGTTTTCTGGTCATGCCCTAGCATCAGGGACTATTGAAAAGAGGTCCAAAGGATTACTCAAAAATTCAGTGAACTTGAGATTCCTGAAGACCCAATTTTTTTCTTCTGCATGATTTTAAAAACCCGGGTAAGACGCATAAAAATTTTAGTATGTGTGTCAGGGAAGACTAGCCAGTACTCAAGATGGCCGAAGGAGTGGTCGACCTGTGACCTCAGCCTGTCAGGGAAGACTAGCCAGTACTCAAGATGGCCGACGGAGAAGTCGACCTGTGACCTCAGCCTCTGTCAGAACACCTTCGGTTCACCTGTGTGCACATTACCAAGGGGCTATTTAAACCTGGTCTGTGCTTGCATCCAGTGCTGTCCGTTCTACAGCGTTCCCGTGTGTTCCTGCCTGCTTTACCCGTGATACCTGCACCTGTTTACCGACCCGGCTTGCCTCTGACTCTGCTACCTGCTGCCTGCATCTGACCCGGCTTGTTCTGACTCCGCATATGCCTGCTCCTTATACTACCACGCTGCCAGCCCGTTGCCGACCCTGCCTGCATCCAGACTACGCACCTGCCTCCGCTTCTGTTCCTGACGTTCCTGCCAGTGTTTGACACGGGTTGCCCGACCTGCATCTTCCGCTCATTGGAGAACCCTGCTCCAGCACCGTGCCACCTGCCGCTGTTCCACATTACAATGAAGACGAACTGTTTGGCACTTGTGCGACTCTGCACTTCTGCTCCTCCTGTCTACTCTATCAGGGGGCCAGAATCAGAGGAGCAAGAGAGGCCGTTACCTGTACATCAGGCTCTACCGTCAGGTACGTGACAGTAACGGACAGTCATGTCCGAGCCTGTGCAGGGACCCTCTCCTATGGATGAACTTTGCCAGCACCTGGCCAGCTTGGCACAAGCCGTCAAAGATCTACAGCAGAGCTACACTCAGCTAGAGGGACGCCTACAGACCCTGACAGGAGCTGCAACTCCACAGGGTCCACCTTCAGCATCAGCCTCCTCTCAGGGATCTTCTCCTGCTCCTGCCGTGATCATGCTCCCACCTGAGCCCAGGGTACCTACCCCAGACCGGTTCCTGGGTGAACGCAGCAAGTTTAGAGCATTTCGGAACACATGTGAACTGTATTTTGCCTTTCAACCCCGCACATTCTCCTTAGAAGCTACCAAGGTCGGCTTTGTAATCTCCCTGCTACAAGGGGAGCCACAGTCCTGGGCCCCCCGCCTTCTGGAACAGAAGGCCGAATGCTTATCCAACTTAACCTCTTTCTTCAGTGCCATGGCCCAGCTGTACGAAGATCCTCAGCAGACAGCTTCAGCCGAAGCGGCGCTTCATGCACTTCAACAGGGTCGTAGGGCGGTGGAAGACTACGTATCTGAATTTCAACGATGGGCAATTGACACAAACTGGAACGACGCCGCCCTACAATACCAATTTCGTATGGGCCTCTCCGAACCACTTAAAGATGAGTTAGCGCGGGTAGGGGTACCCCCTACCTTAGAAACTCTGATTGATCTATCCATCCAGATCGATCGCCGGCTGAGAGAACGAAGACTAGAGAGAGCGTCCACTCCATCCCGTCCAGTGTGGATGTTACCTCGGGTACCCAGCTCGTCCTATCCCGCTCCACCTGCTCCAGCCACTCCGGCTCCTGACGCCCCGGAACCTATGCAACTCGGCCTGCTGCGGCCCTCTCTTACTGTTGAAGAATGACAACGCCGCCGCCAACAGAACTTATGCTTATACTGTGGGGGATCCGGACATTACGTGAGGTCCTGCCCAGTGAAACCTCGTAAGTCTCTCTTCACTACTTCTGCCTCGCTAACCCCAAGCTCGCTTAGCAACTCTGCTCACTTTGCTATTCCCATTTCTCTACAGCTGCCAGGAAGGACTCTTCAGACTACCGCCATAATTGATTCCGGAGCCTGCAGCTGCTTTGTGGACTTGTCCTTTGCTGCCGAACATCATATCCCCCTGCAGCCTAAAGCACAGAAGCTCTCAGTTCACTTGGCCGATGATTCCACCATTAAGTCCGGAGCAGTCACTCACGAAACCATTCCTCTGCTGACCATCATGTCCCAGGACCACCGAGAACTGCTACGACTAGACGCCATCACTTCCCCTCTGTTCCCAGTTATCCTCGGTATACCTTGGTTGAAGGCCCACGATCCCCATATCGACTGGTCTAAAGGAAGCATTAACTTTGTCTCCTCTTACTGCACCCAGCACTGCCTACAGACCTCCTGTGATGTTCCCGCTCTGCTGTGTCTAGATACGGACTCAGCTTGTGCCTCCAGCCTACCACAGCTTCCTAGACGTGTTTAGTAAGAAGGGGGCAGAGATCCTCCCACCTCATCGGCCCTATGACTGCCCTATAGAGCTACTCCCCGGAGCCGAAGTTCCCTCTGGGAGGATTTTCCCTCTCCCTCTGAAAGCGAGCTGGTGGCACTGAAGGACTATATCAATGACAATCTCAGGAAAGGCTTCATCCGCCCTTCCACGTCTCCAGCTGGGGTGGGGATTTTCTTCATCCAGAAGAAGGATCAGTCGTTAAGGCCCTGTGTGGACTACCGTGAACTTAACAAGGTGACGGCGAAGAACCGTTACCCACTTCCATTAGTTCCTGAACTTTTTCAAAGACTTGGTTCCGCTACCATATTTACAAAATTGGATCTTCGGGGCGCCTATAATTTAGTGCGCATTCGGGAGGGAGACGAGTGGAAGACTGCTTTCCGCACACGATTTGGGCATTACGAGTATCTCGTGATGCCCTTCGGGCTCTGCAACTATCCGGCTACCTTCCAGCATTTCATTAATGATGTTCTCAGAGACTTCCTGGACTTATTTGTCATTGTATACCTTGATGATATGCTAATTTTTTCTTCCTCCCTAGAACACCACCGCAGACACATGAGAAGTGTATTAACCCGCCTTCGACAACACGGATTATAAGCCAAACCCGAGAAGTGCGAGTTTGAACACCAGAGTATCCAATTTCTGGGGCTGATCATTTCCACCGAAGGTATCCGGATGGATCCCCAGAAGGTAACGGCTATCCTGGACTGGCCTACTCCATGTGACAAGAAAGGTATTCAACGTTTCATAGGCTTTGCAAACTTTTATCGAAAATTTATTCGGGGGTTCTCAGCAATCATTGCCCCCATTACACAGCTTACCAAACAGGGGTCCCGATTCCGCTGGTCTCCAGAGGCTCAGTCGGCCTTTGAAACGCTGAAGAGGTTTTTCACATCCGCACCCGTCTTGAAGCACCCAGTCTCGGCCTTACCGTATGTCTTAGAAGTGGACACCTCGGAAACTGCGGGGGGAGCTATCTTGTCCCAAAGACAGGGCCCCAAGGCCCTGTTGCACCCAGTTGCGTTCTTCTCGCGTAAACTGTCTAGCGCGGAGAAGAATTACGACGTTGGGGATCGCAAACTTTTAGCAATTAAGGCAGCATTAGAAGAATGGAGATACCTTCTCGAGGGAGCAGCACATCCAATCTTAATCTACACAGATCACAAGAATCTCGAATATCTAAGAACAGCAAAGAGATTGAGACCTCGCCAGGCCAGGTGGGCACTTTTCTTTTCGAGATTTACCTTCCATCTGACATACAGACCTGGATCCAAGAACATAAAGCCAGATGCGCTATCACGCATGTTTAGCAAATCCCAAGACATCTCTCCCCGGATACGATCCTGTCCTCGGGAAATTTCCTTCTCCTACAAGGGGCCTTAATGACGCAGATTAAACAAGCCTCTGTGAGGAGTTCTACACCGTCTGGGATCACTTTACGGACACAGGAAGGGCTACTCTGGTATAATAATAAGGTCTTCGTGCCAGAGGATCTCCGAACGTTGAGCATGTGCCACGACCACGTGCTGGCAGGACACTTTGGGGTCAGCAAGACTGCTGAATTGGTGCAGCGAACCTTCTGGTGGCCGGGGGTGGCAAGAGACTGTAGGAGATATGTGGAATAGTGCACCACCTGCATCCGTAATAAGAACAGCAAATCCAGGGCCTGGGGTCTGTTGAAGCCATTACCTGTCCCGAACAGACCATGGAGAATGATTTCAATTGACTTCATTGTGGATCTGCCTCCATCAGAGGGATACAGTACTATCTTTGTAATCGTTGATTGATTGTCCAAGATGGCCCACTTCATTCCTATGAAGGGCACCCCTTCTGCACAAGAGACGGCACGGATCTTCATCAGAGAGGTTATAAGACTCCATGGGGTTCCGGCTAACATCGTCTCAGACAGAGGGGTCCAGTTCACCTCCAGATTCTGGAGATCCTTGTGTGAATCCTTGGGTATTGAACTTTCATGCTCTTCAGCCTATCATCCGCAGACTAATGGTCAGACAGAAAGGACCAACCAGACACTGGAACAATATCTGCGTTGCTTCTCCTCCTTTTCACAAGACGATTGGGTGTCCTTACTTCCCTTAGCCGAGTTTGCCTACAATAATTCTTCTCATTCAGCCACGAAACAATCTCCCTTCTTCGCAAACTATGGTTTTCACCCGTCCTTTCTGTTTAATAACATTCCTGAATGCCCGGTACCCGCTGTACTTGAAACATTGGATTTCTTTAGATCCAACAACAAGCTGCTACAAGAGACAATGGCCAAGACTCAAGCTTATAACAAACAGATCTTCGATAAGTAGAGAAGAGGGGACCTGATCCTGAACCCGGGGGACCAAGTCTGGTTAGCCACAACAAATCTGAGACTAACCTGTCCTTCAAGGAAATTAGGCCCCAGATTCGTGGGACCGTTTCCTGTAAAGAGACGAATTAACGATGTTGCCTATGAGCTGGAGATACCGGAGACCTTCAGGATCCACCCGGTGTTTCATATAACCTTACTGAAGCCCGCCATCCCCAACTCTTTTCCGGATCGGAATACAGAGCCACCCAAACCTGTGGTGGTAGATGGCGAAGAGAAATTTGAAATAGAGGCGATTTTAGATTGCAGGAGAAGGAGAGGTCAAGTTCAATATCTTATTAAGTGGAGGGATTATGGTCCTGAAGACAATTCGTGGGAACCTGAAACCAACATAAATGCCCAAGAACTGATCCGAACCTTTAAGAGGACCTATCCTGACAAAGTAGCCAGATTGGGCATCCAGGGGCTGCCCGTTAGGGGGGGGCAATGTCAGGGAAGACTAGCCAGTACTCAAGATGGCCGAAGGAGAGGTCGACCTGTGACCTCAGCCTGTCAGGGAAGACTAGCCAGTACTCAAGATGGCCGACGGAGAAGTCGACCTGTGACTTCAGCCTCTGTCAGAACACCTTCGGTTCACCTGTGTGCACATTACCAAGGGGCTATTTAAACCTGGTCTGTGCTTGCATCCAGTGCTGTCCGTTCTACAGCGTTCCCGTGTGTTCCTGCCTGCTTTACCCGTGATACCTGCACCTGTTTACCGACCCGGCTTGCCTCTGACTCTGCTACCTGCTGCCTGCATCTGACCCGGCTTGTTCTGACTCCACATCTGCCTGCTCCTTATACTACCACGCTGCCAGCCCATTGCCGCCCCTGCCTGCATCCAGACTACGCACCTGCCTCCGCTTCTGTTCCTGATGTTCCTGCCAGTGTTTGACCCGGCTTGCCCGACCTGCATCTTCCGCTCATTGGAGAACCCTGCTCCAGCACCGTGCCACCTGCCACTGTTTCACATTACAGTGAAGACGAACTGTTTGTCACTTGTCATGATTATCATGTTTGGCACTTGTGCGACTCTGCACTTCTGCTCCTCCTGTCTACTCTATCAGGAGGCCAGAATCAGAGGAGCAAGAGAGGCCGTTCCCTGCACATCAGGCTCTACCGTCAGGTACGTGACAATGTGCCACCTTTTGAATGTGGCTAAATTTTGTATCCCCCTTACCTGGAAGCAGATCCAATCACCTTCAGTGGGATTATGGCTTAGAAGGGTGGAAGAAGTGAATAGATTAGAAGATCTGGTTTGGAGAATTAGGCAGAAGTGAAAGATATATGATAAAATCTGAGCTCCATGGAACCGTTATATTAAGAGGAGGGAAGGAACCTTATTGATGTGAATCTTGTTGGCTGAGGATAGAGGGCACCTAATTAAGCTTGGCTCCTTGCATGAAAGCAACCCCACTTGCTGGTTGTAGGGGGCAAGGGGGAGGGGGAGAGTGGATAGAGGAGATAATAATTTTATTTATTTTTTCATCTCTCTTCCCTAAGGGGAGTAGAGGGGAGGAGGGTGGGGTTTTTCTTTTTTTTCTTTAGGGTTGAGGCCCCCCCCCTTTATTTTCCTTTTTTTTTTTTGCTTTTCCCTCTATGAGGAAGAAAAAAAGAAGCGGTAAGAGAGGAGAAGGTTCATAATTCTTATTACTACATTACTATTACTATTAACACCCCCAGAGGGGGTATAACTCTAGATTATGAAACTGGGATTAGGTTACCGAGAAGGTTAAGTAAGATACCCAGACTAATATGTTGATATGGATGATATGGTGGAATATATTGTTGAATAAATTAGTAGACATGTGCACACTGAAAGTTTTAGATTTTCGTTTTTGTCCGAAAAATAAATTAATTTAGTTACTCCCGAAATTCGTTTTTATTTATTTCGTTTTTCGTTAAAAATTGCATTCGTCCGAAAATCCAAATTATGGTCGAATCTGTCATTGAAGGCTTATGGTGTCTGTCGAATGTTCAAAGTAGATTCGATGGAGCAGCTAAACTGTACGACGCTGTATAGTTTACCTGCTCCGTCAAATCTTCTTAGAACTTTCAACAGACACCATAAGCCAAAGTACGTGTGTACTTAGATCTAGCTATTTTACTGCTCCTCCTCTTTGGTTACAATCAGCCAATAACATTCATCATCATCATTATTTTTATTTATCTTTTCTCCCCTACGTCGAATCTTTTCTCCCCTATGTTGAATCTTTTCTCTCTATGTCGAATCTTTTCTCTCTATGTAGAATAATCTTGGACTAATAGAGTTAAGGTTAGGCACATTCGACCACAGGTTTGATGGACACAGTTTGTTATTGTCATCATCATGTCGAATCTCCTATCTATATCGAACTGTTGTAGCAACGAAAATGAAAATAAAGCATTTGTTTATGTCAGATCTTTTGTTTTTCGGATTCTGCACTTTGGCCGGGGTTCCCCTAATATCCTGAAGGGCCTGGTATGGAATTTAGGGGGACTCCCACGTCATTTTTTTTTTAAATTTTGGTTCGGGGTTCCCCTGTGGGGAATTCCCATACCGTTTTTATCAATGAACTTCTATGTGTATTGTCGGCAATGCAATAGCCGCGAGTAGTTTTAAATGGGTTTTTTCCTTTGAAACGTCATTTTGCTGTCAGACTGTTCTAAACACGGGAAACATGTGCCCCTTTACAGGCATACTATAGACACCCCCCAGCTATGAAATTTAAAGGGATAATACACTTTTATTGTTTGACTTTAAGCATTATTAAAATCACTGCTCCTGAAAAAACGGCTGTTTTTAAAACTTTTTTTTGCATTGATCCATGTCCCCTGGGGCAGGACCCGGGCCCCAAACACTTTTTATGACAATAACTTGCATAAAAGCCTTTAAAATGAGCACTTTTGATTTCTCCCATAGACTTTTAAAGGGTGTTCCACGGCATTCGAATTTGCCGCGAACACCCCAAATTGTTCGCTGTTCGGCGAACTTGCGAACAGCCAATGTTCGAGTCGAACATGAGTTCGACTCGAACTCGAAGCTCATCCTTATTCATGAGCATGGGGATAAAGGGGGAAAATATTTAGCTAGAGCCCTGAAGGAAGCTTCCCATCTAATATTTGGCAAGTAAATCAAAGGAATGCAAAAACCACATGGATAAAATTGCCACTAGTTTTCAAAAATATTATTGTAAACTTTACAATATCCCCCAAATGCATAAACTAACAGACCTACAGGGATTGATACAAAGTGGTATGCCTACCCTTTCTACCAAGGATGCAGAGTCCTTGGAAGACCCAATATTCTCTGAAGAATTATTGTCTGCAATAAAAAGCCTCAAACCAGGAAAGAGCCCTGGACCAAATGGCCTTATGGCACATTACTACAAGACGTTTAGCAACAATCTTGTATCCCCGCTACAGCATACACTAAACTTCTTAATGGATCCCTGACAAATACCAAATCATTTTGAATGGCACATGTGACAGTACTTCCCAAACCGGGCAAAGACCCAACCGAGTGCTGTAGCTACAGGCCCATATTCCTGCTTAATCTTGATCTGAAATTGCTGGCTAAAATTGTTGCCAACTGTTTACGCACATTTCTTCCTCAGTTGATAGGCTCTGAATAAGTTGGGTTCATGCCGGGGAGGGAGACAAGGGATAACGTAACAGTGGCCCTTAATTTGATCCATCGTAGCCAACTAGCTGGTTTTAAAGGCTTTCTGCTGTCCACTGACGTGAAGAAAGCTTTCGACAGGGTGTCATGGGACTTTTTATTGGCTACCTGCTCCCATATACACACACACATATATATATATATATATATATATATATATATATGCTTACGTGGATTTCTTCATTATATCAGAATCCAATGGCCAGGTTGCAGATCAATGGCACCCTGTCAGGACCAGTTTTCATTAAAAATGGCACTAGACAGGGATGTCATCTGTCACCCCTGTTATTTATACTGTCTTAAGAGCCATTTATTCACATTTATAATGCAACCACATGTGCTTTTACTGTCTATGGATGCCTTTCCAATCTTAAAATAAATTACTCCAAATAAGAGGCCATGAATCCCCCTCTTCCCCCGAACATAGTATTGCAGGCACAGCAGAACAACTCCTTTAAATGGGTATCACATGCACTCAAACACCTAGTGGTCCAGCTCACACATATGCTGAATAATATTTTCACGCATAACTTCAAACTGAAGTTCTGTCAGATTGAACAGGATCTTTCCAAATGGTCGCTCAAACACTTTTCCTGGTTCAGCAGAGCTGTCATTAAAATGACCATACTTTTACGACTATTATATATTTTCCACACATTACCAATCAATTTACCCGACAGTTTTTAAAACAGTTACAAACTGTACTGTGGAAATTTCCGTGGGCACACCTCATATCAATTTACGCTTGCTCATGAAGCCCAAGGCTGTTGGGGGCTTAGGTTTCCAAAACCATTCCACCAACAAAGATTGGGTGTCCCTGGAAAAAAGTCCTACAGAGCTCCCTTTGAAATTTTCAGCTTGGATTCCCTGATCTAAATGTCCTTCAAACCTTAAAGAGGAGGGCCACTAAAAAAAAATAAAAAAAATAAAAAGTCAACACCTACAAATACTGCAGCTGCTAACTTTTGGACACTTACCTGTCCCTGGATCCAGCGATGCGGGGGATCGAAGCCCCACTCGTCTCCCCCTCCGTTCGGCGGCGCCGGCTTTGCAACTGTGGGCACCGGGCTGTGGCTTCACAGCCTGGCACCTACTGCGCATGCGCGAGCAGCGCTGAGAGCCGTGATTGGCCGCTCAGTCACCTGGGACCTGTAATGGGTCCCAGATGATTGACAGGAGGGAGGGAGCAGAGCTGAGCCCTTCCTGTGCCGAGATGGAAGTGATGTCACCAGCCCAGGCACTGAAAGAGGCAGACTACGAGGGACCCCCTAGCAACAGGCATTTAGAGGTAAGTAAAAAAAAAAATATATATCCAAATGTTTTTTTGTATTTTTTTTTAAGGATTTTTCATGTAGTTTTTTTTTTTGGTTTGGAACACCACTTTAAGCAACATCCATTAATTGGAGCGACCTTAAAAGTTTTTCAATGTTGAAAAAAGGAGGAGTGTGGAGGCGCCAACTGTGGTAGCTTGTTTATGCAAAAATAAAAGTTAGTGTAACAAATACACTTACTGGTTCGCAGGGTGGAGGTGTATCTTTGAGATGGAAAGTGTCCTGGGATGTGCTGTTATCTTGTTTCCGGCTCGAATTTCATTCCTTCAGGCGTCTGGGTGTGGAGTCTGTACACAGGCTGAACCGCTGCATCCAGTGCATGGAAAGCTCCACGCTGACCACTCTGGAGCGCGGAAGAGGAAACGACATCACTGATGCACGGCAAATGTCCAGGCTGGTGTTGGGGATAATGCAGGAATAGTACAGGCTACGCACTCGGGGCTTACAGCTCCTTCTACTGGCCGTTTTTTTAAAAAGTGTTTCACAAAACCAAACCATACTAGGGTATAATTTATTGTCACTTCTGCAAAGGGCTCAACACAGTATAATCATACACCTGTGATTTTAAAGTATCACATAAAATGACATACAAAACTAAATCTGAAACTGACAGTAAATAAACCATTTTTGAGGTAAACCCTAACAAATAGATCTAAATGGTATGACCACCAGATGGTGCTATAGACATACGAATTAGATTATGCTATCTAAATTACTTTAACTATAATTCTAACTTTCATCATGCTTGAGGTGATTGTAGCCATATTAGTGCACTTGTGACAGAGACAATTGAGTACTGTCCATGATTCTTTTTTATTTGCACTAACATACAAAGTTTCAGGACAAGCATTCTGAGTATGCCCCCTTCTTCAAAGTCCCAGCAGTACTGATTCACAAAGGTTTTAGCAGAATGTTAAAAAAAAAACAATCTCTGAGGGAAAGAAAAAAAAGAAAAACAAACCCACACAAACAAATGGTAATAAAACTAGCATAGTTAGTGAGATAAGACAGAGGGAGAGCTATAGACTGGGGGGGGGGGGGGGGGGGGGAGATGATAGTCACAAAGGGGGTCATAAAACTGTAGGATAATGAGTAAGGAAACCCATATCTAAATTTAGCCTGTTATTTTTTGTGTCAAATAGAAGTATAATTTTTAGTTCAAAAGTTTTCGTTTCCCCGTATAGTTCTCAAAAATTTCCTTTAAGAACTAAAACATTGAGGTTTTCTATAGTGCGGTCCGGTTGTGAGAAATGATGTCCCACAGGTGTGCAGAAACTGTCTTCTTTATGTTCCTTTATCCTCACTTGTAACTTCTGTCCTGTTTCACCTACATAAGATCCTTTGCTACATCTTTTGCATTGGATGAGGTACACAACATTACTGGAGGTACTGGAAGTACTGGAGGTAATGTCGTGTACCTCATCCAATGCAAAAGATGTAGCAAAAGATCTTATGTTGGTGAAACAGGACAGACTTTGAAAGCGAGGATGAAACATCAAGGAACATAAAGAAGACAGTTTCTGCACACCTGTGGGACATCAGTTCTCACAACCGGACCAGACTATAGAAGACCTCAATGTTTTAGTTCTTAAAATGGAATTTTAGAATTATTTTGTGAATCAAAAAATTGTATATTAGTGCAAATAAAAAAAATATCATGGACAGTACTCAATTGTCTCTATCCTAAAGAAAGCCAGCTTCACATACCATTTCTCAGCATTGGCTTTAACTTCTTTCACTGTGTTTACGCATAGCAGCCACAAACTCAATGTTTCATTGTTTCATGTTACATTTCCACGTTTACTCGCTGTGTTATATCTATGGAGAAGAAGTGTTGTCACAGTAGGCTCTCCTGCTTTTAACTACAAACACCTGCTTTCTTGATCTCGAAAAAGCATTTGTCTGGGAGGGGTATCCTATCATTTTGGGAAATTGGGAGAGCTGAGAAAGTTGATAACATTGTTTGAATTTTAGTTCAGAGCTCAAGAAGTTTGGTAAACTCAAGAATAACTGTGTTTTTGGAATTATCTGTAAAATCCATTTCTTGGAGTACATCACAGGTCATAGAGCAATCTTAAACTGGTTGTAAACCCACTTTGAAAAAAAAAACAAAAAAAACTAACACCTGCAAGACAAAGGCATAATGAGCTAGTATGCATAGCATACTAGCTCATTATGTAATACTCACCTGAGATCGAAGCCCTCGCTGCGGTGCCCGTACACAGCACCAGCCGGCGAAATCACTCCCGGGGGTTGCTTCCGGGTATTGCGACTCCGGCGCTGTGATTGGCCGGAGTCGCGATGACGTCTGCGCACAGGAGCGCCCGGTAACAGCAAACTCACTGAAGCAAACGGTACGTACATGCCATTGCTTCAGTTTGCTTCAGTGCGCATGTGCCAATGACGTCGGCACATGAAAATACAGGGGATATCTCCTAAACTGTGTAGGTTTAGGAGATATCCTGGGTAGCTGCAGGTAAGCCTTATTATAGGCTTACCTGTAGCAAAAAGTGGTCTGTAAGGGTTTACAACCACTTTAATAATCCTTAAAGGCTTATGTGCCTTTGATGCCTTATGTTCCACCTACAGGTGATTGGAACTAGAAAAAAAAGACAGGACATCTTCCCATACAGTACCTGACCGCGAGATTGTGTTTCCAGCGTGATACCATCGCACTGGTTCTCGGCGCCAGGGTACTGAGCATGTTGCGCTGGCTCACTCATCGGTGACAGGCAGTCCTGACAGCTGTCTGGTATGAATCCTGAGGGGGAACGCCGCGCCAAATTTTAAATGAAAAAATCAGCATGGGTTCCCCCCCAGGGGCATACCAGGCCCTTAGGTCTGGTATGGATTGTAAGGGGAACCCCCCTATGCCGAAAAATCGGTGTGGGGGTCCCCCCAAAATTCATACCGGACCCTTATCCGAGCACGCAGCCCGGCTGGCCAGGAAAGGGGGTGGGGACAAGCAAGCGCCCTCCCCTCCTGAGCCGTACCAGGCCGCATGCCCTCAACATGGGGGGTGGGTGCCTTGGGGGAAGGGGGGCGCCCTGCGGGCCCCCCCACCCCTAAGCACCTTGTCCTCATGTTGATGAGGACAAGGGCCTCTTCCCAACAACCCTGGCCGTTGGTTGTCGGGGTCTGCGGGCGGGGGGCTTATCGGAATCCAGATCCCGGCCCCCCACCCTGTGTGAATGAGTATGGAGTACATGGTACCCCTACCCATTCACCTAGGGAAAAGTGTCAATAAAAAAAAAACACAGCACACAGGTTTTAAGAGTAATTTATTAGGCAGCTCCGGGGTCTTCTTCCGACTTCGGGGGTGGGGGTGTGTTTTCTTCCGACTTCTCCCGGTGTTCCGCCTCTTCTCCCGGGCCCCTCCGCTATCTTCTTCCAGCTCTTTTGCCAGCGAGGGGCCCGGTCTGCTACCGCTGTCTTGCCGCCACTGTCTTGTCGCCGCTGTCTCGCCGCCGCTGTCTCGCCGCCACTGTCTCGCCGCCGCTGTCTCGCCGCTGCTGTCTCGTCGGTTCTTCTCTTCTTCTCTTCTTCCAATGTTGACACGACGCTCTCTCCGGCTGGAATGCTGTGTGCGAGCTGCGGAGCCATTTATATAGGCGGTGACCCCACCCCCTTGTGACGTCACAGTCCCAGCATGCGCAGGGACCGTGATGTCACAAGGGGGCGGGGTCACCACCTATATAAATGGCTCCGCAGCTCGCACACAGCATTCCAGCTGGAGAGAGCGTCGTGTCAACATCGGAAGAAGAGAAGAAGCGACGAGACAGCAGCGGCAAGACAGCGGCGGCAAGACAGCGGCGACAAGACAGTGGCAGCAGACCGGGCCCCTCGCTGGCAAAAGAGCTGGAAGAAGATAGCGGAGAGGCCCGGGAGAAGAGGCAGAACACCGGGAGAAGTCAGAAGAAAATACCCCCCCACCCCCGAAGTCGGAAGAAGACCCGGAGCTGCCTAATAAATTACTCTTAAAACCTGTGTGCTGTGTTTTTTTTTTATTGACACTTTTCCCTAGGTGAATGGGTAGGTGTACCATGTACCCCATACTCATTCACACAGGGTGGAGGGCCGGGATCTGGGGGCCCCCTTATTAAAGGGGCTCCCGGATTCCGATAATTCCCCTGCCCGCAGACCCCGACAACCAACGGCCAGGGTTGTCGGGAAGAGGCCCTTGTCCTCATCAACATGGGGACAAGGTGCTTTGGGGTGGGAGGGCCCCAAGGCACCCACCCCCCATGTTGAGGGCATGCGGCCTGGTATGGCTCAGGAGGGGGGGCGCTCGCTCTTCCCCACCCCCTTTCCTGGCTGGCCGGGCTGCGTGCTCGGATAAGGGTCTGGTATGGATTTTGGGGGGACCCCCGCGCCGATTTTTCGGCGTAGGGGGTTCCCCTTACAATCCATACCAGACCTAAGGGCCTAGTATGCCCCTGGGGGGAAACTCACGACAATTTTTTCATTTAAAATTTGGCGTGGCGTTCCCCCTCAGGATTCATACCAGACAGCTGTCAGCACTGCCTGTCACTCATCGGGAAAGGAAAACAAAGTTTTCCTTTCCCGATGAGTGAGCCATCTCGGCGCTGGCTCCTGCGACGGGGCTCGCAGGTGTCAAATCTTGCCGAGAAATGCTGCGAGATTGACAGAATATCGAGGTCACCTACTGTATATTAGCCCTCCAATACAGAAAGTACCTAAAGCCCCATACACATTATTTGATTTTCTGCAGATTTTTGTCTTCAGATTTACCAAAACCATATAATATGAGGTCAAACCTTAAGAGTTTCAATTTGTATGCAATCAGGCAGGCCCTTGCACTACATGGTTTTGGTAAATCTGAAGACAAAAATCTGCAGAAAATCTAATAGTGTGTATGGGGCTTCAGTTTTGTAGCAAGCCATGTATCCCAACATAAAGGGAAGGGATCACTGCGTCCCATGATGTATTCCAAGAAATAGATTTTACAGGCAAATTCAAAAATCCAGTTTCCTTTATCATACATTGTCGTTGCTGTTTTTCAGGTCGCTCTTCACAGGCCTTGCTGTTCTTCGGTGCGTTCTGTTACTTCGTTCTGAGCAGCTGACCGTTTTCTAGCCATGTTGCGTATACGTACTCCTCGTAGAGTTCGTGCTGTGCGGGGGCTTGATGTTGGGGTCCTGACCATGACACAAGTCCAGTCCATGAACAGGGTGGGGAGGAGTTCATGGACCAAGAATTGGTGGCTTCAGCGTGACCAGTTCTGTCATATGCCTTTGCCCTGGGAGATCCGTGAGAATAATCCTGATAATTTCAGGAACTTTCTCCGGATGACGGACCCCGTATTTCACTGTTTGTTGGCTTTGCTGACCCCTTATATCAGCAGGCAGGATACCTGCATGAGGCAAGCCATCACTCCGGAGCAGAGGCTAGTCGCCACCCTGCGGTATTTGGCGACGGGGAGAAGCCTGCAGGACTTGAAGTTCTCGACAGGCATCTCCCCCCAGGGTCTGGGGATCATTATCCCAGAGACCTGTTCTGCCATCATACAGGTCCTGCAGAAGGAGTATATGAAGGTAAGATTTTTATCCTTTAATATCACATTTTATTGTATTGAATGTTTGCTAATGTATTGTATTTCTTTCCTCATTCCCTAATTACCATGATTGGAATATGCTGTGAATGTCCCCTTTGTTCTCATTCATGCTGGATTTTTATGTAATTATTTTTTGTCCTTCATACATATTTGTCCTTCACTTACCTCCCCAGCATGCTCTCCTGCCCCTATATTCACCTCATGTAGTCACTTAACAATGTATTTTATCAGCTCCATAGTAGTGCTTTACCCTAAATACCCCCTAAAATGTTTAGAAATGTGATTTGTGCTTTAAATTCATGCAGAGTGCCAGAGGCTTTTTTGGGTGTCCCCAAATCATTTGGAACCCTCCCTCCCCCCAACTGCTAAGTCAGCTGATACCAATTCTCTATCTATCCTCAATCATCTATCTGCTGACTTTGCCAAACCCATACACACTATACCCACCTCTTCTGTGCTCAGATTTATGGAGGAATTCCTCAAAGCATGTTGTGCAAGGGCCTGCATGTATCCTTTCAAATGGTACTGTTTCAAGTTTCTGTATACTATTATTATCTTGATAGGTAATAGCAGAATGTCCAAATGTGCTAAAATGTGTACAGTGTGTACTTATATCTTTGTATTATGACACTTCTTACCTGTCCAGTGGGCTGCCAATAGTGTAACTAAGGAGGGGCTGTTCAAAGTAATACCCATTATTTAGGCATTTATTTAGGCATTCATATCTCAATGAAGTGGAGAGGATTACCTGTCCCAGAGTCCCCCCCCTATAATGTTAGAAATGGCCCATGGGAGGGGGGGAGGGGGAATTTGATAGTTGTACCTTATGCTTTGGTCTTAAAAAATTCCCTCTTAAAAAAGTTAGCTTGATGTTGGGCAAGAATGTTTGTGTCTAATCTGCTTTCCATGTTTATGTGCAAAATGACTAATTTTTTATTTTGTTTTGACTCCACAGTTTCCTTCCACGCCACAGGAATGGCAGACTGTGGCCTCCCACTTTGCCCAGCGGTGGGAATTTCCTAACTGTGGAGGGGCAATTGATGGGAAACACGTCCACATCGTCCCACCACCCAACTCGGGGTCATAGTATTACAACTACAAGGGGTTCAATAGTATTGTGATGTTGGCGGTGGTGTCGGCTACCTATGAGTTCCTGTATGTGGACGTGGGGAAGAATGGCCGGATGTCTGATGGTGGAGTCATCGCCAAGACAGAGTTTTACAGGCGTCTCCAGAATGGCAGCTTGGATTTGCCACCTCCAGAAGACAATGTGGTCGTCTTCGTTGCGGATGAAGCATTTGAGCTGGGGGACCATCTTATGCGGCTATTCCTGATGAGGACCCTCACCCCGGACCAGAGGGTTTTTAATTACCGGCTGGCCAGAGCCAGAAGAGTGGTCGAGAACACGTTTGGAATCATGGCCAGCCGGTTCTGCCTATTTCTTACACCCATACATATGGCGGAGTACAAACTGAATCACATTATCCTGGCCTGCTGTGTTCTACACAACTTTTTACAGAAACATTCTGCCAACTATGCTGGCTCAGTTGGGCCTGAGGCCGGAATTCCTAATGAACCAACCCTGATGGTGCTTGAAAGTGGCCGTCCTGGCTTGCCCTCCCTGAGTGCCTGTGATGTCCGGCTAAGATACCTTGAATTCTTTGTGGGTAGGGGGGCCATCAATATGACAGACAATGTCTAAAACATATTTTAAATAAAAAAAAAAAAAACAAGGTTTGGTGACATTTCCTGCTTGTGTTTATTTTAGCTGACCCTGACAGAAATGTGGTGAGTCCTGAAATTGCCATGATTGTGTAACCTTACAAAGCACCGTTGGGTGTTATTTCCTAAAGGCAAAGACACTTTGCACTACAAGTGCACTTGAAACTGCACTGAAACTGCACTTGTAGTGCAAAGTGGATTTGCCCTTAGGAAATAACACCCATGGTCACCGAAAACACCCATTACAGCACAACAAAAGTTTAGTAGCGTTGAGACAATAATCCACACAATCTTGATTAACAATCTTTTTTTTACAAACTGAGTTTGATATTGCGTTCAGATGGGGTGAAGTCACCCCAGGAAAAGCCAAATTTTGAAGATGCACACAAATTTAAGAATGTCAACATGTGCTAGCTGCCATCATGGGGGATCAAGGGACGTGTTTTGGGGGTGCAACCCCTTTCTCTCAGCTACTTGATTATTGATGAAGGGGTTGCACCCTCAAAACGCGTCCATTGATCTCCCGTGATGGCAGATAGCACATGTTGACACACTGTGTGCATCTTCAAAATTTGGCTTTTCTAATATTGTATAAAAAAATTACAAAAAGTGTAGCACACCCATAAACAAAGGGATTTGGAGGGATTTTAAATTTGCCCTAAAACATCAATGATGTTCTTATTTTTTTGAAGAACATCAAAATTGATGTTTTTCTTGATGTTTTCCAATGCAACATTACACCCCATGATCTCCCCAATCAGGATCTGGGCACTTTCAGAGGTGAAAGGATCAGGATCCACAACATCACGATCACCTAAAAAGAGAGAAACAAAAAAAAAAAACAGCTATTATAAATATGCCGGCATCCATCTCTTACCTGAGCCTGTGGTCGCAGACACTTACCTGTTGTGGTGACAATTTCCACCACGTCTTCCTCCTCCTGCTCTTCTTGTCTTTGGGGGATTTCCCCTTCTTACAGAGGTGGGGGGTCTGTGGTCTCCTCAGATGAGGGGTGTCCTCCGAGTCTTTTATCCCCTATGTAAAAAAAAATAGGTATACTTAGCACACAGATATTTCATGTCAGAACTATAAATATGAAGCATTGCTTGGAAGTGGGGTACAATTGTCTATTTTGGCAGAATTCCAAGATGTAGCATTTTTATTGTCCTTTGTCAAGCTTCAATACTTTACCTGTCTTGTCCAACCTTCACAGATGGAGACCCCCCTATAGTATACACTGGAGCACCTGCGTGGGCCCCTAATAAAAAGGGGGTGCTGGTGTCCCACACTAGTGCTACAGCGTCCAGATGTGTAAACTGCTGCTGAGTGTCCTCTCCTTACACAGAATCTAGTTTGCCTTTCATTCTAGTAACAAACACATCTACACCACCCAATTCTTTGCACACAAGTAGGCCCCAAAAAATGATGGCAATTGCATATGGCCAAACGAACTATGTTTGATACAAACAAATAATGTGCCCATGAACATGAAAGTTGCCATTTTAAACTGGATAACAGTTATTAAGAAAAGCACATGGAGCAGCATGAACGTAATAAACATAAAGAATATGAACACAGCACAACTACTTACTTTTTTACAGCACTCTCTGGATCTTTCTGTACTGCTCGTGTTCTCTTAATTTGAGGTCCAACCACCGCTTCCTGAGCTGATCTTTCGATCGACGTACCCCAAAATTCCGGTGCAGACTCTTGACCACTTTCGCCATGATCTTGGCCTTTCTGACATTGGGGTTGGGGTAAGGTCCATACTTCCCATCATAGTCAGCCCTTTTCAGGATGTCGACCATCTCCAACATCTCCCCAAAGGACATATTTGATGCCTTATACCGTCTCTTCCGGGATCGGGACGTTTCAGGCTCCGGGCTTTCCTCCTCCTCCTCCTTGTTGGTGTAATTATCAGACACCTGCTGTGCTTCCGCCATGTGCTCTTCCCCACTGTGCCGAACGAGAAGGGGCAGGGAATAGACTAGAAAGAACGTCAGGGGCAGGTGGAGTTTCACGCATGCGCAGTGTCTATAAAGCGTAACACGCGTGCGTAGTACGTACGATCTGTGAGCGGAGGAAGGAGTAATGGAGGCACCGATCGTGATTGGGAAGGTAAGATTTAACATTGGGCCTATACTGCTTCTAGATTGAGGCCTGTATTTGCACAAGTTTAGTAGACTTTAGGCTGACATTAGGGTTTGTCTTGGGTTGTGTCTTGCAGTGAAAATGGATATCTTTAGAGAGGATGAATTTATGGCCATATTCATTGATATGTACAGGGAGGTGCCTTGTCTGTGGCAGATAAACCACCCACATTATAAGAACCAAACAAAGAGGAAGGCAGCGCTGGATAATTTGTTGGAATTTGTGAAGACGGTGATCCCCACAGCAGACATCACCCTTTTGAAGGTTCTAATTGGTGGCCTGAGGAGCACTTATCTAAGGGAGCACAAGAAGGTCCAGGATTCCCAGAGATCCGGAGCTGCAGATGACACCTATCTCCCCAGGTTGTGGTACTATGACAGGCTGCATTTTCTGGCAGGTCAGACTGAACCCGGCCCATCACTCTCCAGTCTTCCTTCCAGGCTTCCTTCCCCCCCAGCTGAGGCTTCTGACGCCCAACCTGGGCCTTCCAGGCAGCAACATGTGGTGGAGCCCAGATTGAGCCAGGTATAGCATTCTTCTAAATATTGCTGGTTGTCCAATCAATGATGTTAACTAGATGTTAGTTTGGAGTACTAATTTATGATTGTGATTGATGAAGCAAAAACTAAAACTATGTCCCTTTTTCATACACAGGGAAGTGTCAGCCAGGAGGTGGCCGGGCCAAGCAGGCTGCCTGATATCCAGGTCCCTCCCCTACACCTTCAAAGACAAAGTGCCAGGAAGAGGAGTACCCTGGAGGAGGCTGCCATAGGCCTCTTTTGGAAGGCTACAGAGGCCCTGAGAACCCCCCACACTGTGGAGGAGGACTTTGCTGGCTTAACTGCCTGCAAAATGATGCAGATGTAGGAGGGCGAATGACTCCTGTGTGAGTTCTTAATTTTGGAAGCTCTCAATAAGGGGTTGAAGGGCCAAATAACATGTGCAACCCACATTTGTGACCTCACACATGGTCCTCCTCCTCCTCCTCCTCCAGGTCCTACTCCTCCTCCTCCTCCTCCAGGTCCTACTCCTCCTCCTGGCACATCTCCCACACCAGAGACACAGCGTGGAAGGAAGCGTGGAAGGAAGACCGGAGAGTGATGACCTGGGTTCAGTCTGGTCTGGCAAAAGATGCAGCCTCTTGTAGTACCACAGCCTGGGGACACAGATGTCATCTGCTGCTTTCATGATCTCTGGGACTTCTGGACCAGACTGCACTCCCTTAGATATGGACTCCTCAGGCCACCAATTTTGCTGGTAAAGAATTGATGTCTGCCCTGGGGGCCAAAGGCTTTGCTAATCTCAACTGTTTCTCCAGCGTTGCCTCCCTCTTTGTTTGGTTCTGAGCCCTTAATAAAGGAATTTTTGTTTCAATTATACTTGCCTATGTGTGTTTTCCTTCAAAAGGGACAGTTTGTTTGTGAGGAGGCAGGTACATTTCTAAAATACAATGTGAAACCAACACCAACACCAAGCAATCTCCTTGAGATTAAATAATACAAGATAATAATGGTGTTGTGGTAACTTGACACACAAAACACACACAAAAATATTATGTAGTAAAACACCAAAAAACAACAATAAAAACACAGCCTTGAAAAAAAGACCAACCCCCAAAAAATTAAAAAAAAACAGCCTCGAAAAAAACATAAAATATTTAAAAACAACCCCAAAAAAATTTGGTCAGATGTGACAAATGTAAATATATTGAGGGAATCCCAATAAATAATAAAGAAATAAATTTGTGAGAAGTCTGTGTGAATATGAGCAGCAAAACTATTTCATTCTTCTCACATTATAAAGAAGAAGAGAGTGCGCTGCATTAAACTATTTTTGACATTGCAGCGTGACAAAAGTGCTGTATCCAATCCAAACGCTATTTTTACCAGACTGAGCTGTTCCGTCTCAGAATTTCAGGATCTCGGAAATGGCCACACACGGTCGGAATTGACGCGATCGGATTTTGTTGTCGGAAAATTTTATAGCCTGCTCCCAAACTTTGTGTGTCGGAAAATCCGATGGAAAATGTCTGATGGAGCTCACACACGGTCGGAATTTCCGACAACACGCTCCGATCGGACATTTTCCATCGGAAAATCCGACCGTGTGTACGGGGCATTACTCTTCCTATTCTCCAATATATTTACCCTTAGTTTCATAATCTTCTGTCCCTTATCCCTAAGGTAATATTACTTCCAGTGTGATTCCAAAATACTTATACAGAAACATATCTCATACTTCATACCTTATTCTGATGTTGATAGCTTAAAAAAAAGACTTATATATACTATTGAAAATACAGTATTCCAGAAAGTCTTGATACCACACCACTTCTGCAAAGCCTAACAATAATTAGAATACCACAATTTGCTTGCTACTTTATCTTTATTAATAATGATACATACAGACAGGGGTGTTGCTAGGTCTCATATGCAGTAGTGTTTGTCTGTCAGCTTACCTCTCCTCCATGTGTTCACCTTTAGAGGCCAGCCACTCTCACCTGGCTACTTAAATAATCTCTCCTCTAAACATGGCTCCACCCCAGCCCCTATCAGAGAACTCTATATTAACCTATGCACTGCAAGCCAGCCCTGCTGATCAACTTTGTGTGTTAAGCTGTCATGTGCGACTTGCTGTGTCTTCTACGTCTGATTCCAATTACCGATCTTGGCTTGTTCTCGACTATTCCTGCCTGCTTGTCACCCTGACCTTTGGCGTGTTCTATGTTTATCCTTGTCTGCTAGTCGCCCCGACCTTTGGCTTATCTCCTTACTATCTCTTGTTATCCTGGGCTGCTGCTTCCTCTGTATCCTCCTGTAGCCTACTGTGAGCGTGAGCCGGAAAACCCTGGGGGCCGTGACCTGGAGCCAGTTGCAGCGCAGTCCATCCTCACCACTAGAGGCTCTGGTGAACACCTGCTGGCTCTTAGACTCTGCACCCTGGGTAATCTTATGCTCTAGCTCCCTGTGGGATCTGTGTTGGTGCCCAAGTGGACCTGCCTTCCTTAACCACCCAGACTTCCATCCGCAGCAGTCAGCCGTTGGGTCCACTACCTTAGCGGTGACCCCAACAGTGTGCATCTGTCACCTGGCCTCAGGTGACCTGACACTAGGTCTACAAAAGATCTGGGGCTAGAGCCCCTAGCAGCGAAGTAAAGAAAGTCATACGCTTGGGTGGGCATACACATGTATATAATATACGTGTGTGTGTGTATATATATATTACATTATATATATTTTCATTACATCAGGGTCCCCAGAGAGCCCCCCTTACATCAGGGTCCACAGAGAGCCCCCACTTATATCAGGGTCTCCAGAGAGCTTCCACCTTACATCAGGGTCCCCAGAGTGCCTCCCACTTACATCAGGGTCCCCAGAGAGCCCCCCACTTACATCAGGGTCCCCAGAGAGCCTCCCCCTTGCATCAGGGTCTCCAGAGAGGCCCCCACTTACATAAGGATCTCCAGAGAGCCCCTCCTTACCTCAGAGTCCCAAGAGAGCCACTTCATACATCAGGGTAACCAGGGAGAGGGAGGGCAGTAAGAGATGATGTAATCTCTCTGCTGCCCGCGGCTGCACAGTAAGGGCAGAACAGCAGTGATGCAGGGCGGGCGGTGAGAGATGATGTCATCTCTCTGCTCTTGCCTCCCCGCCCAACTCTCTCATGCTGCCTACCCACTCTCCGGCTCTCCTGTGCTGCCCGCCGCACTTACGGCCTGGCTGCAAAGAGGCCACGGCCTGGTAGTGGGCCCCTGTGGTTGGGGACCCCTGCAGAGACTTGGGGCTATATGCCCCAGATTTGAGGCTATAGCCTCAAAAGCCACCCCCTAGCGATGCCACTGCATACAGATACGTTCATAATTTCACATAATATTCTGGAGACTCTCCTGATCAGTATATGTCTACAGATATTATTGCTGTATGAAATATAGTTCTGGCTTTTGACAATATGTAATATTTTATCTATTGTTCTCCTTCTGTAGCTCTCTATTGTATCATGCAAAAAGAAAAAAAATTAAAAAGAACGAAATATAAAGTGCTTATGATATACAGTTTTTTATTAATATGTGTATTAGCTACTAGAGTGATGGTACTATACAGTATTTGCAATGCTTTATCTCGAATAACTATTATTATTTTAATACCACTGCAATCAATTATTATTTTTTATAATAATTCAATGGATAAAATAGGGGAGGGTTAGAGCCATTGTGATCTATTTATTGTCATCTGCAACCAAATGTGTTGACCAATCAAGGGGATCCTGGAGATATGTCCTTCAATAGCAACTTAAGGATGACGTTTGGAGAGCAACATATGGACTATGAAACTAAAGAGCTAGTTATTTTTTTGTTTACAAAAAGTTTTTATTGAGAAAAAAAGTTTACAGTACAAATCCGCATAGTTGTATCTTGAATCAATATCATAAAATGAACTGTAAGACAGCATAATGATATAGTAATAGACCCATAACTGTTGTGGGAGATAAAAACAAAATTGTAGGCAGTCCAATATCAAGTAACAAAAGGTGTTGGAGCAGGAAATAATACTGTGTAGTAAATGTATCTCAAATTAAAGAATAAATGTCGACTAAACAAAAAGAACATTCACTACAAAACTAAACAGAGCATAAATCCATTACATGAAAACCTGGGAGAACAAAAATCAGTAAATGAACCAAGGGTCCCACTTAGCATCAAAGACAGGTATGGAATCATATAATGTATGGAAAATGTTCTCTATCATCATAATCTGGTCAATACGAGAAATGACTTGAGAGAACGTTACACTAATGGCTTTGCAGTTTAGGGAAATTGCCCATTGCATAGCAACACATATGGTATGTATATGTTTTAACAGGCATTTAGGGATATCAGGGATCTTTTCAAATAGAAGGCGAGTTTGAGCGAATGTAGGTGAGTTAGAGCGAGATGTCTCCCCGCGAGCATGTCCACAAGGGTGAACACTTCATTTCATGTGGTTTGTATTCTATCACAGCCCCAGAACACGTGCAAAAAGAAGCCCAGAAGGACACAATCTCAGAAACAGGAGGGGGAAACCTGTGGAAAAATTGTGTGTAACCTAGAAGGGGTATAATACCAGCATGTAAAATGTTTAAGTGCCGCTTCACGTATGGTTAGGGATTTAGTACACTTACGCATATTCTGCCATTTTGACTCCCAGTCTTGTGGGTCAAATTCTAAGTTTAGCTCCTGTTCCCAACTGTACATGTATTTTTTAAAAATATTTATTTATTTAAATTTTCCAATACAAAAAATAAGTAGCTCTCCTCCAACAGAGAGTCTACATCACCACTTTTTACAATAACATTCCATTATATACCCGCTTACATTTCCACACCCCCTCCTCCCCCCTCTGACCCTCCCTGGCCCCCCCTCTGCAGTTGATCATCATAATGCTAAATAGGGTACTCCTGTTGTAACTGGACTATCCAAAATCCCCTCCCCATCAGTCCCTCCTTGTAACCTCCTCCATATAGCTCCAAGAGCTTTTATACTTCCGCCATACTGCCCATTTATCCACCCGGCCCTCCCCCTCTTCCAGATATGCTCCCTCACTATCCACACCCTCCATGTTATATATTTCATTTATACAGATGAGCCAGTCTCGAATGTTTGGGCTATCTGGATCCAGCCAGTTCCTCGCAATCTTCCTCTTGGCCGAGTCCAGCAAAATGGGTACTATAGATTTTTGATATTGCTTGATGGGCTCTTCCGTACCGTGAAACAGACAAACCCATGGATCTTCTACCACGGCTTTACCCGTATTGACTTTAGTTAGTTTTATTATTTTTTCCCAGAAAATTTTGATGACAGCGCACTCCCACCAAATATGCGCCATCGTCCCCACAGCCCCACACCCCCTCCAACATTTCTTCGATTTTGCCGAGTCAAACTTGTTTAATTTGTCTGGGGTGGCATACCAACTTGCTAGGCATTTAGAATTTATCTCTGTCCTCTTACTATCTATTGCTGATTTATGTAACATCTTCAGAATCTTTCCTAATGTGAAATTACTACACCGTGACCCTAACTCCCTTTCCCATGCCTTAAAATACTGAGCTCCTCCCTCTCGCTAAGAATTTTATAAATTTGAGAGACCAGGCCCCTCGGTTGCTCCCTCTCACGGAGCTGCTCAAGGGGTCTGTACTCTTCCCTACTTCTGAGTGGTTTCGGCAATTTCCCGATGAAAAGAGACAGCTGGAGGTACCTCCATGGATCAATAGAGAAATTCTCAGACTTATCTTTTAACTCAGAATACGTGCATATTTTCCCTTCTCTAATTACATCTTTTAATTGTATACTATCCCTTTTAATCCAATTCCCTCCCACCTCCCTCCTCCCCGGTTCAAAAAAAATATTCTCTTTCAGATATATCAAAGGTGAATTATAAGTCCACTTATTCTGGGTGTGGACCTGGTCCCAAAACTTTAAAGCATTATGTGTTAGTGCCGCCGTTTCTGTGCAAAAAGAAGCCCAGAAGGACACAATCTCAGAAACAGGAGGGGGAAACCTGTGGAAAAATTGTGTGTAACCTAGAAGGGGTATAATACCAGCATGTAAAATGTTTAAGTGCCGCTTCACGTATGGTTAGGGATTTAGTACACTTACGCATTTTCAGCCATTTTGACTCCCAATCTTGTGGGTCAAATTCTAAGTTTAGCTCCTGTTCCCAACTGTACATGTATTTTAATTTGAGATAATCTCCTATTCCCATCATTGATTTATAAAGTCCAGAGATCAAGCCCTTCTGTCTAGGAGCGCTTCCACAAAGGAATTTGAAGGAGGTCTGGGAGTCTGATGAGGTTAATGCGGGAGTCCCGCGAAAAAAATTTTTTTTAGATGTCAACAGCTGCAAATACTGCAGCTGCTGACTTTTAAAATAAGGTCACTCACCTGTCCCGGGGTCCAGCGATGTCGGCACCCGAGACCGAACCGTCCCTCTGTCCTCGGGTGCTGCTGCCGCCATTCTCAGTGAGAGAATCAGGAAGTGAAGCATTGCGGCTTCACTTCCCGATTCCCTACTGCGCATGCTCAAGTCGTGCTGCGCTTTCTCAATGGTCCCCACTATCTCCAGGGACCTATGTCTTTCCCAGGAGACAGCGGGGGAGTGCGGGAGGGGGCGTGACTCCCATGGGAGTCTATTCCCGGAAGTGGGTGCAGATACCTGTCTTAGACAGGTATCCGCACCCCCCTCCCCCCTGAAAGGTGCCAACTGTGACACCGGGGGGGGGGAGGAATCCGATGAGCGGAAGTTCCACTTTTGGGTGGAACTCCGCTTTAAGGAATAATGTGTCAGAAAAAAAAGCAGAATTTGGAGATAATGATAAAACTCTTGGGGTGGTGTATTTTTTGGGGTTCGTAATTGAGAAAAATAAATAAATTGTGATTCATATTGAAAATCGCTCAGTCTCGTCAGGTTCTGGTCTATCCACCATTGGAATTTCCTTGTGTCTCCAAATGCTTTAAAAAATCCCCTGGAGAAGTCTTAGAAATTAGCACAAGCCCGTGCCTATATAAGTCTCATAATTTCAATGAGTGTGTTATAACTGTATTATGTGCACCCTTTTCTGAAACAGGGAGTTTAGAGGACCATAATAAGCCCAGGGAGATAGTAGGAAGAGATTGAAGCTTGTTCAAATCTTAGCCAGGGGACCTGTGAGTCCACAATATTCCATTGGGCAAGTTGGGAAAATCTGCTTGCCACATAATATAGCCACACCTGAGGGACACCCAGACCTCCCAACCTATGAGCAAGATATAACACCGTTCTAGGGGTTTATTTTGTCAAATAAATTTGTTAAATTCTGCTTGAATTTTTAGAAGATAGGATTTAGAGATCATAAGGGGTAAGGCCCGGCATAAATAAAGGAGTTTAGGGAGTATAGCCATCTTTATGGTGGTCGTTCTTCCCATGAACTAAATGTGATATGCCGACCAGGTTTTTAGTAATTGTCTCAATTTAATTAGCAAGGGGGGGAATTACACTCAAAGAATAATTTATAATCTCCAGGGAGTACTATTCCAAGGTAGGATAAGGATGAGTTTGCCCAAACAAAGTGGAACAATATTTTCATATTCTCCAGCTCAACAGGGGTATAGTTGTGTAAGTGGAAGGGCTACTGATTTGGATATATTCACTAAAAGGCCTGATAATTCAGCGAATTCTGTTAGAATCTTAAGAAGATTATGTAAAGTGACCGTGGGGGTTCATGAGAAATAATAACACATTATCTGCATACATACAGAGTTTGAAATTTAAGGGTTCTTTAATATATCCAGAAATATCGGGGTGGTTGAGAATAGCTGTGGCCAGGGGTTCAATAGAAGGGGTAAATATGAGAGGTGAAAACGGGCACCCTTATCTGGTACCCCTACCGAGCTTGAAAAAGTCTGAGTTGCATCCAGGGATTCTAATCTGTGTCCTGGGGCTGTGGTACAGGGCCTGAAACACCCATAAAAACTCACCCTGAAAATCACAATGCTGTAGCAGGAGAGACAATATATAGCTCCACGACACATTGTCAAAAGCCTTATATCTAGGCTGAGCATTAATAGATTTTTAGAGAACAAATTCGCATCTTGAATAACATTTGCCGCAAGGTGGATATTGTTTGTAATGAGATGATTAGGAATGAATCCAGGCTGATACGGTGATATTAAAGAGGGGATTATCTCCGCCAGTCTATCAGCCAATATTCTACAAAAAATTTTCAGATCATTGTTAATGACCGAAATAGGCCTATCGTTCAGTGGCAGAGCATGGTCCTTTTTTTGGCTTCGGAATCAGTGACATGTTGGCTAACAGCATTTCCTCTGGGAACTTATGACCTTGAAGGATATGATTAAAAAGCCAAACCAGTTTAGGAGATAATGGAGAATAAAACTTTTTATAATATAGGGAAGTGAATCCATCCGGTCCAGGGGCTGAGCCTTTTTTCAGAAATTTAGTAACCTTTACAATTTCAGGTAGGGTAATTGGAGAATTGAGAGATTGAAGTTGTGATAAAGTGAGAGTAGGGATAGGTATAGTATCAAACCATGCTTGTATCGGGACTAAAGGGTATTTTGGGGAGGAGCCAAGAGAGCCAAATAAAAATTTTAAAATAATGTCAGAACCTCCTGTGGGTGAGACATGGTCAGACCCGTTGTCTTCAATTTGTATACATGTGGAGGGTGCAGAGACTGGTTCAGTTTTCTAGCAAACATAGTCAAGGTGGAATTGCTTTGTAATAGAAACCTGGCCTTGGACCATCTCAGGGATTTCTCTACTTTGACCGTGAGTAATGTGTCCAGTTCCAAATGTTTCTGCTCTATAGCAAGTCTAGTGGACTCTAGGCCCAGGTCCATAGAGTTCTTATATAATTGACTCCATTAATGGCAAAATATTGTGCTCAAATGCCAAAAATAAATTAATAATATAACACCAAAAAATTGCAGAAAATTAGCTAAGTGAAATATACAAAAATGCTCATGTGAATTATTTCAGTAATCTAATACTAAGAAAACATCACAAAACCATCAGTGAAAAAAAGTCTTTAGAAAAGACAGAAACATAATCTGAAAAAATAAAGAAAATATAAAAAGTAAACAGTAACAAAGTCCTAAATGAATTTAACGGTGAATCAGAAGATGTCCATGCAGGTGTAAAGACAAGATGTTAGCACGAAGCCGTGAAGAAAAAGGCCCTTCTTCCAAACAGGCTTTACACCCAAAGTCAGTATGTAGTCTCCTTACCTGCAAAAATTACCACAACAGAGCTCTTACCAAGCTCAGGGAATTCGGTCTCCCAAAAACCTAATTGGATGTCCCAAACTGCTGGATCTTTGTCACTCAGAAACACAAACAAGAAATGCGCCCATAGTGCAGTATTTAAAAGAATATTTTAATATACTCAAATAGATTGCACTTACAAGACAAAGCTCATATATGCGCGGTGTGTCAGTGGATCAGAAAGCGGCGTCTCCTCTGGCTTCCTCTGCCTGCTGCTTGCTGTACCATCAATCTCCGAAGAGACAGAGCGTGATGACGTCAGTGTCACAGGTTTTTGGGAGACTGAATTCCCTGAGCTTGGTGAGACTCACTTTGGGTGTAAAGCCTGTTTGGAAGAAGGGCCTTTTTCTTCACAGCTTCATGCTAACATCTTGTCTTTACACCTGCATGAACATCTTCTGATTCACCGTCAAATTCATTTGGGAATTTGTTACTGTTTACTTTTTATATTTTCTTTATTTTTTCAGATTATGTTTCTGTTTTTTCTAAAGACACTTTTTCAGTGATGGTTGTGTGGATTTTTCTTAGTATTAGATTACTGAATTAATTCACATGAGCATTTTTGTATATTTCACTTAGTTAATTTTGTGCAATTTTTTGGTGTTATATTCTTCATTTATTTTTGGTATTTGAGAACATTACTTTTGGCATTTGAGCACAATATTTTTCCATTAACCACTTCAGCCCCTGAAGAATTTACCCCCTTCCTGACTGGAGCACTTCGATTCGGCACTGCATCGCTTTAACTGACAATTGCGCGGTCGTGCGACGTGGCTCCAAAACAAATTTGACATCCTTTTTTTCCCACAAATAGAGCTTTCTTTTGGTGGTATTTGATCACCTCTGCGGTTTTTATTTTTTGCGATATAAACAAAAAAATAGCAACAATTTTGAAAAAAAACACATTATTTTTTACATTTTGCTATAATAAATATCCCCAAAAAGTATTTAAAAAAACATTTTTTTTCCTCAGTTTAGGCCGATACGTATTCTTCTACATATTTTTGGTAAAAAAAATTGCAATAAGCGTTTATTGATTGGTTTGCGCAAAAGTTATAGCGTCTACAAAATAAGGGATAGTTTTATGGCATTTTTATTGATAATTTTTTTTTTACTAGTAATGGCTGCGATCAGCGATTTTTATCATGTCTGCGACATTATGGCGGACACATCGGACAATTTTGACACATATTTTGGACCATTGGCATTAATACAGCGATCAATGCTAAAAAATTGCATTGCTTACTGAAAAAATGTCACTGGCAGTGTAGGGGTTAACCACTATGGGGCGCTGTGGGGGTTAAGTGTGTCCTAGTGAGTGTTTCTAACTGTGGGGGGGCTGTGTGTGACACTACACTAATCGCCACTCCCGATCACAGGGAGCAGAGATCAGTGACAGTGTAACTAGGCAGAACGGGGAGATGCTTGTTTACATTAGCATCTCCCCGTTCTTCCTCACTGTGAAATGATCACGGGCATCCCCGCAGACATCGGGTCCTTGGGACCCGTGATCGCGGTCACGGAGCTCCTGGCGGTGCGCCCGCGAGCCGCCTCTTAAAGGGCAACGTACAGGTACCTTAATCTGCCTGTACGTGCCCTTCTGCCGCAGTATATCTGCGTGAGGCAGTCGGGAAGCGGTTAATGGACAATAACATAGATGCAACATTGTTTATGCAGTCTCTCAATTTCAATTATTGGGACTCTGCCTTAGTTTTCCACTTCTAATTTTAAGATTTTCACCATTTCTGAACATTTGAAAGGAACTTCATATTTCCTGTTTTTTATTATTTGGATATATACACTGTTATTAGTGCAGCACCCACCCCATGTTTCACTGATTCGAGTTTTGTATTAGGACTTTTGGTGCCGGCAGCTTTATTTATTTGATTTATTTCAATTTTTTTAATAATATATTGATTTTGAGCACAGTGTTAACCATTCGGTGCTTTTACTATTCTTATAAAATTGAACTAGTTCCTGTGTGAGGGAAAATATTTTGTGCTGATTCGCTTTATTGCGAGAGGCTGCTGGACTAATGAGTTTACCCCTCAAAACCGCCTTGTGTGCTACCCACTCTGTAGTAACAGAGATCTCAGGAGCTGCATTCAGTTAAAATTTTTCATCTATTGCCTTTGAAACCTCTGCCTCCATGGCGGCATCCGAAAGGAGAGCCTCATTATGTCTCCATGTATATGGAGTGGGAGCCAGTTTGATAAATTCCATGACATAGGAGGTGACTTGATGGTTACACCATACACGATTATGGATAGAGGCTTCAATAGAATTAGCCAGTATAATGGGGGTCAAAAGAATGTAAGCTAATCTGGTGTAACTATTATGAGGGTGGGAAAAGAATGTGCATTCCTTTGCACCGACATTATGAGCTTGCCACGTGTCATTTAGTTGAAAATCTTGGAGTCTACGGTTGAGTGATTTAGGAAAGGATTTTGAATGTGTAGTAAAAGTACTGCGATCTAGGGTTGGATTTGCCACCATGTTAAAGTCACCTCCCACAATCATATGAGGATTGATATTTTGCAAGAAGCTCAAAAACAGATGCTAAAAGTAGACAGAGGTTTCATTTGGAGCATATATACTAGCAATTGTAAGTTCTCTACCATGTAGGATTCCCTTAATAATAACATACCTGCTATCTTTATCTCTATGAATCTGTCTAACCTCCACTGGAAAAGATGCATGTAGAAATATGGCAGCACCTCTACTTTTGGAGGAATGTACAGTGTAGAAGGATTGCGGGTATGCTCTTGGAAAGAATTTTGGATGAGAGGATGTCGAGAAATGTGTTTCCTGTATCAGCAGAATTTTAGCACCTAGATTTTTGTAGTAGGAAAAGGCCTTACGTCTCTTATGCCCTGTACACGATCGGATTTTCCGACGGAAAATGTGTGATAGGACCTTGTTGTCGGAAATTCCGACCGTGTGTGGGCTCAATCACATATTTTCCATTGGATTTTCCGACACACAAAGTTTGAGAGCAGGCTATAAAATTTTCCGACAACAAAATCCATTGTCGGAATTTCCGATCGTGTGTACACAAATGTGAAGCACAAAGTGCCACGCATGCTCAGAATAAATAAAGAGATGAAAGCTATTGGCTACTGCCCCGTTTATAGTCCCGGCGTACGTGTTTTACGTCACCGCGTTCAGAATGATCGGATTTTCCGACAACTTTGTGTGACCGTGTGTATGCAAGACAAGTTTGAGTCAACATCTGGCAGAAAAAATCCTAGGATTTTGTTGTCGGAATGTCTGATCAATGTCCGACCGTGTGTACGGAGCATTAATGGGGGTATTAAAACCCTGTACATTTTAGGAAATACATTTAATTGTCATGGTGTAGGCTAAACTCATAGCTAATCAGAAGGAGTGTAAGTATAGGCCCAAAGAGGCCCTGTAGCAATAAGAATGGACATAGAATACCTCTATTAGCAAGTGATGCCATATTAGAACCATCATGTGGACTAAATAGTGTAACACCATTATATTCAGGTATTGAGGATACAATACTATAGTAAAAAAATTGTGACCATGAGGAGATGAGAGAAAAAAACAGCAAGTCAAATGTGTACCGAAAAATAAAATGAATGAATTTAAGAACAAAAGCAAAAACCAATTTGGATCAGGAAAAAACATGAATCCTGAAAAAAGAAAAACAAAACCAAGACATCCAGGTCTCAAACCCAGCAGTGAAGACACCAAAAGCCAAACAAGCCTTTGAAGGGGACAAAACAATATCAACTTGACTGTGGCTATGGTAACCTCAAAGATGGGTGGAGAAGCCATGCACTAGCACCAGGGAATGGCCTCTGATGAAAAGACATATTTTTCTTATATTGTGCATAGTCTTGGAATTAGAACAGCAATAGGGATCAATTCAGAAGCTAATAGGCTATTTTCTCAAAGATATAGTAATCTGTAATCGCCATCTTCTTCATATGCCAGGTCAAATTCTCCAGCAGTCCATTCTAGGGGAGGGTGTGTGCCAAGTTGCTGATGGTCTGGGTGTAGAAGGTGGGCGCAAGCCTCCATGAGGCCTAGTTTTACCAGGATTTCTTGATCGTCCAGAACTGTGGTGGCTACATAAGTAGAACCATTGTATGGAATCACCAGCTTAAAAGGGAACCCCCATCTGTAACGAACGTGAGTTGACTGGAGCACCGCAGTAACTTCTCTCATTCCCCGATGCCTGTTTAGCATTGCAGGGGAGATATCTGAGAAAATGTGCACTGTGTAACCATCCAAGATTATGTTGGGTGTATTTCTAGCAGCCCTCAAAATCTCCTCTTTGATTAAGAAGTCCTCCATACGAAGAACTATGTCACATAGTGGTTTGTCTGCGGGGGGCATAGGCCTCAGGGCTCTATGGGTCCTGTCACAGTTAAAGGCTGCAGATTCCTGGTCTGGCAGGAGAAACTTAAAGAGCTTAATGGCTGCGGAAATCAGGTCTGTAACTGACTCTGGGATACCCCGCAGGCGAAGGTTATTACGTCTGTTCCTGTTGTCCAAATCTTCTATCTGCATCTGTACTTGGGTAAATGCAACAGACAAGGATTCATGTTCCCTGCTGAGGTCACTGTAAGCCAGTGCCAGTTTATCATGTTTAGTTTCTAGTCTGTCTTTTCTGGTCCCTAAAGCTGCAATCTCTTGAGAGAGTGTGTCAGAAGTTTTGTGCAGCTCAGATTGGAACTTTTCAGCTATTTTGTTATACATGGGGGGTTATTTATGAAAGGCAAATCCACTTTGCACTGCAAGTGCACTTGAAAGTGCAGTCGCTGTAGATCTGGGGGGGACATGCAAGGAGAATAAAAAACAGCATTTTAGCTTGCACATGATTGGATGATAAAATCAGAAGAGCTTCCCCTCATTTCAGATCTACCCCTCAGATTAAAAACGACTGCACTTCCAAGTGCACTTGTAGTGCAAAGTGGATTTGCCTTTCGTAAATAACCCCTATGGTGTCCAGGCTAGCATTAAGGTCTGCTTTAGATAAAGTGAGACCCATAGGAGAGAATGGACGCAGGGGCTGCATGACTATGGGAGGAACAGGGGTCAGGTAACGGTCAGTCAGGTCAGTGGTGGGGGCACGAAGTCAGCTCTTACCTGATTGGAGGTAGAAGGCAGAAGGGGCAGGGTCCAGAGGTTTGGGGTCCGGTGTAGGGGGTGGATTCTTCATCACTCAGAGAAGTTGGAGAGGAGACATCTTCTAGGGACAACCTTGCTGATCACCTGCAGGTAGAGAGATAGGGAGATGAGTGATCTTGAGGCCTTGTTGGCTCAGGTCAGGGCCGCAGCGGTTGAGCGGGGCCCTCAGTAGCTACAACAACAGCTATCTGATGTGCTTGGTGGTCGGGAGCTTCCCCCTCACTTGCCCCTTCTTCCCCGGGGTGAAAACGAGCCAGGAAGGTGCGCCCTCCGGAGCGCCTGAGCCCATCTCCTGTCCCCCGGGCTCAACAGGCAAGAAGGAGCCCCTGTCTCAGGGACCCTCCGGGGCTTGCTGCCAGGCTGCCTCCTATCAGTTCCGGTGGGGGCCCTGGGAGGAACCCTACCACCGGCGCTCTCCTTCCTCTCGCAGCACTGGCCGGAGCAGGCGGCAGCCCTCCCCCCCGCATGGATGTCCCGGTGGGGAGGACGGCTCGGCGTGGGAGAAGGAGCAGATTGTGGGGGGCGTCCCTGCCCCTCAGCTGCCCAGAGTGATGTGGATGCACAGGAGCAGAGGGAACTCACTGGGGGGGTGCCGCCATCGTCCCCCGCCAGCCGCAGACGCAGGGCTCCGGAGCGTTCGGCTCCGGAGCGGCCGCTGCACGGAGGGGAGCTCAGCAGGAGAGATGGACTGATATGACTGGCAGGGGGGTTGGAGCGCCCTCTGCTGGTTCGCCAGTGGGATCGCAGGCCAGGAGCAGTGCAATCATTCAAGCTGGGGGACACGCCCCCTTATAGAGACAGCGCGTCCCTGCTGCAGCTGGGGGTACTACAGTGCCCAGCAGCTCTTCGGTGGTGAGAACTGTGCCTGGGGCAGAAGAGGAGGCTTCTGGGAGCCCAGGTGAGGAGTTGTCGGTGTGAAGGAGGCAGGGGACGTCGCCACGGCAAGATTCTTCGGCCGAGTCCGGCGAGATTACCAGCGCAGATGATGATGATGATCGGTCGGTCGGGAGGCGTCCTGCCTTGCGGAGTAAACTGGGATACGGACAGATGGCTAGTCGTGTGGCAGTGCGGCTGCAGCCAGGTAAGTCACCAATTTTACCTATACTTAGTAGTCAGGTGGGGGGGTGAAGTGGGGGTTTCGGATATTGAATCCGCTTTTCGCTTGCTTGCAGTGCACCCGGACAGTCAGCATTTGCTGGGTTGTTGTTGGGAGGGGCAGTTTTATCTTGACCGGTGTCTTCCGATGGGCTGTTCCATTTCTTGTGCATATTTTGGGGTCTTCAGCACCTTCGTGGAATGGGTGGTTCGGGAAGAGACTCAGTTGAGGTCGGTGCATCTCGATGATTTTCTCTGCATTGGTCCCCCGGATTCTTCAGTCTGCTCAGTAATGTTGCACACTTTGGAATCTATTGCGACCCGTTTTGGGATTTCCTTGGCGCCGGGTAAAACGGAAGGTCCTTCCACGGTCATAGAATTTTTGGGCATTGTCATTGACACGCGTCTAATGGAATGTCGGCTCCCGAGCGACAAACTGGAAGACTTGCGTCGGGGGGTGGCGGAGGCGCTGGCGGCAAAGAAGGTCCGGTTTAGGCAGTTGCAGTCGTTATTGGGTAAGCTTAATTTCGCCTGTCGCATCATGCCTATGGGACGCATCTTTAGTCATCGTCTCTGTGCCGCTACCGCGAGAGTACTTATGCCGCATCACTTCATCAGGCTTTCAAGGGAGCTGAAGGCCAACTTGAGGGTTTGGGGTGAGTTTTTGGTCACATATAATGGCAGGTCCTTATGGATGGCCCCTGTGGTGGCAGCCTCCGACATTGACATTTTCACGGATGCGGCAGGTAGTTCGGGCTTTGGGGCTTTTTGCCAAGGGGCTTGGTACGCGGCGGCATGGCCCGAGGAGTGGAGTTCGGCGGGGTTCTTGCATAATTTAGTGTTGCTGGAACTATTTCCGATTGTGGTGGCGTTTGAGATTTGGGGCTCCAAATTTTGGGACCGGCGGGTCTGTTTTCACTGCGACAATTTGGGGGTGGAGGAGGTAATATCGAGCTTGTCAGCTTCTTCGCCGCCGGTGGTGCGATTGCTGCGTCACTTGGTTTTACAGTGTGTTTTGAACTCCATTGCCGATTCTTTGTCTCGTTTTCAGTGGACAAGGTTTCGAAGGTTGGCGCCGGAGTCAGAGCAACTGGGGGTTCCTTGTCCAGACAGGTTGTGGAGACTGGCATTGGAGTAACGGAGGAGCTGTTACGTCGATCGGTGACCGGGGGTACATGGGCAGAGTACTCGTCGGTGTGGGGTGAGTGGTCTAACCTGGTAAGTTCGGTTGGGAGGAGTGTTTCACAACAGGAGCACTTGGCTTTGCTGCTGTACTTTATTGGGAATGGGTTTGCGCGGGGCACATCGGTGTTGAAAATTAACAAGAGTTTAGCTGCCTTAGCTTTTTTCTTTCGGATTCAAGGCCTGACGGATGTGACAAAGGATTTTAGGGTGCACCAGGCCTTGAAGGGGTTCCGGAGGGGGCGAGTGCAGCCGGATTCTAGGCGCCTGGTCTCGTTTGAGTTGCTTCAGGAGTTAGTGGGGCTGTTGCCAAGGGTTTGTATTTCTGATTATGAGGTGAGGCTGTTCACAGTGGCTTTTGCATTAGCATTTTTCGGGGGGGGGTTACGTATTGGGGAGCTGGTGAGCAAGAACAGCTGTGGGGTCAGTGGGTTACAATTGACAGACTTGACAATGTCAGGGGAGTGTGTTCAGATTCATATTATTAAGTCTAAAACGGATCAGTTGGGAAAAGGAGTTTCTGTGTCATTGTTTCGGGTTCTGCCTGTCTCTGTTTGTCCAGTTTCTTGTGTGCAACGGTATCTGGAAGCGAGGGGGTTTGGGTCGGGGACCTTTTTATTACACAAGGATAGTTCATCCCTGTCGCGTTTTCAATTTTTGTCCGTTTTTCGCCGTTGTTTAAAACAGGCGGGCAGGGAGGTTTCACAGTTTAATACTCACTCCTTCCGCGTGGGGGCAGCCACTGAAGCGGCCAGGTGGGGTTTGGATTCCCAGGTAGTGAGACGGATAGGGAGGTGGGAGTCAGATCGTTTTAAGATTTATGTTCGCCCTCACCTGCTTTGAAGTTTCATTGAGTGTTGTGCGTGGTTCTATGTTCCTTTTTGTTTTCTTTCAGGTCTTCCTCCTGGTCTGGTGTGGATCCTGGGGGATTCATATGTTTTCTGGGGGGCTGTTTGGGCAGATGTCCACCCAGATGGGAGACAACTGGGCATTTCACAGAGTTAGGCTGTCCTGAAATGGTTAGGGATTCGTGGAATGATGTGGGGCCAGGTTCTCCCTGAATTTCATTATTTTTCAGGAGTTGACAGGCTACCAGACGTTGTAGTTCTTCAGGCAGGGGGCAATGATTTAGGGGTACGTGCAGCCAGGGATTTGGCGAGGGATATCAAGTTTGATGTTTTGCGCCTGTTGCGTGATTTTCCTGGCTGCATCATAGTATGGTCAGATATTGTGGCAAGAAAGAGGTGGCGTTTCGCCCGCTCCGTAGTCCGAGTGAACAAAGCCAGAACCAAGTTGAACAGGGAGATTGGGGGGTTTGTGGCCAGGCTGGGAGGTATAGTGGTCCGACACAGGGAGCTGGAGGATCAGTCTGTTCGATATTGGAGAGATGACGGTGTTCATTTGAATGCTGTGGGCATAGACATCTGGTCCCTTGGCCTTCAGGAAGGGGTGGTTCGGGCTTTGCAGGTGTGGAGGGATTCGCTTGAATGAGGTTTCAATCAAGCTCATGTGGCGGTTCAAGGGGTCTTTGGGGGGTCAGTGAAAATTTAGCATGGTCACAGGATTAGTGGGGCCCATCTAAGGATGGCGCTTACCTTTGGTTAGCGGTGGTTCTCCCAGGAGATAAGTCCCCTGGGGGAGGGGAATATGGAAGTTGGTGTGATGTCGGAGCGTTCTCGAGCCAGATGGAGCACAGCTGAGGATATAGACCATTAAAGTCATAAAGTGTGCCTTTTTTTTTTTTTTTTAAAACAATCATATATATATGATTGTGTGCCTTTTTTAATACACCCAAAGACCTCTTGCTGTTGGACATTATTTTTGTTCTTACGGGTATGTGTTACGTGTTTTTCATGTTATGTTATTTATTATTTTGTTAATAAATTGGGCTGCTGTGGCCATTTAAAACCCATGTCACGCAGGCTGTGTCTTTAATCTAATGGTAAGGACCCAAGGTTGATGAATCCTTTAGTCATTTTTTTTTTTTTTTTTTTTTTTCTTTTTTTTTTTTTTTTTTATCCACTTCAGCAAAAGTTTTCCGAGAGACATTATTTCAACTTTATGTCAAACTTTATCTCTTCTCCTTTTTCACATCATTGTGGATTGTTTCCGTCACATCTTTATTATTTTTCCTTTCTAGGATATTCTTAAATATTTTTAAAAACCGGCGACAAAACGCCTTCTATAATTATAAACCCTATTATTATCTTAGTCTCTCTCAGTCCCTCTTATTTCCCCCCGCCCCCCCTCCCCCTCATCCCCCCCCTCATCCCCCCCCTCATCCCCCCCCTCCCCCTCCCCTGTGTCTGGTCCGTTCCTTTATGTTATTTATTTATCCACTTGGCTCTGCACCTGTTCTTTCTTTTATCCTATCTAAATAAATATCCGAGACTTTGTAGTTTTTCCAACTTTCCCATCTACTATTATCCCCTTTCTCTCCTCCTTCCATTTTGTAGTGATAATCTATTTCCTTTAGCCAGTCTCTAATGTCTGGTTTTCCACTTTGTAGCCAATTCTTGGGAATTAAGGCCTTGGCCGCATTCAGGAGGTTAGGTATTATTGATTTTCTATATTGTTTCTTAGGATTATTGTAGATATGGAAGAGGCAAGTCCAAATATTTTGTTCTATTTCTTCTCCAGTTATTTCCTTTATGTTATTTAACACTTCCTTCCAGTACTCCATTATTATTGGGCATTCCCACCATATGTGTGTGATCGTTGCTATTTGGCCACATTTTCTCCAACACAAGGAGGTTCTATCTTGATGGAATCTGTGTATTCTTACTGGGGTCATATACCATCTTGATACTAGTTTATAATTCATTTCTATGGTCTTCATGTCCCAAGCCTTATTATATCCCATTTCTATCATTTTTTCCACTTTTTGGTTATCTATTTTTAAATTCATTTCTTTTTCCCATTGATTTATATATTCTGGTCTTTCTTGTGCTTCCAAATCTGTCAGTATACTATAAATTTTTGATGTTCCGTTTTTTAATGGTGTTTCATTGCTACATAGCTTTTCCAGTGCAGTTAATTTTGTTTCATCTCTCAGTGGGTGTGGTATTGTGCTTACTAGGTGCCTTAGTTGAGTATAATTCCATTCATTCATCTTCCATCCATTCCTTTCCTCTATTTCTACTCGTGTTCTTATTTTGCCATTTCTAGTGATATCTTTCAGTCGTGGGTTACCTATTCCTTGGATTTCAAATATTTCCCTCCCAGGGGTGAAGAGATTCGATCCTGTGAGTGCTAATAGTGGTGAATTATATTTCCATTCATTCTTTAAGTGAATGGTGTCCCAAATTTTAAATACATTTTTTGTTATTTCGTGCGTGTCGGTGTCCAATAGTCTATATTTCCGTGGAATCCAAATATTCTTATGTAGTGTGGCTCCACTTATTGTGTTTTCCATTTCCACCCATTTTTTTTCATTTTTCTCATTTGTCCACTCTAACATTCGTGTTAAAACTATGGCTTTATAGTACCTACTTATATCTGGGAGGGCAAGACCCCCATGCTCCTTTTTCCTTGTGATCAGCGTGTATTTAATTCTTGGTTTTTTATTAAGCCATATGTATTTTAGCAGGATTGTTTTAATTATTTTAAAAAAGCTCTGCGGGATTTTTACTGGTAACATCTGTAATCTGTAATTTATTTTAGGTAATATCGTCATCTTAAACATATTTATTCTTCCAATCCATGAAAGTGGCTGTATTCTTAACTTTTTCATTTCTTCTTTGACCTCATTGATCAGTGGAATAAAGTTTGCCTGATAAATTTTTTCGACTCTAGGAGTTATTTTAATTCCAAGGTAATTTAGTTCTTTTACCCAAGTGAATGGGAATTCTTTTTGTAAAAACTGAACTTCCTTTTTCTCTAGACCTATGTTTAATATTTCCGTTTTTATTGGATTAATTTTGAAGTTTGACAGTTCTCCGTATTTTTTAATTTCTTTCAGTATGTTTGGGAGTGACACTCTTGGGTTGGATACGTACATCAAGATGTCGTCCGCGTAGGCAGCGATCTTATGCTCTTTTCCTCCTAGTTTCGCTCCTTCTACCTCTTTGTTATTGCGGAGTGTTGCTAATAGTGGTTCTAAGGCCAATACATATAATAGTGGAGACAATGGACAGCCTTGCCGTGTTCCATTCTGCATCTTAATTTTTGGAGAGAGTCTACCATTTACTTTTACGACTGCTGTCGGGCCATTATACAAATTTGTTATCCACTTCATCATTTTTGTCCCAATACCCAAGTGCCGCAATGTATCCATCATGAAACCCCAGTCTACCCTGTCAAATGCTTTTTCTGCATCCAATGACAGGAATAGAACTGGGGTCTCATTCTGCACCTTCTTGTGCAACATCAATAATGATTTTAGGCTGTTGTCCCGCCCCTCTCTCCCCGGGACAAAACCAGTTTGGTCCGGGTTGATCCACAGTGGGATTAGTTTTTTTATCCTAGTGGCCAGGATCTTGGAGTACAGCTTCGTATCAGCGTTCAATAGGGCTATTGGCCTGTAACTTGAGCAGTTAACTTTGTCTTTCCCTTCTTTTGGTAGTATTGTAATATGAGCTAATAACGATTCACTTCTTATTTCTTCATCTTCCCCTAAGGAATTCATATATTCTAATAGTTTTGGAGTCAGCTGTTCTTCAAATTTTTTATAGTATTTGACCGTAAACCCGTCTGGTCCTGGGCTTTTTCCTACGGGAGTTTCCTTTAATGCCAGTTTTACCTCTTCATGCGTAATATTTTTTTCCAATTCTTCTAGTTGGTCTATTTTTAGTTTTGGTAAGTTTGCTTTTTTTAAATATTCTTGTATCTTCTTTGTTCTTGTATTCGCTTCTTTCCAACTTTCCTGTCCTTTTATTGCATAAAGGGAGCTGAAGTATTTTTGAAATGTTATCGCTATATCTGTAGTTTTATTTACCACTTCTCCTTTTTCATTTTTGATCTTCTCAATGTAATTCAAAGACTTCTTTTTTTTTACCAGATTTGCTAGGTATTTTCCTGGTTTATTACCCCATTTATATTTTTCTTGTACTACTCTGTTGTAGTCCTTCCTTTCTTCTTGTTCCATCCAGTCTTTTAATTGCTCTCTCTTTTGAGATAGTAGGCCGAAGATTTTGTTGTTTACTTGATTTTTGTGTTTTCGTTCCAATTCATAAATTTCTTTAATTATTTGTTGCATGTTTGTTTTCCTTTCCTGTTTTTTTCTTGCCCCTATAGCTATTAACTTGCCCCTAATAACAGATTTATGCGCCTCCCATATTGTTGCTTTCGATACCTCTGGTGTATCGTTTTCTTCAAAATATCTTTTAATTTCTTCTATGATGCTTTTTTCGGTCTCACTGTCTTCTAATAAAGTTTCGTTGATTCTCCATGGACCCCTTTCAAGGACTTCTCCTTTTATTTTCATTCTCAAGATTACTGGGCTGTGGTCTGAGGCGGTTATTATGCCTATTTTTGTTTCTTCTATTTCTTCCAAGTTTCTATGTTCGACCATGATGTAATCCAATCTGGAGTAAATTTTGTGTACTGTTGAATAGAATGTGTAGTCCTTTGTGCTGGGGTGCTGAATTCTCCAAGGGTCTATTAGTTGCTGTTCATATAATGTTCTTTTTAATTTCTTTAGTTGATTTACCTCTTTGTCCCTTACTCTTGAGGTACTGTCCATTTTATTATCCATGCTGAAGTTGAAGTCTCCAGCTAGTATTAATTTTCCTTGCTTGAATTCCATTAGTATTTTAATTATATCTATCAAATATTTTTTAGGGTTCTTATTAGGACAGTAGACATTGGCCAATGTATATTTTACCCCGTATATAGTTCCTGTAATAAAAAGATATCGACCCTCCGGGTCTATTTTCCTTTGATCTATTAGAAAACGTACATTTTTCCCTATACCGATGGCTACTCCTTTGGCCCTTCTTATTGGCGAGTCTCCTTGATACCATGTTGGTATGTTTCTTGAATAAATTTTGGCACTTGAGTTTTGGGTTATATGCGTCTCCTGTAGGAAAATTATTTCTGCTTTACTTTTTTCAAGTTCTCGGAGGATGATGTTTCTCTTCCCTGGGGAATTTAGTCCTCGGACATTGTAAGAGATTATTTTTATGCTATTTACGTTTTCCATTCTTGTGCCTTTTCTTCCCCGCCCGTCCTCCGGCCCTCCCCCCCACGCGGTCCCCCTAGGAGACCGGATGGAGGGGACACCCAGCGGACGCACGGGATCTCCTCATCTCTTGTCTCAGAATAGGTGTGCCTATGTAACCACTCATGTGACTCAGACCTCTCCCTCCCCACCCTCCCTCCCCCTCCCCTCCCTCCTCCCACCCTCCCCCTCCCTTTTTTCTGATATGGGTTTTTTACCCCCATATTCTCTAGAGCTGAGAGCATTTTACTTTGTTTTGTGGGGCACGCTCTGCCCCCTCTGCTCTATTTATTGTGAGGCGGAGCTCTGTAAGACACCCTATTCCCCCCCTGCCTAAGCACTAATAGGGCGACCCCCTGTCCACTCCGTGAGTCCCTGTCTCCCTCTCCCTGCATTTTTGTTGTGTTTTACCAATCCTTTCACTTTCCTTTTTTCCCATCCCATCAACCCCAGCCCCCCCCCCTTTCCACTCTAAGGCCCCTTGCACCGTTGTGTGATATTTTCTCAGATATTAATTTCCCCGAGAGTCCACATCTTGATGTCTGATCCTTGAATTTACTTGCCACTGTAGGTCATCTCTTGCCGTTATTCGCTCCTGACTATTTGCATATTTTCCCAGTTCTGGGGAGGGGATTTCTAGTTTGTTGCAAAAGTCCGGAATCTCCTCTACATGTCTTAGCCTCGCACTTATTCCGTTATTCCTTGCTATTAGACATGCTGGAAAACCCCAGTTGTATTGAATTTCTTGCTCCCGGAGGATTTCTAATAATGGCTTTAGTATCCGTCGTCTTTTCAGCGTTTCTTGAGATAGGTCTTGAAATATTTGTAATTTACCTCCCGCAAACTCTATTTGTGTTTTCCTCTTTAGGTTTATCCAGATCTGTTTTTTTTCTTCCCATTTTTCAAAGCGTACGATTACATCTCTAGGTGTTTCCCTTGCGAACCTTTGAGGTTTTTTTACTCGAAAGACACTTTTTATTCCTATTGTGTTAGTTGTTTCCTTTCCCAAGATTTGGTTGAAGAGATTGTTCATTTTTTCTATTAGATTTTCTGCTTGTTCTGTTTCCGGTAACCCACGTATTCTCAAGTTTTTCTTTTTATCTCTATTTTCTTGCTCTTCTATTTTATATGATTGTTCCTGTTGTTCCCATTTTAATTTCTTTATTTCGTCTTCTAGTTCCTTTATGTTTTTTTGATGTAGGTCCACTTTGATCTCTACTTCTTCCACTCTGTTTAACATATATCCCATGTCTTTATGGAGTATTGACATCTCTGCTTTTAGGGAATTCTCTAGTGCCGTGAACATTTTTTCCATATCCTGTTTTGTTGGCAACTGTGGCCCTTGTTGTCCTTCCTCCTTTCCTCTGTCTTCCTCTCCCATTTCTGGCTCCATTCTGGGTTCTGAGAGGTGGCTGGTTTCTGTTTGTACTTTATACTGGCCTTTTTTATCCTTGTTGTCCTTCTCTTTTGTATCTATTTGTCTGCCCTTTGAGCCTACTTGTTTCTCTCCTTCTCCGATTCCTTGCTGTATATACCTGTTCATAGGGCCTGGACTTGGGCCTAGGCTGGTCCTAGGTGATTTTGGTATTGCTCCCGCACTTCTTGTTGTTTTCCCCTTCATGTTTGTTTCTATGGCTGGATTTATAAGAACTTCAAAGCTGCCTTCCAGAATACCCCTTGATTGGGGTCTCTTAATGATGAAAAAATCTCCCAGCCTTTTTAAATTGACTTATTTTTACTAATATTTCTTTTATTTCGTTCTCATACCCGGCATCCTCCCCACAATCCAATAATAGAAATAATTAATGAGATATGAGTAGTCCCCGTTTTCCAGAAGTTATGTTACTACCTTAAGTACATTAAGCATTCCTTGTTGCTGTTCAATTGTTTAAGCGTATTTAAGCTGAAAAAAAAAAAAAAAAAAAAAAAAAAAAAAAAAGCGCTCAAAAACGCTATTGCAAAAATGCTGAAAAAAGCTGGAAAAAGTTAAAAAAAGAAAAAAAAAAAAAAGTCACTGCAAAGACACCAGCGTCTTCACAGCGCTTTTCCAGCAGCCCGTGTGCATGGGGGCCCAGGTGCTCAGCAAAATAATTCAAATATTTTAGCGATATAATGCAATCTAATTCAAGTATTCAGCAAGATGATTTATATATTCAGCAGTATAGTTTCAGTATGAGCTTTTATGTTCCACATTTTTTTTACTATGAAATTTCTTCTTATTCTATAGTTTGTACTATCAAGCCTATAATTAGTACCATTTGCAAAAAAAAAAAAAAAAAAAAAAAAAAAAAAAAAATTCACAAGGAAGGGAGATACTGCAGCAGCAGCAGCAGCAGCAGCAGGCAGGTGGGGGCTGGGAGACAACTCTTCCGTTGGCTTGTCTTTCTTTTACCTTCTCCTTCTCTTCTCCCCTGTTCCCCCCCCCCTGTTTTTATTGTTTTTCTTAGCTCACTTGATTCTACTTTTTCAGCTCTTTCGCCTTTTCCCCTGCTTGTTCACTTCAAGACAATTGCAATAGAAGAAAAGAGCCAAAAGAGGAGGAAAAAAAAAAAAAATGCTCAAAAACGCTCAAAGACGCTATTGCAAAAACGCTGAAAAAAGTTAAAAAAAAAAATAAAAAAATAAAAAAGTCACTGCAAAGACACTGGCGTTTTCACAACGTTCTCCCAACAGCCCATGTGCATGAGGGCCCAGATGCTCATAAAAATAATTCAAATGTTTTGGCGGTATAATGCAATCTAATTCAAGTATTCAGCAAGATGATTTATATATTCAGCAGTATAGTTCCAGTATGAGATTATATGTTCCACATTTTGTTACTATGAAATTTCTTCTTATTCTATAGTTTATACTATCGAGCCTATAGTTGCTACCATTTGCAAAAAACAAAAACAAAAAAAGACCAAAAAAAAAAAAAAAGGATCACAAGAAAGGGAGATACTGCAGCAGCAGCAGCAGCAAGCAGGTGGGGGCTGGGAGACAACTCTTCCGTTGGCTTGTTTCTCATTCACCTTCTCCCTCTCCCCTGTTCCCCCCCTGTTTTTATTGTTTTTTTAGCTCCCTTGATTCTACTTTTTCAGCTCTTTCGCCTTCATTTACTTTCATTTACTTTCGCTTTTTATTCCATTTTATTTCGTTTTATTTCAATATGTTCATTCCCTTTCCCTTTCTTTTGTTCTATTACTTTTCCTTTGCCTTTTCACTTCCAGACAATTGCAATAGAAAAAAAGCCAAAAAAAAACAAACAAAAAAAAAAAAACGGTACTTATCTTTTAGTTGTTGTTGAAGTTGGGACAAAAAGGGACACTCACTACAGCTTGTTACAGTCAGACGCAGGTACAAACTTCCTCTGGCTTACACCACAAGACAGCTCGGTGAGTGATGAGCAGGGGGGGCGGGGAGGGAAGCTACCTACAACTTCTCATCAGGCCGATCATTCCTCTCAGCTGCAGGGAGAGGGCTCTCAGGATCCTCACGCCGTGCACAGAGCCATTACCAGGCTCCTCCCTCTGGCCTTACCAGGCTCCTCCCTCTGGCCGAATCCTTTAGTCATGATGTGATATACTCACAGCCACTGCCGAAGGAGAGCCTGGCACTGGTGGTAGAGGAAAATTAGGAGCAGCAAGGGAGCCATCACGTTCTGCGGCACCATTGTGGGACATGCTGTTCTGCTCTCTAGCCTGGAGCAGATAGTGGGTTAAAGACTTCTGAGCTGCTCCATGGGACTTCTGCCTTGACAAAGGCATGCACCGGGTTGTAGTGCCTCAGGGGGTGATAATATAAAGTGTGTCCAGCCGTTAATGGCCCCCGGGTAGCCGTCGGAGTTCCACAGGGGAGCGGAGCTTCAGCTTTAGGCGGCCTTCTGTCTCAGTACCACGCATGCGCATCTGTTTTTCCCATTTTCAAGAGTTTTTTTATTAAAAGCAGTTATTGATGAAAAAAGACAGTTCACAAATGGACTAGCATAGTTTGTTAAACACACTCAGCCCTACCTCTTATAATAAGGCACTTGATTATCCAGTTCTCACTAACTTTTGGCTGCTTTGAGGCTGCTAACCAGGTTTGAAGGTTGCAGATAACATTATGAGTAGGCATCACAATCATCAACCACAAATTTGATCAAAATTCAAAGAGTCTGATTGATTTGTAGTTTGACCTAGATTAAAATTTTAACAATAACTATTATTTCTAGGCCTATTTTGTGTTCTATATACTGTTGTTCCCACTGTCCCATAAAGAAATTGGCATAGCTCAGCCAGATTTTGCATCATCTCGCCAAGCCACATATTTGTCGGACGTGTTACCCGTGAATTCTTAGAGCGTTCTGTTTTAATAGAAACTGGATATCATCCAGTACAAAAAAAAATATTTATCCCTGAGAAGTTATTATTCATTATAAAATGCTTTACAGCATTAGGGGATTTTACCAGGGATCACTGGATTATAAATTACTGGAATTTTGTAGAATTTTTAAATCAAAGTACTTTATTTATTTTTAATAATTAAAACTTTTTTGAACTGACCTTAAACTATTTTAGTCAGTGTTTGTGCCACAGAATGCAGTGAGTTCTATGTGTTGCTATCAGGGGGTAGAAGCGTTTCACAGAGACAAAGCTCTAACGTATCAGTTCTGCACAAATAGAATGCAACCTTTTGGGCATTACCATGTGTAATACTGGTGGTGTCTGATGTAGAACTTTCTCACTTTTAGAAGCCCTGGCTTCTAAAGGTGAGGATGTTCCACACTGGAAAGCACCAGCACTACACTTGGGAATGCCCAAAAGCTCACAGTCGATTAGGCAGGCTAAAACATAATGTTGGACATATAAATGTGCACAGCTTTTGCATTAGGGTGTGTACCCCAAAGCTCAAACACACATACATGCATGTGTGTATATATGTATACGTGTGTGTATATATATATATATATGTATATATATATATATATATATATATATATATATATATATATATATATATATACCGTATTTATCGGCGTATAACACGCACTTTTTTCCCCTTAAAATAGGGGAAAATCGTGGGTGCGTGTTATACGCCGATCCCCGCTATTTTGTGATCTGTCGGAGTGATCGCGGCGATCGCTCCGACAGATCACATAGCTTGGATTTTTAAACATGGCGCCGCGGAGTTCGGAGGGACTCGGGGGCGCTCGTTCAGCTGAACGAGCGCCGCCGAGGACACAGTGACTGGGCGGAGCCGAGATACACATAGCCGAGGCTTCTCGGCTATTCTCGGCGCCGTTCACAGTCACGCCCAGTCCCGCCATTGGACCTGTGTTATGTCCATCATAGGGACTGGGCGTGACTGTGAACGGCGCCGAGAATAGCCGAGAAGCCTCGGCTATGTGTATCTCGGCTCCGCCCAGTCACTGTGTCCTCGGCGGCGCTCGTTCAGCTGAACGAGCGCCCCCGAGTCCCTCCGAACTCCGCGGCGCCATGTTTAAAAATACAAACGAAACGTTTGTATGTCGGCGGCGACAAGGCTGCACGGACCACTGGGGACAAGGCTGCACTGGGGCAAAGCTGAACTGGGGCAAAGCTGCACTGGGGACAAGGCTGCACTGGGGCAAAGCTGCACTGGGGACAAGGCTGCACTGGGGACAAGGCTGCACTGGGGCAAAGCTGCACTGGGGCAAAGCTGCACTGGGGACAAGGCTGCACTGGGGACAAGGCTGCACTGGGGACAAGGCTGCACTGACAAGGCTGCACTGGGGCAAAGCTGCACTGACAAGGCTGCACTGACAAGGCTGCACTGACAAGGCTGCACTGGGACAAAGCTGCACTGACAAGGCTGCACTGGGGCAAAGCTGCACTGACAAGGCTGCACTGGGGCAAAGCTGCACTGACAAGGCTGCACTGGACACTGGGGAAAGGCTGCAGATGAACACTGATGAGGCTGCATTGATGGGCATTTAAATGTAAGTTTTTTTTCCTTAAACTTCCCTCCTAAAAGTTTTTTTCCTTAAAATTCCCTCCTAAACTTGGGGTGCGTGTTATACGCCGGCGCGTGTTATACGCCGATAAATACGGTATATATACATACATACATACACAGTATATACACATACACACATATATATATATACATTTCCTGGATCCTCCCCATGTCAGCCTACTATGGGTCAGCTCCGCCCCCTCTGACCCCTCCAGGACCACCTCTTTTCTAGCCCATAAACGGGCGGCTGTCTACCCACACCAGTGTTCTTTTTTCGTCCTCACTCCGGATACCTTTTAAAGTTTATTTTTATTTATTTATTTTTATTTATTTTCTTCATTCATCCATCCTGTCAGGTTCAGCCTCCCCCGGTTCAGAAGACCCCCCCATATAAGCTCTAAATCTCCTGAGGAGGTGGGTTCCCGTGGTGCTGGGATTGTATGGTACAGTATAAATGACTGTGTATTTCTGGCAAAGGTCACTGGCAGTATAAATGACTGTATATACCTTTGTTAGGCAGGTGCTGGCACTCTCTCCTTCCATGTTTTTGTGTGTTCAGGCAGTGGTTTGGCTTGCTGGGACTTGTAGTTCACCGCCTCCACATGTACTCCTTTCAGGAAGCTCAGAGTTGAGCAGGTGAGGTCAGAGGTAGCTTCCTCTTTGGGTTGCCTAGCAAACACCAGAATGCTCACTGCTGATTGCAGCAGGCTCTGTCCTCTAGACTAATCTCAGCCTCCAGCTGATCAATCTGCTACTCTGCTCTGCTCTGGTAAGCCTCCTTCCAGGTTTCTCATTACTTCTGCTGTGTTACTTGTCCGCCAGAGTATTTTTATTATCCTGTACCTTCTAGGACTGGGGAATTTTGCCTGCCTGCCTAGCTGCCTTAGCATTGAAGATTTGGATGGAGAAGTTTATTATATATATATATATATATATATATATATGTATGTGTGTATATATATATATTTTTTTTTTTTAAAAGAGAGCACATCCTCTCTGTTTTACAGATAGAAGGGCCCACTGCAAGATAAACTCCCGCACAGAGGCTCCAAATCAGCATTCCAGCCTCAAAAGAGTAAAGAAGGGACTAGACATGACAAATCGCAGAGTCACATGCAGCTGGATAGATGACTGTGGTCACAGCATTCCAGATCACCCTCGCTCTTACCTCACTTTAGTCGCTCGGACCCAAACCAAGAAAGGTCAAGACATCAGACGGCTCAGGACAATGCAGCGAAAGCATGCCAGGTTAAATCCTACATTAAGCACGCAGTCAAGGAAGGGTTAAAGAGTGTTTCAAGGAATCCTGCTCATCCTGCTGTACCTTCACCATCTGCAGATTCAGATCACGTGTTTTCAATCTGTTTTAACACTGAAGTCGATAGCGATTCGGATCCATCTGAGGCTGAGATGGTCTCAGAATCGCATACGTTTGATTCTTGCACTGGTTCCCCCCTTGGTGGAGGCTGTTAAGGATGCGATAAAGTGTCAGGAAGCCTCCAAAGAAACAGCAAAGATACTACCCGTATTTAAAGAAATCATTACCTTCCTTCCCATTTCATTTCTGAAATTACAGAAGTAATTGACAATGAGTGGGGGGGCCTGAGAAGAAGCTCAATGTGCATAGAGGAGTATCAAAGCTGTACCCCTTAGGACACTACGCCTAAGGTGGATGCTTCATTACTTGTATTCGCCTGCCACATTATACTTCCGCTGGAGGATTCGGTCTCTTTAGGGATCCTATGGATCGCAAAATAAACGCAGACCTAAAAAGGTTGTATAGCTTGGCCGCAGCAGCCTGCAGACCGGAGGTAGCACTCACTCCTGTGGCAGCAGCACTTAGGATGGGTTCGCACCTGTGCGTTTTGTTTTTTTCTGGTGCTTTTTGCGTTTTGCGGATTTGCACTACCGTCCATTTATCATGGTCTCCTATGGAACACGTTCTGTGGTGCGGTTCTGCGGAATGCGGGGAGCGCAGGGGGGGGGGCATGGGTGTGAATCCAGCCTTAGAGTGTGGGTAGCGGAGATGGTGGATGAATGTTTGGATGAAAGTCTGGGAAGTGGCAGTTCTTCTTCTTTGCAGTTTTTAAGACTGCTGTAGAGTTATGGCTGAAGTGGCTGTCGACCAGGTCAAGATGACAGCAAAGATAATGGCTCATTCCGTCACAGCCCGCAGAGCCTTATGGTTGAAGCATTGGTCGGCCGATAAGGCTTCTCAGCATAGTCTGTGTTCAGTTCCATTTTTTGGGAGGCTACTCTTTGGGAAGACTAATGCCGCGTACACACGACCGGACTTTACGGCATACTTGGTCCGGCGATCTTTCCAACGGACTTTGTAGCGTAGGTGCGCCAGACTTACAAACGGACAAACTTGGACACACACGATCACTCCAAAAGTCCGATATTTTTGAACTCGGTGACGTACAGCACGTACGACGGGACTAGAAAAAGGAAGTTCAAGCCCCATTATGCCACACTTTGGGCTCCTTCTGCTAATCTCGTGTTTATCTCGTGTTAGTAGAAGTTTGGTTAGAGACGATTCGCGCTTTTCACACTTCAGCTTATTTTGATAGTTTTCTGTGGTTCTGTGAGGTTTGTGCTTGTGAGGTTAGTATCTGGTTTTCAGTGCATGTTGGTCAGTTCGTAACCTGCCTAGCAGGCCGTTCTGGTCTGCTCATTCCTGATCTTCAGGTCGCTCTTCATAGGCCTTGACATTTTTCAGTGCGTTTGTTCTAAGTTTGTTTGTTTGACCAGCCGACCGTTTTGAAGCCATGGTGCATGGACGTACTCATTCTCGAGTTCATGCTGTGTGGGGACTTGGTGTTGGGGTTAATACTTTGACATGAGTCCAGTCCATGAACAGGGCGAGGAGGAGTTCATGGATGAAGAATTGATTGCGCCAGCGTGACCAATTCTCGCACATGCCTTTGCTCCGTGAGATCCGTGAGAATAATCCTGAGGATTTCAGGAATTATCTCAGGATGACGGACCCCGTTTTTCAACGTCTGCTGGCTATGCTGACCCCTTATATCTGCAGGCAGGATACCTGCATGAGGCAAGCCATCACTGCGGAGCAGAGGCTAGTTGCTACCTTACGTTACTTGGCGACTGGGAGTAGTCTTCAGGACTTGAAGTTCTCGACAGGCATCTCTCCCCAGGCTCTGGGGATCATAATCCCAGAGACCTGTTCTGCTATAATTCAGGTCCTGCAGAAGGACTATATGAAGGTAATTTTTTTATCCTTTAATCTTACATGATATGTATTTAATGTTTGCTAATGTATTGTCTAAATGTCCTCGTTACATAATTACCATGCTTGGAATATGCTGAGAATGTCCCCTTTATCTTCATGCATGCCTGCTTTTTTCATTAATCATTTTTTGCCCTACATACATATTTACCTTCACTAACCTCCCCACCATGCAATCCTGGGTCCATTTATACCTCTAGCCTATAGTCCCTTTAACAATGTATATTGTCAGCTCCATTGTACTGCTTTACCCTCCCCCACCCCCTCAAATGTTTCCCAATGTCAGGTGTGTTCTTCTACAAAATTAGAACCCCTCCCCCACCCCCTCAAATGTTTCCAAATGTCATGTGTGGTCTTCTACACAATTAGAACCCCTCCCCCACCCCCTCAAATGTTTCCAAATGTCAGGTGTGGTCTTCTACAAAATTAGAACCCCTCTCCCCACATACAAATTGATCAATGGTCCATCAGAGGGGGTGAGTAATCTTATAGGTGGGCCTTATGTTTTTGTTTTTTATTAATAACACATTTTAAAAGTGTTTGACTGCTGTTGTTCAAGAATGTTTTTGTGTAATCGGCTAGCAAAGTTATGTTTAAAAGTACTTATATTTTTTTTTTCTTGTTTGACTCCACAGTTTCCTTCCAACACACAGGAATGGCAGACTGTGGCCTCCCAGTTCGCTGACCATTGGGACTTTCCCAACTGTGTCGGGGCGATTGATGGGAAGCATATCCGCATTGTGCCACCACCCCATTCGGGGTCTTAATACTTTATATACAAGGGGTTTCATAGTGTAGTATTGATGGCAGTGGTCTCGGCACAATTGGATTTTCTGTTCGTGGACGATGGGAAGAACGGCCGGATGTCGGACGGAGGTGTCTTTGCACAGACCGAGTTGTGCCAGCGTCTCCAGACTGGTGGCCTGGAATTGCCACCTGATGACCAAAACGTTGATAGACTCCCCTCAGTTTTCATCGCTGATGAAGCATTTGCTCTTGGCAAGCACTTGATGAGGCCATTCCCCCAAAGGTTCCTCACCCCTGAGAGGAGGGTATTTAATTACCGGCTGGCCAGAGCAAGAAGAGTTGTTGAGAATGCCTTCGGGATTCTGGCCAGCCGGTTCCGTTTGTTCCTCTCGGCCATAAATCTGGTGGAATATAAAATAATTAATGTGATAATGGCTTGCTGCACTCTCCATAATTTTTTGAGAAGACATTCTGCTACATCTATTACCTCTGTTGGGCCTGAGGCCGGACTTAGTGGCGAAGCTCCACTCACAGGCCTGGATACTGGCTTGGTCCCCCAAACCGCCCGTCCAATGCGGGACAGATATATCAATTACTTTAATGGTTGGGGGGCCATCGCAATGCAAGAACAACTTTAACCTTTTACCAAATAAACAAAATAATTTTGGATAAAATCTCTTATTTTTATTCTTGTTTGCATTTAGTTTTGGCTGTCTCCTAGTGCACTTGTAGAGGTAAGTGCATTTCCCCTTAGTTAATAAGGCCCTTTGTCACTGTAAACACCACAAAAATTAAGAAACTGTTATTGATAAATAATAAGCCACACACATTGTAGTAGTAAAAACATTTTACTGTGCGCACATTGAAAGGTGCATTTTTTTTTAACGTGTTTTTTTTTTTTATTTTTTTTTTTTTTTGGAACAATATATTTTTTTGGGGGGTTATTTTAGGCATATTTCTCAAAAATATTTTTTGTTTACAAATTTATGCTTGACAACAGGGTTTTTTAAAACATAATACCAAAAAATAACAGGAACTTACAAAGTTCAACATGTCAAAAACGGTGCAGGTGATGTCACCCACGTAAAATACAAATTTAGCAGAATGCACACAAATTGGGAGTACAAATGGTTCAAGTCAACATGTGCTATCTCCCATCATGGGGGAGCAATGGACGTGTTTTGTGTGTGCAATACCTTTTTTTCCTCTCACAAACTAACATTATTATGAGGAAGGGGTTGCAAACACAAAACAAATACATTGATATCCCCTGATGAAAGATAGCACATGATGACACACCGTGTGCATCTGCTAAATTTTGATATTACTATTTCACAACTTAAACAAATTTTAAAAGTTAAAATTTTACAATGAAATGAAGAACATAATTGATGTTTTTAGGCAAAAAGTGATTAGATTCTGCCCAAAACATCAATCATGTTCTTCATTTCCTGTTGCATGCTGTCCAGCCGATTTCTCATGCTGTCAATTTGGTCTCGCATTCGATCAATTTGGCCATTCCACACCATTATCTGCCCAATCAGTCTTTGTGCACTGTCTGTGCTAAATGGCTCCGCCGCTAGGCCTTCCACAACCAGAACATCACCTAAAATTTGAGGAGAAAAATGATTATAAAAATATGCACGCCTAAATAGATTACCTTAAGCTGGAGTGTCAGTCACTCACTTGGTGGGGTGCAAATCTCGCACACTTCCTCCACCTCTCCTTCTTCAAGATCGTCTGGTGGGCGTAGTCTTGGGCTGGGGCTTGGGGTAATTTCTGCTTCAGGCTGGTGACTTGGGGGGGTCCTGGGATCCTCGGACTGTTGTCTGAGTCTTTTCTCCCCTATGAGAATAAAACAAAAGGTATACTTAAAACACAGTGATATTTCAGTCCTGAAATAGGAATATGAAACCTTGCTTTGAAGTTGTGGACAATTGTCAGTTTTTAAAAAAAATATTTTTGAAGACAGGATTCAAATTCACTCTGAACAAAAACATTTACTCTGCAAAAAAATACACATTTTAAAGAAAGTTTCACAGATGCAGACACTTCAAGTATCCCCTGGAGCCCCTGTGTGGATTACCCGCAAAAATGTTCTCTGGTGTCACATAGTACATTAGTGCTTGTGAGTCCAGATGTGGAAACAGCTGCTGTGTCCTGTCCTTACATTACACTGAATCATTTTTTAATAAGCTTTCTAGTTTCAAACACATCTACACAACATCCCCAAATTTTTGGAATACAACAAATTATCAAGACCTAAATGTATGTCCAACCCTGTACCATCTTATTTCTTGCAAAACAAACACCATTTTATTATTATCATATGTAGTTTCAAAAGAACGGTCTTTACGAACGATGCTGTATAAACGAAAAGCATATGGATCAGCATGCAAGTTAAGTATCTCAATAGGAACACACAACAAGTACTTACTTTTTCTAAACAGCTTCTTGATTCACCAATATTGTTCAGGCTCCCTAGTTTTGAGGTCAGACCACCGCTTCCTAAATTGTTCTATAGCCCATTTAATGCCAAATTTTTCTTCAAGAGCGGTGACAACTGAGGACATTATTTTGTCCTTCCGCAAATTGGGTCTGGTGTACGGTCCTTTTTTGGCATCATAGTCCTCCCTTCTCAATATGGACACCATCTCCACCATCTCTTCAAAGGCCATGTTGGTGGCCTTATATCTCCTCCGGGATCTGGATGGTTGTGGCTCTGGGCTTTCCTCTGCGCTAGTTCCAGATAATCTCTCCGCCATCTTTCTCTATATACTCCCACTGCGTAACGAGGAGTGAAGGAGCGGGGACAAATCGTCCTAAAGAATGTCAGGGGTGGGCGACGCAGGCGTAGCATGACACATGCGCAGTGTATATAAAGCTATTACGCTGGCCTACGTATGTCCGAGCGGAAGTAGCGAGCATCATAAACAAAGGTAATATTTAAACGTGGGTGGGTGTGTATTTGGTGAATGTGTGTGTGTGTGTGTGTATGTGTACCCTATATTCTGCCAAAAATAATACTGGGAGTTTGGACTGACATTACAGTTTTTATCTTGTGTCTTGTCTTTCAGCAAAAATGAATCCCTTCAAGGAGGAAGAATTTTTGTCTCATTTTATTGATCTGTATCAAGAGAACAGAAACCTGTGGGAGGTCAAGCACCCATTGTATTTTATTAGACATGCAAGGAAGGCAACACTGGGGAGACTTCTGGAATTTGTCAAGACTCGAGTCCCCCAGGCAGACATTAAGTTTGTGGAAAATAAAATTGGGATCTTGCATAATATGTACAGACGGGAACACAAGAAGATCCAGGATTCCCTCAGATCAGGAGCAGCAGCAGACAAGGTTTATGTCCCCAAGCTGTGGTACTACCCAAAACTGAGATTTCTGGATGACCAGACAGAAGCAAGGTAATCACTTTCGACCCTTCCCTCCAGCCTTCCCTCCACCCTTCCCTCCAGCCTTCCCTCCACCCCTCCCTCCACCTTCACCCTTCCCTCCACCCCAGCTGAGGTGTCCCAGGAAGAAAAGGGCCCTTTCATCCTTGGGGAAGTGGATGCGCCCAGCTTGAGCCAGGTATACTTTTTTGGAGAATTTTGGATTGTGTCAATATTAATGATGTAAACTCTAAAATGTTTTAAGTGCTTAAAAAAAATGATTTAATCACAATTATTAATATGTATACATATCACTAGACAGTAGTGGCCAAAAAATGTACTTAAAATATTGGTGATCAGCTAGAATAATGGTGGGGTCAAAAAGATAGCCATTTCTATTTGTTTAGAATTATATTTTCAAGTCATAAGCTGAAAATTGTGTGTAATTGCGGAAGCAAAAATTACAAATATGTCCCTTTTTCTTACACAGGATGAGCTCAGCCAGGAGGACGCCGTGCCCAGTGGTATAGAGGAGGAGGCCTTGCCCAATGGGAGAGAGGAGGAGGCCGTGCCCAGTGGCAGGCAGGAGGTGGCTGGGCCCAGTTGAAGCATCACCCAATGTCAGGTGCCTCCCCTCCGCATTACCACCAATAGGCCCAGGAAGATCAGCCGAACAGAGGAGGAATCACTAACCCTTGATGTGTGTCCTGGGGGACAAAAGGCTTCACACATTCCAAAAGTGTCTCCAGTGTTGCCTTCCTCATTTATGTTTTTCTAAAAATAAATGGATATTTTCTTTACCTTACATTATTGACTATGTGTTTTGAATCAAAAAGGACATTTTGTTTGGGAGTAGGCAGGTACATGTCAAATAGACTATGTGGGTTATTTACAAAAGGCAAAATTATTTTGCAAGGGGGGAGATCTGAAATGAGGGGAACCTTTGCTGATTTTATCATCCAATCATGTGCAAGATAAAATTATTTTTTTTGGCTTTCCTTGCATGTGCCCCTCGGATTCACAGCGACTGCGCTTCCAAATGTTCTTTCAGTGCAATTTCAAGTACACTTTGCACTTGTAGTGCAAAATGAATTTGCCTTTTGAAAATAACCCCCTATGTTAAATCAACAAGGGACACCAACCTCATTAAGGTTCATTAAAACAATACAAAATAATAAGGTTATTGTGGTAACTTGAAACTAAAAAAAAAAAACAAAAAAAAAATCAAAAAACATTTTTTTGAGAATTTAGCACAAATTGTAAAATAGATATTGATTAAATATAAAAATACTAAAGATGAGTCAAAAAAATAATTTAATACATTATTTCTGGAGATCTGCCTTTTAAAAACTAATATTAGTCATGGCATGAGGATAAATAATGAACAAAGTAGTTTGTGAGAACTCTGTGTGAATATAAGCAGCAAAACAACTTCATTCCTCTCGCACTATAAAGAAAAAAAAGAATGCTCTATATTAAAAGATCACAGAAGAGGAATGTGCTAGCTTCAATATGAAGGCTAGTTTTACCAGACCGAGTGCTTCCGTCCTATCCTTGCTTCAGAGCATGCGCCAGTTTTGGTCCATCAGACTAGCACACAGAAGACCGGTTTGTACGCTAGAAAGCCGAGTCCGTCGGACAGATTTGAAACATGTTTCATTTCTAGGTCCGTCGAACTTTTGAGAAAAAAAAAGTCTGCTGGAGCCCACACACAATCGAATTGTCCGACGGACTCCGGTTCGCCGGACCAAGTATGCCATAAATTCCGGTCGTGTGTACGCGACATTAGAATCAGCAATTCAGTGGGTTTCCGGTGTCAGATCTGGCCTAATCCCGCAGAAGAGAAAAAGACACAGCAGCCCTTTCGGTTTAACAAGGGATCCAAAGGATTCAGAGAGGCCAGGGCTTACAGACAGTTTTTCAGACAGTGGAGGGGAGCTGGTTCAACCTTCCAGAAACCTTCCAAGTCCAGGGCCTCAAAGCTCCTGAGGCTATGTTTCCACTACTGCGTCCCCAAAGTCGCGCGATTTACACTGCGACTTTGCTATGCGATTTGTGATGCGATGTCATTCAACCTGTGAAAACCATGTGAGAACAAGTCGCACAGATGTTGGAACAAATTGTGCAAAAACCTTTTTTGGAGTCGCTGCGACTTAAGTCGCACCAATTAGAACGGGGACCATTGAAATACATGGGTTTTGACTTGTCATGCGACTTCACTTCACGTCAGATCACACAACAACTCACAGTAGTGGAAACAGAGCCTAAGGCTTCAAATAAGTCCTTCTGAAGCTGTCTCCGCTTAACCCTCTCAAGTAGGAGCAAGACTAGCCCAATTCAGAGGGGGTTTGTGCAGACAAATTACATGATGCCTGGATTGTAGCTGTCATTCGATCATGTTATCGTCTCGAGTTTAGAACAAGGCCCCCTCAGACCTTGTTCATAAAAACTGGACTTCCTACGGATTTGGAAAGGAGGCAATGTTTGCAAGGATATATAGGAGAGCTGTTGGCAGCAAGGGCCATCCTTCCGGTACCAAGACACGAATTGGGTGAAAGAGTATGTTCCCCTCTGTTTTTGGTCCCAGAGGCTTCAGGGGGTTTCAGACCAGTTTTTGACCTCAAAGTCCTGAATTCTTACATGAAGGATCCACCATTCAAAATTAAGTCAATGTAAACGATCGTTTCGGTTGAGGAGTCAGGAGACTGGATGGTTTCCATCGATCTGGTGGATGCGTATCTTCATGTATCCATAGACGCATCTCACATTGCTTTCTCAGGCCTTCCGTGGAAGGCTCTCATTTTAATTTTTAATCTCTCCCATTCGGTCTCTGCACGACTCCGAGAACATTTTTAAAGCTACTGTCTGCTGTCGTTGCAACTCTCAGGGTCAAGGGAATGCAAATATTCCATTATCTAGACAACATGCTACTTCTGGGTCCGTCAAATGAGCTCCTTCTAGTTCATGTGAATTTCACCTGAAAAACACTAGCTCGTTTCGGTTGGTTGATCAACTTTCGGAAGAGCCAGATGCATCTGACCCAAATGTTGGAGTATTTGGGAGTACAATTCAACACAGATCGGGGTCGTGATTCTCTTCCTCAGAGGAAAGTCCAGGAGATCCAGTCTCAGACAAAGCAGTGATGGTCAGGCCTTCTATGATGCTGAAGGAATGCATGCAGTATCTTGGGGTTTTATCAGCCACAGTTCCAGTAGTCGCATGGGTCAGGTGGCGCAGAAGGAGGTTTCAATGCAACTTTCTTCTTCAGTAGGATTGTCTGCCAATTCCAATAATCTGGTCCCTGGTTTGGTGGTCAGTAGCTTGCAATCTTTCCAGCGGAGTCCCGTTGAAGGCCTCAGAACCAATAGTGGTGTTGACCAATGCCAGTCTGGCAGGCTGCGGGGCACACTGCCTGGGACAGCAGGTTCAAGGCCAATGGAACCTTTGTGGGATGAAGAGTTCAAATTTCCTGGAATTCAATGCTGTCAGACGCGCTCTTAGCATTCCAACCTATGTTGCGAGGTCGAGCTGTCAAGATTATTTTGGACAACAAAACCACGGTGGCTTATGTGTCTCATCAAGGGGGAACAAGAAGTCACCCTCTCCTTCAGGTGGCATGTCAATCTTCCTATGCACAGAGAAGAATCTCTGCTCTCTTACAGCATCTTATCTCCCCGGGCCTGGCAATGTTTTAACAGATCGCTTGAGTTGAGGCTTTGGGGATCACAACAAATGGGGCCTCAACCCCAAGTGCCTACGCAAGATCTTCAGGGTCTGGGGGATGCCTTCGATAGATCTTATGGCATTGGAGGAGAATTTGTCAACTGTCTTGCTTCTTCTCCCGGACCTAGCATCCACAGGCATTGGGTCAGGGTGCTCTGTCCAGGTCTTGGAACTTCCCCTTGGTGTATGTGTTCCCGCCGCTTCCATTGGTTCTCAAAATCCTGCTGAAGATTCAGCAAGAAAGGGTCACAGCAATAGTAGTCCTACCTTACTGGCTCAGGGAGCTGTGGTTCCCTCTGGCTTGGAGGATAAAGTTAGGCTCACCAATCCCTCTGCCTACTTGTCAAAATCTCCTTCTGCAGAGTGGGGCCTGACACCCAAACCGCAGGAGGATAAAGTTAATGACATTATTACAGGCTCGTCAGAACGAATGTAACCTATCACCGGATCTGGAATACTACAGAAAGGGTTTGGGACCTTGGATCTCCTTCAGTATCTAACATTTTGTAGTTTCTGCAGAGTGGCTTCAAGGGTTAGCTTATAATTCCCTGAAGGGTCAAAACCCTGCCTTGTCGGCTATATCGTGTACAAGATATGCTCTACATCCGTTGGTGATCTGATTTTTAGCGCAGCCATAGAAAATAAATCAGACCTCCATTGAAATCGTTTTTTCCAAAAGAGGACTTAATACTAGTCTTGGGAACATTGCTGGTTCCTCCGGGTTTTTTTTTTTTACACAAAGTTGTCAATTTATAAGATATTTCTAACACATAGCATGTACATAGCAAAAATTACACCCCCAAAATACATTTTGCTACTCCTCCTACCACACGTGTAAGACTTTTACACAGCCTGGTCACATACATAGGCCCAACACGCAGGGAGCACCGTCAGATGTTCTAGGGACATAAATTACACATCTAATTTCCTGACTACCTATTACACTTTTGTGAGGCATTGTAGGGCACTGATGAGCACTGTAGTGGCACTGATGCACTGATGTGGCATGGATGAGGCATGGATGAGCACTGATGTGGCATGGATGAGGCAAGGATGAGCACTGTTGTGGCATGGATGAGGCATGGATGAGCACTGATGAGGCATGGATGAGGCATGGAGGAGAATTGATGTGGCATGGATGAGGCATTGATGAGCACTGATGTGGCATGGATGAGGCATGGATAAGCACTGATGTGGCATTGATTTGGCATGGATTAGCACTGATGTGGCATGGATGAGGCATGGATAAGGCACGGATGAGCACTGATGTGGCATGGATGACCACTGATGTGGCATGGATGTGTCACAGATGGGCACTGATGTGGCATGGTTAAGGCACAGATGAAAACTAATGTGGCATGGATGAGGCACGGATGAGCACTGATGTGGCATGGATGAGGCACAGATGAACACTAATGTGGCATGGATGGGGCACGGATGAGCACTGATGTGGTATGGATGTGGCACGGATGAGCACTCATGTGGCATGGATGAGGCACAGATGAGCACTGATGTGGCATGGGTGAGGCATTGATGCGCATGGATGAGCACTGATGTGGCATGGATGAGGCTGAATTTATGGGAGGAGCCCGGGGGGTATTTAAGCAGCCCGCTCACCTGTGGTACTTGTCGGTTTCCTGTGCGCGATAACCACCCTCCCATCCCCATTTCACAGCATTTCTCAACTATTCATTTCTCTTTACAGAATAATCATTTCTTAAACCAGGGTATGCCCCCTTATTTTGGCATACCGGCCATTAGACCAAGACACACTTTCAGGTCCATTTCATATGGTAAGTCCACAATTCCAGGTCTATTTGCGATGGTAAGTCTTATCTTAACTATAAATGTTATCTATGTCCATATCGGACATAGGGCTCCAACAATAAATATATATATATATATACAGTGCCTTGAAAAAGTATTCAAATTTTCCACATTTTGTCATGTTACAACCAAAAACGTAAATATATTCTTTTGGGAAAATATGTTATAGGCCAACACAAAGTGGCACATAATTGTGAAGTGAAAGGAAAATGATAAATGGTTTTCTTTTTTTTACAAATAAATATGTGAAAAGTGTGGCGTGCATTTGTATTCAGCCCCCCGAGTCAATACTTTGTAGAACCACCTTTTACTTCAATTACAGCTGCAAGTCTTTTTGGGGATGTCTCTACCAGCTTTGCACATCTGGAGAGTGAATTTTTTTGCCCGTTCTTCTTTGCAAAATAGCTCAAGCTCTGTCAGATTGGATGGAGAGTGTCTGTGAACAGCAATTTTCAAGTCTTGCCACAGAAGATGGATTGAGCAGTGCTCCGTGAGATGTTCAAAGCTTGGAATACTTTTTTATAACCTAGCCCTGCTTTAAACTTCTCCACAACTTTATCCCTGACCTGTCTGGTGTGTTCCTTGGCCTTCATGATGCTGTTTGTTCACTAAGGTTCTCTAACAAACCTCTGAGGGCTTCACAGAACAGCTGTATTTATACTGAGATTAAATTACACACAAGTGGACTCTATTGGTCAGTTGGTTCAACTAGATTTTAAGTAGGGATATCAAAGTGAAGGGGCTGAATGCAACTGCAATCCAACCCTTTTCAGATATTTATTTATAAAAAAAAAAATGAAAAACATTTATCATTTTCCTTTCACAATTATGTGCCACTTTGTGTGGGTCTATCACATAGAATCCTAACAAAATACATTTACATTCTTGGTTGTAACATGACAAAATGTGAAAAAAATTCAAAGGGTATGAATACTTTTTCAAGGCACTGTACACACACACACACACACCATAGTTACCAACATTGGAAAAAAAATTTCGGGACACTTTTTTGGCTGTAGGCGGAGTCTATAATTAGGGGGCGGGGCATGCGTTAGTAGGCGTGGCATAGAACAAAGAAAAAAAATAAATAGTGGAAATGTGAAGCGTGAAATAGTGGGCATGGCTTACATGGGCATGGCTAAAATGGGGTGTGGTTAGAGTCTGAGATGAATGAGGGATGAAGAGGGAAAGGGGGAAAGAGGGGTAGAGGGAGAAGGATGAAGGGACAGCAGACCCAGGTCCTACACCACAATAGCAATGTGTATTCCAGAGTTTAACCATCAGCAGATAAAGATACTCCAAACACCTGGTGTTGCTGCTTCAATCATCCCGGCACCATGGTTGTTATGGTGTTGTCAGGATGATTGAAGCGCATTATTTCTATTATTACATTGTAATATAAAATGAAATCATTCAACTCACCATAATGCAGAATCAGTGGGACCACTGAGTGTGTCACCTGCTACGTCGCCTGCTACCAGATGCCATCAGGTTCCCCCAGCAGAGTCTGTCCTTACATCAGGTGCCCCAGCAGAGTTCATCCTTACATCAGGTGCCCCCAACAGAGTCTGTCCTTGCATCAGGTGCCCCAGCAGAGTTCCTCCTTCCATCAGGCATTTCCAGTACAGTACCTCTTACATCAGGTGTCCCCAGCGGAGTGCCTCTTACATCAGTTGTCCCCAGCGGAGTGTTGGCTGCAGGTGGAGTGTTGGCTACAGTCCAGCTACATCTCCTCAAGAGTGGTGACAAGGGGAGAGAGGTGTGTAGGTGGAGACATGGTGACTTGGGGTGTTACAGGCTGACTTGGGGAAGGGTGGAGACAGGGTGGTGATTTGGGGGTGCAGGCATGATGGTGACCTGGGGGGTGCAGGCATGGGGGTGACTAGGCCGGAGGGGGTGCAGGCATGGTGGTGACTAGGCCGGAGGGGGTGCAGGCATGGTGGTGACTAGGCCGGGTGGGGGTGCAGGCATGGGGGGAGGGGGATGCAGACATGGTGTTGTCATGGGGGGAGGCGGGTGCAGGCATGGTGCTGACATGGGGGAGGGGGTGCAGGTATGGTGGTGACATGAGGGGGAACAGGTATGGTGATGACATGGGGGAGGGAGGCAGGTATAGTGGTGACATGGGGGGAGGGGGCTGCAGGTATGGTGGTGATATGGGGGGAGGGGGTGCAGGTATAGTGGCGACATGGGGGGAACAGGTATGGTGATGACATGAGGTAGGGGGGGCAGGTATGGTGGTGATATGGGGGGAGGGGGCCAGGGCTGGACTGGGACAAAAATGTGGCCCTGGACTTCATCCAGACCGGCCCAGGGCACAACACATCAGGGTACAGTACATCAGGGCACAGCACATCAGACCACATCAGGGCACAAGGCACATCAGGGTACAAGGCACATCAGTGCACAGCATATTAGGGTACAGCACACCAGGCCATATCAGGGTTCAGGGCACAACACATCAGGGTACAGAGCCCAGCACATCAGCGTATAGGGCACATCAGGGCACAACACATCAGGGTACAGAGCCCAGCACATCAGCGTACAGGGCACAGCACATCAGGACACAGCACATCAGGGTACAGCACATCAGGCACAGCACATCAGGGCACAGGTCACAGTACATCAGGGCACACGACATTGAGGCACAGGACATTGGGGCACATCAGGGCACCGGGCCACAAGGCACATCAGGTCACGGGGCACATCAGGGCATAGGAGTTCGTGGCACAGCACATCAGGGCATATAGCACATAAGGGCACGGGGCACATCAGGGCATATAGCACATCAGGGCACATCAGGGCATAAAGCACATCAGGGCACGGGACACATCAGGGCACATAGCACATCAGGGCACATTATAGCACATCAGGGCACATGGCACATTATGGGGCACATCAGGGCACATGGCCCATCAGGGCACGGGGCACATCAGGGCACATAGCACATCAGGGCATGGGGCACATTAGGGCATATAGCACATCAGGGCACATGGCACATTATGGGGCACATCGGGGCACATCAGGGCACATCAGGGCACATTATGGCACATCAGGGCACATTATGGGGCACATCAGGGCACATGGCACATCAGGGCACATAGCACATCAGGGCACATTATGGCACATCAGGGCACATTATGGCACATCAGGGCATATAGCACATCAGGGCATGGGGCACGTCAGGGCACATAGCACATCAGGGCACATGGCACGCAGGGCACGTGGCACATCAGGGCACATCAGGGCACATTATTGGGCACATCAGGGCACATGGGGCACATCGGGGCACATAGCACATCAGGGCATGGGGCACGTCAGGGCACATAGCACATCAGGGCACATTATGGCACATGACACATTATGGGGCTCATCGGGGCACATAGCACATCAGGGCACATAGCACATCGCACATGGCACATTAGGGCATGGGGCACCTCAGGGGGCACATAAACGGGGCACATTATAGGGCACATCAGGGACACATCACTAGCATCTTACTAGCCAGTATGCAGAGTAGCCCAGGAAGCGTGTGTAGTAAGTTCTCTCTCTCATGTCACGCGCGGCTGCTCTCCGGCGGCCCCTCCTCTCTTCTCGTCTATCCCAGATGATGAGACACTGTCACACACGGGGCAGAGCGGAGGGTTGGCGGCGGCGACTGAACATTTCCTTGTGTTCAGTGGAGAGGGGGGAGGGGTCGCCAATCCCTGTAGCCAATAGGCTTCAGTGTACAATAGAATTTTCTATTTGTACACTGAAGAGAGAAGCCGATTGGCTGCCCCTATCCCCTGCACTGAACACAAGGGGAAACAACTCATTGACTGACTCGTGGAGGCGACGGCGGCCATTTTTGTGGAGCCATTTTCTCGGGACAAACCCAAAAATTTGGGAAAACACTAGGGACAAGATTAAATCTGGACGAGGGTCCCAAAATTGGGATTGTCCTGGGAAAATCGGGACTGTTGGCAACTATGACACACACATATATACACATACACATGTATATACAGACACACAACAGCATTTTTCATGGAAAAGTTAGCCTGATCTAACACATTGCTGTTGTTGCCTTTCATCTCTTGGCATGCTGTCACTTGTATTGCCCCAGCAGCTCAATGACACCTGAAGTGGTCATGCAAACGATGCAAAGAGAGAAGAACAGGCGCCTCAGAGTTAGAACTGTAACATTTTAATAAAACAAACGTGCATTATCCACTTACATGAAGGTTAGGGAAAAACAGCACATGTCAATCCACACTGGAAATTACATCAGGTCCCGCACAGCAGCGTTCATACAGCTGTCCCTCTTGTCTGTAGGAAGAGTGTCCTGGCCTGCAGGATCTCGGCAGATGGGAATGGTTGAAGACGAGACTTGGATGGTTGCAGGCACTCGATGGAGAGGGATGGAATGCAGTGTCGGGCATGATGGCGTCACAGGTGGTTCGCGAGGAAGTTTTGGAGCATGCACACTGGCCAATTGGACACAGGGCACGCTCCTTTTTCAAGCTAATGGGACATAGGCTGCTATCAGCCTTATAAGTGCTTCGGTATGCTGCCACCTAGTGGAAAGACTTCCTAGGACTGAGCTAATACAATTGATGTATGCAAATGGTCAGATGATATGTAGAATAAAAATAAATTAACATCATAAGACAATTAATCATGTAAAACCTCATGCAAACATCATGCAAAAAACCTCATGCAAAAGAGGAGGAGGCTGTGTATGGAGGGCACTGGGCATCCCCCACTAAGGTAAACCACTGACTATTGTGCTCAGCCCAATTTACCTTCTCCTGATAGGCTGAAGTCCATCCCACACTGCAGGCTGTGTTTGCTCCTCCCTCTCCCGCCTGCTCCAGCTGCCGGCACCACCTGTTGTAAAGTCAAATAAGACGAGCTGGAGGAGGGGGCAGATACAGTGTCATTCCCATTGGCTAGGGAGGCAGCAGAGAGGCAGAACAACTATAGCTCTGGAATTTTTACAGACACTAGATGGTTGGAAACCCTGGTATTTAGGGTGTGTCAAGACATACCTGGCACATGCCCTGAGCACGCCCAGTGGTGTCGCTAGGGGGGTGCGTTCCACACCCGGGTGACACTTGCCAGAGGGGTGACATCATTCCGAGGGTGGCGAAAGCCCTGGTTTCCTTTGGCAGTTTTTTTTTCAACTGGAACACCTTTGGTGTCGCGGCGGCTCCTGGCCTCTGTTTCCTCCTCCTCCTCTCTCACTACTCCGCTGCTGAGCCTGTGTGTCACTATATCTAATTTCCACAGAAGCATAGCTGCAGCTGCACACTGTGTCCTCTCCAGGTGTCGCCCGGGTGTACCATGTACCTGAGCCACCCTGGTCCCGAGCTGGTGCAGTAATGGGCTGGGGAGACGGCTTGTAATGGGGGTGTCCATCTGAGCCCGGGGTGAGCTGTTGTGGTGGGGGGGTATGTTGGCATGGTGCCTGCCACCCAGTAACACCTGAGCTGCCCAGAGCTGGTGTGATAAAAAGGAAGAAGTGTTTGTGTCCAGTGCCCTGTTCTGGTCTGATAAGGGGGGGTGGTTTATCAGACCAGCTCAGCTACTATACCTATATATAATATAGCTGTGTCCAGTGTGTCCCGTAGCACAACCCCCCCTCCTTGTTGTCAGGCAGTAGCTGGGCCACTCACCCTGAGCTGGTCTGATAAACAGGAAAGGGGAGGGGGTGACACCATGCTTTACCGCCAGAGCTGTCTTTATTATTGATTGGACCCTGGGCAAACATTTTCTTGGGGCCCCCTCCATGCAAGTTTGCTCTCCACCTGCTCTGAGACATACAATAAATAGCAGCTAGTGACTCAATATCAATTTACTGAATCAGATCAGGCAGCCATTGCAATTGGTTGCCAGAGGTTACAGTGTATCATTACTGCTTACTGACTGGTTGCTAGAGGTTACAGCACACATTACGGCTCACTGATTAGTTGCTGGAGCTTACAGCACATGATTTATGCTTGCTGATTGGTTGCTAGAGATTACTGTACATCAATACTGCTCACTGATTGGTTGCTACAGGTTACTGCACATCATTACTGCTCACTGATTGGTTACTAGAGGTTTCAGCACATCATCTCCACCTGCCTGCACACCATGGACTGGGGTGGTGAGAGGACCCATCAATAGTCAGAAAACTCCTAGGGATCCTAGAACTCTTGGGATCAGTGGCAGTAATGGGGCGAGAGGGGGGTGTGATCAAAGGCAATGCTGATTTTTTTTTTACCAACTACCAATATAAAGAGGAGTTTCAACACCGACCACCAATGTAATAGGGGTGTACACTGACCACTAATGTAATAGAAGCATTCACAGTAACCACCAATGTGATGAGGGATTTACACTGACCACCAATGTAAGGGGGACCTTCACACTGGCCACTAGTGTGAATGAAAGGATTGTACACCTAGCCCCAATGTAATGAGAAGATTTACACTTCATGTAGTACATGTAGTTCTGCGAGTGCACATAGTTCAGTGAGTGCACACAGTTCGGCGAGTGGTCTGCGAGTGCACGTAGTTCTGCGAGTGTTCTGTGAGTGCACGTAGTTCTGCGAGTGTTCTGTAAGTGCACGTAGTTCTGCGAGTGGTCTTCGAGTGCACGTAGTTCTGCGAGTGCACGTAGTTCTGCGAGTGGTCTGCGAGTGCACGTAGGTCTGCGAATGCACGTAGGTCTGCGAATGCACGTAGGTCTGCGAGTGCACGTAGTTCTGTGAGTGCACATAGGTCTGCGAGGGCACGTAGGTCTGCGAGGGCACATAGTTCTGCGAATGATCTGTGAGTGCACGTTGGTCTGCGAGTGCACGTAGGTCAGCGAGTGGTCTGTGAGTGCACGTAGGTCTGCGAGTACCTGTGTATTGTCTTGTTGAGTACCTGTGTATTGTCTTGTTGACTACTTGTGTATTGTCTTGTTGAGTATTAGTGTCAGGAAGCTAGTTGTTAGGTAATTTGGGTATAATCCCCAATCCTCAATAAATTTAATAGGTACGATGCCCGGCGGGTGTGGAGAGGCGACTCGTTGTACATCTTGCGGCATGTATGCGTTCCTTGATCATCCGATCGAGGGTGAATACTGCTGTGCAAAACGTAAGCGCATTGTTTCCCTGGAAGCCCAGGTTCTGAATCTGGGGAGAAACAACGCGAAAAGTGTAGCGCTAAACAATATCATAAACGACAATAGATAGGTCGATGTGCAGTGAAGGGGATCACCTATGCATAAAACTTTTCGTAAATAGGTAGTCCTGATATGGATATTATGACTAAAAATGACAGTGGTTAGTCCTTATGTAAACATATATTAGACAAATAATTCCAGCGTCCCAAAATGCAGATCAGCTCACTCCCACCGAGAGATGAAAAGGCTTACCAGATGAGGTGGACCCAAAGAGGCATACGCCAAATTGGGTCAGATAAGGCTTGGGTGGTGAGTGGCTGTGGATGCCTGTGATCCCACGGATTGCTGTATTCCTCCAAGTGGCACCCGGGTCCTGAAAGGTGTGGGGAGTCACACGGATGTAGATGGTCCTATAGGTCCTGGAAGGGATGGGGTATTCCGTAGATGGGTCCCTCAAAGCAACATTCCATGGATCAGGTGATGATGTTGTTTAGGTAGAAAAGAAAGGAAGGACCACATAGTGTAAATCCAAAAACGAAACTTTTTATTTAAAATAAAAGGATATACACTCACGTATAAATCCAAGGTATAAAACAGCGCTGTAACAAAGTGGCGACAATGGGGTCCTACCCGACGCGTTTCGTCCTAAAAGACGTCATCTGGGGGGTGATCTATTGTCGTTTATGATATTGTTTAGCGCTACACTTTTTCGTTGTTTCTTCCTATATATACTTTGTTGGTTGTGTTAGCTGCTTTCTGTTTCCTTTTTGGGCAGCGCAGAATTATTTTGCATATATCTGAATCTGGGGAAGCAACTGTCAGCACTGAGAAGTCCCTCCATACTATAGGAGAACCAGGAACATACACGGCAGGTTCCGGCAGGGGCCAGCAGAGAGGCAGGTGGAGACAAAGAGGTGCAGGCACTATGAAATAGTAGATGGGTGACAGTCAGGAAGGGTAGAGGGGGAAGTGCCAGGGAGGCCGATCCAGGGCTGGAGCATCCCAAAAAGTATGCTCCATTGAGTGACATTGGTGAAACCAGTCAGGGACCAGTCAGGGACCAGCACTGCTGGAGCTGAGGGACTCTCCTAGCTGCTGGGGGAAGAACTCCTCCAGTGAGAGTGGGGGGGGAAGCGAAGGGAAAGGAAAGACAGATTCTGGTGGTAGGGGACTCAATTCTTAGAAGGACAGAGAGGCCAATCTGTAACAAAGACCTGAAGCACCGAACAGTATGTTGTTTACCGGGAGCTCGGGGTCGGCACATCACGGATCTGGTGGACAGATTACTGGGACGGGCTGGGGAAGACCCATCTGTCATGGTGCACGTTGGCATCAATGACAAAGTCAGAGGCAGATGGAGTGTCCTAAAGAATGATTTTAGGGACTTAGGAGCTAAATTGAGGAAAAGGACCTCCAAGGTAATATTCTCAGGAATGCTATCAGTACACCGAGCCACACCAGAAAGGCAGAGGGAGATTAGGGAAGTAAACAAGTGGTTGAAGAGCTGGTGTAGTAAGGAGGGGTTTGGGTTCCTGGAGGACTGGGCCGACTTCTCAGTTGATAACCAGTACTATAGAAGAGATGGACTGCACCTAAATGAGAAGGGTGCAGATCAGCTGGGAATGAAGATGGCCAAAAAGTTAGAGGGGTTTTTAAACTAGGCGATGGGGGGGGGGCCAAAGGTAGAGATAGTCAAACATAATCCAGAGGGTAGTATTGGGGGCATTAGTGGTAGGTTGACCAAAGCACATAAACCCAAGTTAAGTATAGTAGGAAGACCTAGTTGCAATCTCGGAACACCCAATAAGAGGATAATATTTGACCGGTCTAAACTACAGAGACTTTCAGAGACTTTTAGAGACCTGGATCAACAGCTCTCATGATTGGCAGGCAAACATTCAAGGGTATACCCTTTATTGCAAGGATAGAGAGAGTAAAAAAGGGGGAGGGGTATGCCTATATATCAAGAATAATGTACAAGTGATTGTAAGAGATGACATTACTAAGGGAGCTAGGGAGGAGGCGGAATCCTTATGGGTAGAGCTCCAAAGGGATGAAGCTAAGGGCAAAATAATACTGGGAGTATGCTATAGGCCCCCTAACCTGAGGGAGGAAGGGGAGACAGATCTCCTAAAACAATTTGGATTAGCAGCAAGGATGAAAGTGTTATCATAATGGGGGATTTTAACTATCCAGACATAGACTGGGTGGAGGGAACCACGCATTCATCTAAGGCTCGGCAGTTCCTAAATGTCTCGCAGGACAATTTTATTGGTCAGATGGTAGACGCACCAACTAGAAATAAAGCGTTACTGGATCTACTGATTACGAACCTTACTAGAAGGCATAAATTAGGATCAAATCTTAGGAACAGAGAAGGAGAGATGGGTTTGCTTTAAGAGCATATTAAATAAGGATATTAGCCAATGCATCCCATTGGGTAATAAATTTAAAAGAGCGAACAAAATTCCTGGATGGCTTAACTCCAATGTAAAAATGCATATAAAAGCAAAGGAGAAGGCCTTCAAAAAATACAAGGTTGAGGGATCTTCATCAGCATTCTGACTTTATAAAGAATGCAACAAGAAATGTAAGGGTGCAATAAGGACGGCTAAGATAGAACATGAAAGACACATAGCGGAGGAGAACAAAAAACATCCCAAGAAATTCTTTAAGTATGTAAACAGTAAAAAAGGGAGGACAGACCACACCATATTGGCCCCATAAAGAATGAGGAAGGACATCTGGTTACAAAAGATGGGGAGATGGAGAAGGTATTCTCCTCAGTCTTCACAAGGGAATCGGGGGGCTTCAGTAACCAAAACTGCAGTGTTTATCCTCATGACACATCACAGGAAGCACCTCCATGGTTAACAGAGGACAGAATTAAAATTAGACTTGGGAAACTTAACATTAATAAATCACCGGGACCAGATGGCCTGCACCCGAGGGTACTTAGGGAACTCAAGTAATTGCCAGACCATTGTTCCTAATTTTTAATGAGAATGGTATCATTAGCAGTAATCAGCATGGATTCATGAAGAGTCATTCTTGCCAAACCAATCTACTAACCTTCTATGAGGAGGTGAGTTGCCAGCTAGATAAAGGAAGGCCCGTAGACGTAGTGTATCTGGATTTTGCAAAATCATTTGACACAGTTCCCCATAAACGTTTACTGTACAAAATAAGGTCCGTTGGCATGGACCATAGGGTGAGTACATGGATTGAAAACTGGCTACAAGGGCGAGTTCAGAGGGTGGTAATAAATGGGGAGTACTCGGAATGGGGAGGGTAGTAGGGTCCCCCAGGGTTCTGTGCTGGGACCAATCCTACTTAATTTGTTCATAAACAACGTGGAGGATCGGGTAAACAGTTCAATCTCTGTATTTGCGGATGATACTAAGCTAAACAGGGCAATAACTTCTCTGCAAGATGTGGAAACCTTGCAAATAGATCTGAACAAATTAATGGGGTGGGCAACTACATGGCAAATGAGGTTCAATGTAGAAAAATGTAAAACAATGCATTTGGGTGGCAAAAATATGAATGCAATCTATACACTGGGGGCAGAACCTCTGGGGGGATCTAGGATGGAAAAGGACCTGGGGGTCCTAGTAGATGATAGGCTCAGCAATGGCGTGCAATGCCAAGTTGCTGCTAACAAAGAGAACAGAATATTGGCAGGCATTATAAAGGGGATCAACTCCAGAGATAAAACGATAATTCCCTCTCTACAAGACTCTGGTCTGACCGCACCTAGAGTATGCTGTCCAGTTCTGGGCACCAATCCTCGGGAAGGATGTACTGGAAATGGAGCAAGTACAAAGAAGGGCAACAAAGCTAATAAAAGGTCTGGAGGATATTAGTTATGAGGAAAGGTTGCGAGCACTGAACTTATTCTCTCTGGAGAAGAGAGGCTTGAGAGGGGATATGATTTCAATATACAAATACCATACTGGTGACTCCACAATAGGGATAAAACTTTCTAGCAGAAGGGAGTTTAACAAGACTCATTGCCACTCATTAAAATTAGAAGAAAGAGGTTTAACCGTAAACTACGTAGAGGGTTCTTTACTGTAAGAGTGGCAAGGATGTGGAATTCCCTTACACAGGCGGTGGTCTCAGCGGGGGGCATTGATAGTTTCAAGAAACTATTAGATAAGCACCTGAACGACTGCAACATAAAGGGATATACAATGTAATACTGACATATAATCACACACATAGGTGTTCAGTAGTGTGGGCAGTGGTGCATTCTTCTTTTGCAGGGATTTCATTTTGGCTATTTTCAAATTAATAAGGTCTCTTTAAAGCAAATGGAAACACCACAAAATAGCCCACCCATTAAATTGTCATCCATATTGCTCTGATCCTCCTTGCATACACTTTCTAGTAAATCATTTTTTGAATACCTATTCTGAATACCTGTTTTATGTTTTTCTTTGTGGTCACATGACCACAATGCCATGACTCATTCTTCTTTCTCTGTGGCTGGTGGGCATGAACCCACTTCTAGCCAATAATGGTTTGGAGCTTTGGACACCGGCAGGATGAAGTCAATACTCTATAGTATTTATCAGCATTGTCTAGCCTCCGTACGACGGAAACACTAGCCGAATTTTATAGTCACATGACCACTTAGAAAAATTTAAAAAAGGTGTTCAGAAAGTGATTTATTAAAAAATAAAACATGCAGGGAGGATCAGAGCAATAGGGAAGCAACTAACAGCTGGGTTTCTGTGTAGTCTTTTTCATCACTATTATTATCTCTAATTATTTTTTTAGAGCATTTATTAAATTCCTCAACTGCCTCATAACATGTTCATTTTTTGCTAATTTTGCCGCCTTAATTTGTCTTAATCTATGAGCAGAAAGGTTTTTTTATGTTGTTCGCCAATCAACTACATTAGATCCAATGAATATTTACCAAGCGTTTTACCCAAAACATTTATATAAATCTTGACACATTAAGGTCATTCTTTTCTAAGTGGCTGGTCTTTTTGCTGAAGTTTGGTTTTATAGAAAAGGAAAACTATTTGGGCCCATTAACATCTATGTGTGTGCATTACTATGTGAGCTGCAACATTGTAAATTCAAGCTAAAATCTGTAATTCAGCCTTAACTTCAGTCCTGCACAGTTGTATAGGCTTCTCTTATTTTCCTGCACTGAAATAGCTTATTTTAATTTCATCGCACACTGTGAATTTCTTACAGTGTGCATTAAAAGCTGCAGCAAGTCAGATAGAGTCTGCCTCATTTTCAAGCTGGAGGACATCCAGCATCATCCAGCACTTTCTTCCTCGCCAGGGGAATCTCTCAAATGGGCATATGGTTAACCACTTCAGCCCCAGAAGGTTTTACCCCCTTCCTGACCAGAGCACTTTTTACAATTTGGCACTGCGTTACTTTAACTGGTAATTGCGCGGTCATGCAATGCTGTACCCATACGAAATTTGCGTCCTTTTTTTCCCACAAATAGAGCTTTCTTTTGGTGCTATTTGATCACCTCTGTGGTTTTTATTTTTTGCGCTATACACAAAAAAATAGCTGCAATTTTGAAAAAAAAAAACAATATTTTTTACTTTTTGCTATAATAAATATCCCCAAAAATGTTTTTAAAAAACAAATGTCTTCATCAGTTTAGGCCAATATATATTCTTCTACATATTTTTGGTAAAAAGAAATCACAATAAGCGCATATTGATTGATTTGTGCAAAAGTTATATTGTCTACAAACTATGGGAAAGCTTTATGGCATTTTTATGGCATTTTTATTATTTTAATTTTTTTATGTGTAATGGTGTTGATCTGCGATTTTTAGTGGTATTGTGACTGATAGATTGGACACTTTTGAAACATGCACTGATTACTGTGTAAATGACTCTGGCAGGGAAGGGGTTAACACTAGGGGGCGATCAAGGGGTTAAATGTGTGTTCCCTCAGTGTGTTATAACTGTATGGGGATAGGACTGAGTAGGAGAGGAGACATTCCGCTGTTCCTACTTACTAGGAACAAACAACATGTCTCTTCTCCTCTGACACCACAGGCATTTGTGTGTTTAGGTGCTCGTGCATGCGACTGCGTGTGGCCATCGGCGATCGCGACTGCCAGCCACGCACATCGGCTCCCCCGCTGTGCAGCGGGTGTGCGCGTGCCTTATCGGTGGCACACGCACGCCTTCTGGTGGCTCTTAAAGGAACCCCGTACCTGTACAGGGTTTCGTGCAGGGAAGCCATTCTGCTCCTGTAAAAAGACGTGACCCGGTCGGGAACTGGTTAAGCAGCGCAGCATCTGTTTTGTTTTTGTTTTTTTTTGGTTTATCTTTATTTGCACATGTAGAAACACATGATAGATAGCAGCATCTAAAAAAATATTTAATTTATTTATTTACTGTATGTTTTTACATACTGTTACCAGTCAGTATCCCTGATGATCACCACCACATCAGTCATATGATGATGCTGTACTGCACTGGAGTATGTAAAAACAATTGTTAAAAAAATAAAAACAAAGTATTACATTTTTACATTTTGCCTCAATTTTTTTGAAAATGAAGCTTCAAAAAACTTTCCATGCCTTTTACTAATTACCTTGGACTGTCTTCTTTCCAAAACGGGGTATTTTGGGGGTATTTGTACTGTCCTGGAATTTTAGGGCTTCAAGAAATGAGATAGACCATCATAACATGTACAGGATTGATCAATTTTTAAATATATATATACCATACTTTGTAGACTATAAGTTTGTATATCATACTTTGTTGAAAGGTAGCAGATTACATTTTGGCCTAAATTTTTGAAAAAAAAAAATGTATTCACAAAATTTTATTACAGAAACTAAGAAAAATGTGGGGCTTTTGTCAACATTTTCAGTATTTTTCGTTTATATAGAAAAAAAACAGTGGAGATTAAATACCACCAAAAGAGAGCTATATTTATGTGGAAAAAAAATCATAATCTGGGTACAGTGTTTAATGGTCCAGCAATTGCCAGTTAAAGTAGCAGAGTGCTATATAGCAAAAAAATGCCCTGGTCACGAAGGGGGTAAAAACCTCCCAGAGGTCAAGTGGTTAAAGAGTTTGATTGAATTAGAGTTTATGTTTGACCTGGATTCAAATTTCAACATTAGTTAGTACTTCCAGGCATTCTATATACAGTTGGCATTGCCCAGCCTGAATTTGCACCCCTTTGCCAAGTCACATGTTTGTCTGAAGCGTTACCCACTAATTATTTTATAATACAAATTGGTGTTTGATGTGAAAGTATTTTTTTTTTACTTTTTACACTTTTTTTGAGCTCCTCACAAATTTACTTGCCAAGAGTAGTTATCTTGGTCAATTGATAGAGATCTATCGGTTTCTCCCTAAGTTTGGCCTTGTTGCACTTTTTCTCTTCTACCACTAAGTGGCTGGAACTTGGTGGTACTATATATGAGGAGGGCAACCCAAGGTCAGGTTATGGGTATCTGGGGTATCTCAGCCATTGGGCAGGGGTTTTCTTGAATCCCTTGGCCTGCTGGGAGAACCTATATATGCGGGAGAGGTCAGGTGATCTGTGTTCTGTGCAACCCAGACTGCCGTCTGGGTGGACGTGTGTCATCTGCCCTGGGCTGCTAGGCTGGAGATTGGGCCTATCCCGGGGGAATCTGGCTGCCAGGCTGTGTGAGGGCCTATCCAGAAGTAAGAGGGCAGTGCAGGGTTGGGACTGCGGCATGCAGTCCAACCAAAAGTGATAGTTCTGTCGGCTGGAGAACCTGTCAGTGGTCCGAGGTAGAAGGGAAGCTGTCGCCACAAAGGGACCAATCCCCTTTATGAAGGACCACAGTGAGTAATTACCGGAATCATATTCTCACTGAAGGGCACGGTGGAGAATCGGGGAAACCTCAAGTCAGGGACCCAACCAGCGGAGGAGAAGCTTGCAGAGCAGCCTTGTGTTTTAAGCCAGGGACTGAGCTGTATAGCAGGGATGAAGCTTGAGGAGTATCTGGAGTGCCAAGCTAGGGACCCAGAAGTGGGGGTGACGCTTGAGTGGATAAAAACGCAAACCTTGGAGGAGCTCAAGTAATTCATAGTCAGTGAATCAGTGGGTTTAGTGGGAGACCAGGAGCTCAGCATTGAAGAACTACAAGGAGCAGTTGTAGTGGAGCTGAAAGAACTGATACGTTTGAGATAGGAACTGTTAAAGGACTGTTACCATAGGAGACAGCAATCCTGCACGTGCAGAAGTGGGCGCCTTGTTGGGGCCTTTCCATGTACTGCTGTTCTCCTATTGAAGTCTCGCAGTCTGCCAATCGAGTTTGTAACTATCTAAGGGTGTCCTGGCCCTAACCCTCTTTCCCCCAAAATATATAAAAAGGACTGTCAAAAGAAATAAAACCTCTTTTACATCCAAGAAGTGTCTGGTGCCCAATGACTTTCACCATCTTTGCACCCACTATGTCTCACAACCCACCACATATTGAAGGATGTCAGCTATCTTTGGCCTTGGAGGTTCTCATTAGACCAAAAGAGGTAAAAGACCTTGCTACACGAGCAATGTGCAACTGTCGCTGAATTGATTCAATCTAATTATTCTTATTCATTTAAGTTTTGATATGAACATCAGGTAGTTGATCAGTCGTGATAAAAATGCTTCCCCTTTTATTCACTGGCTTGTCATTTTTTAACATCTCAAGAGCCTCTTGAACTCTATAAATGTATGAAAGTTATTCAATGCTTGTGTAGGAGCAAACATTTCTCACCTTTCTTTTCCTCTGTCAATACTGACTGGCCTAGGTTATAAATTCTGACCTTCAATTGTGATCTCTTATTTTCCTCTTGGTTCCTCTTGGTTTTCTTCCACATTTTTTCATTCCCTTAGCCCTGGTTCACATGTCAAATCGCATGCCAAATGGGCAGCAATTGCTGGCAATGGCATCTTCCGAATCGGTTCAACGCCGCATTTGATGCGCTGCGCCGATTCACAAAAGTAGTTTGTGTACTAATTTCTGGGATGTGATTTCCATAGACATCTGTGCCGAAACCCACACAGATGTCTCTAAAATCGCCCGAAGTGGGGACTGACATGCGGGAATGAAATTGTGCGAGTTCAGCTGAACTCGCACAATTTCATTCCCGCTGTCAGTGTGAACCAGGGCTGAATATTCTACCAGAATTTTTTGTCTCCTATTTGTTTTTTCATAGTATTTAGGAACTTCACTGCAAACTTCTGTCAAGATGGCTTATGAACTTTATCCCCAAAATAAAGATGGTAGCTAGTGAGGTACCAACATCCCTGAATTACTTGTATAAAGAAAAACCCTGAGAATGATTCATCCTTTGTTTTGGCGATTCCAAGTTGAGTACATTGTAAAGAATATGTTTCCATCATTTTTAATATGTACTGCAAATATATTTTGTATTAATAAAGCTTTGTTAACTTTTAAACTATCCAGAAATAGTTTCCATTTACTTAAGATAACAATGATCCACTACAAGTCCCACTTTGAGGGTTTTTTCTTATACATGAACTTTATCCCCAACCTAAAAAAGGGAGACCTCCTGTTGTCACGGGGTAAATTGTTACAGTATCTCACAAAAGTGAGTATACCCCTCAAATTTTTGAAAATATTTTATCTTTTTCATGTGACAACACTGAAGAAATTACACTTTGCTACAATGTAAAGTCGTGAGTGTACAGCTTGTATAACATTGTAAATTTGCTGTCCCCTCAAAATAACTCAACACACAGTCATTAATGTCTAAACTGCTGGCAACAAAAGTGAGTACACCCCTAAATGAAACTTGGGCCCAATTAGCCATTTTCCCTCACTGGTGTCATGTGACTAGTGTTACAAGGTCTCAGTATTCCAATGGGGAGCAGGTGTGTTTAATTTAGTGTTATCGCTCTCACTCTCATGCTTGTGACTGGAAGTTCAATGTGGCACCTCATGGCAAAGAACTCTCTGAGGATCTGAAAAAAGAATTGTTGCTCTACATAAAGATGGCCTAGGCTATAAGAAGATTACCAAGACCTCTGCTGCAATGCTGGCAGCACTCATACGTCTGTGCACACTGCATCAAATTGGTTTGCATGGCTGTTGTCCCAGAAGGAAGCCTCTTCTAAAGATAATGCACAAGAAAGTCCGCAAAAAGTTTGCTGAAGACAAGCAGACTAAGGACATGGATTACTGGAACCATGTCCTGTGGTCTGATGAGACCAAGATAAACTTATTTGGTTCAGATGGTGTCAAGCTTGTGTGGTGGCAACCAGGTGAGGAGTACAAAGACAAGTGTGTCTTGCATAGTGGTAGGAGTGTCATGGTCTGGGGCTGCATTAATGCTCCCGACACTGGGAAGCTACATTTCATTGAGGGAACCATGAATGCAAACATGTACTGTGACATACTGAAGCAGAGCATGATCCCCTCCCTTCAGAGACTGGGCCACGGGACAGTATTCTAACATAACAAACCCAAACACACCTGCAAGACGACCACTGCCTTGATAAAGAAGCTGAGGGTAAAGGTGATGGACTAACCCAGCATGTCTCCAGACCTAAACCCTATTGAGCATCTGTGAGGAATCCTCAAACGGAAGGTGGAGGAGCGCACTGTCTCTAACATCCACCAGCTCTGTGATGTCATCATGGAGGAGTGGAAGAGGACTCCAGTGGCAACCTGTGAAGCTCTTGAGAACTCCATGCCCAAGAGGGTTAAGGCAGTGCTGGAAAATAATGGTAGCCACACAAAATATTGACAATTTCGGCCCAATTTGGACATTTACACTTAGGGGTGTACTCACTTTTGTTGCCAGCAGTTTAGACAATAATGGCTGTGTGTTGAGTTATTTTGAGGGGGACAGCAAATTAACACTGTTATACAAGCTGTACACTCACGGCTTTACATTGTAGCAAAGTCTCATTTCTTCAGTGTTGTCACATGAAAAGATATAATAAAATAGTTACAAAAATGTAAGGGGTGTACTCACTTTTGTGAGATACTGTATATCCCCTGTAAACCAAAATGTCAAAATTGCAAACAGAATATCTTCTTTTCACTCTCTACAATCTTGATGTACCAGAAATCCAAGGTAAACTTCTTGAACGCAATGGGGATAATATCCCCGTTTTCAGATCTATTAAAGTGTCCCTGTCACAAATATGAAAAACGACAAAACAATTACCCTGCAAAAGAAGTATGTTTACCTTCATGGGAGCACTGAGCTCACTGGCTCCTACAGTCTACTTCCATGTCACTACAGGATATAGTGAATATGAATGAAATGAGCTGTCCCAGTATTTCACACTGACATGCTAACCAAAACTAGTGTTAAGGAAAGAATATATACAAGTTTATGTGAATATAAAAATGTATGCACCTGTATGGGGGACATACAAACCATTCAATAATGCATATCAGAAGGTGTTACAGATATAAAATATTTTCAATTATGAACAACACCACCTTGCAAAAAGCATAATTACTAAAGTATAAAATAATTCAAGTGCAAGGTGAACAAGACCCCTTTCATACTGGGGCGTTGGAGGCGTTAGTGGTACATCGCTGCTAGTTTTAGCGGCGCTTTACCAGCGCTATTCGGCCACTAGCGGAGCGCATTTAACCCCCGCTAGTGGTCGAGGAAAGGGTTAATAGTGCTCGAAAAGCAATGGGCAGGGGCTGTGGAGGAGCAGTGTATACACTGCTCCCCCACCGCCCCAAAGATGCTGCTTGCAGGACCGCCACAGTGTGAAACCACTCAGGCTTTCACACTGGGGAGCATTGAGAGGCGCTATACATGTGCTATTTTTAGCACAAAAACGCCTGAAAAGCACCCCAGTGTGAAAGGGGTCTAATAAGTAAAAGCTCCAGCACAGACTTTCAAAAATGAAAAAAAATGAAAAAATGTAAGTGACTGGATAAAGAGCCAGTAAGAAAAAAACACTCCCAAATCTGTAGATTGATGCTAATATTATTGCGTTCGGTAGCCTTCAAAGTGCTGCATGCATCACCACTGTGCACAAGTAATGAAATGGCCGCTTACCAGACCCAAAAGGTCAATGAGTATGTAGGCTGACCACAGCTTAAGGAAAATCGATCTGTGTTACCGCCTCTCTAGGACTCTGGATCATCACAGGCTCTCAGCTCAGGAGACAATACAGAAATACAAGGAGGACTGATTTTGCATTATCATTTTAAACCATAAACTTATTTTAAAAGATTTCACTTACAGACTAATAACTTGGGTAATAGCACAGAGTATCGTGGTTGCCCAGCTGCCTGCAGTACGGTCCATGCACAATGACGTTATGGCTGACTCCGCCCAACGCGTTTCCCCTCATAAGGCATCAACTGGGATTGGAGATCCTATATATAATAATTTATCAGATCCACAACAGGATATAGTAATGATGTGGGGGGTTTGTAGAAGGAACCAGTGAATGCAGCAGGGAACAGAAATGATGGACTTTCCTGGAAATGTTGCTCTCCTAGTAGACTTTGTGGAATTTGGTTCTCTTGAAAGTAACAGTGTTCAGCGGTGTGGGCAGGGGTGAAGGTTAGTAGATAAATTCTTTTTTTACAGGGCACTCATTTTGGGTTATTTCCATATTAATAACAAGATCTCTTTAAAGAAAAAGGAAAGGCTACAAAATAACCCACTTGTGTAATTGCTGTTCCCCATTACTGTTATTCTCCCTGCATACATTTGTACATTAAAAATAGGTCACAGGACTGCAGAACGAACTGCACACCTAGGATCCATAGGAGAAGTATGGCCAAAAGAGCTTTGGCCATACTTCTCCTTTAATAAATCCTTATCTTAATACTTTGTTTAATGATTTCTCTAAAGTCATGTGCCTTGAAAGTTCTGGCTTATTCTTCTTTCTCTGTAAGTGGGATCCGACTTGTCAGACCTCAAGTCACCCCAAGTCGCTTGACATCAGAAATTCCATTATTATTAATGAGAGCCATCTTAATGTACACTACTGAAGTCGCTCCGACTTCAGAAAAGGTTCCTGTACTACTTCAAGGTGACTTCTAGGCGACTTGTATCCATCGATTTCAATGGAAGTTGCCTTGAAGTAGGATCCTCGTCTATAGTGAAGCGACTTAACAGGAAGAAGAAAAGAATTTACCCAGGTACAGAAATGATGTCACAAGAGCTGATTAGCTCTGATTGGCCACAGGCAAAGTCGCCTGTCCTGGAGGCGACTTGAAGACGCGTTGTAAGTTGCTCAAAGTCGCGCTGAAGTCGCCTTGCAAAGTCGCTCTGTAAGTTGTGTTGCCCCTGTGTGAACCGACACTAACTGGTGGGTGTGAATCCCCTTACTGTCAACAATGACTTACACATACACTAAATTCCTCGGCTGCCTCAAAAGGTAGTATTTTTTTATTCATTTTGCCTTACTTTGTCTTATTTTCTGAGTGGCATGTTTTACGTTTTTGGCAACCAACTTTAGATCCACTAAGTATTTACCAAGTTGTTTTTATTTTCAAATTTTTTATTTAGGAAAATAAGTCAGTTTCCAAATTATACAGGTGACAAGAGACACAAAAAAGGAAAATAACTTAACCATAAGTACAAAAAAGTGTCCATCAACATCTGATTTCCATAGCTATAACATAAATCAGAGAGATGTAATGAATAATAAAGTTAGACTAGTCAAGGAACACAGATTTGCAAATAGTCAACATTGATTCCATCCCAAAGAGTGAAAGGGGGAACATAATCATTCAAACATTAACCTGATGTACCTTAAAGACGCCCCAGCTAGAAGTCTCACTGTGGGGCTAACACAGGGAGAGCATTTACCAAGTTTTTTATTCAATTTTGTAGTAAAGTTTTTATCAATCTTGCCACAGTATTGTCAGTATTGTCTCTTAAATAAATTCAGCACTTGTGGTACAGAATGGAAATATTTTTGTACTTCCATATCTTATGCTGATCTCTTTTACAGGTACATGTAAAACAAACTGAAAAGGCTATTATTTCCCTTTAAAGTTATGTAGTCTTTTTCATTTTGTCACTTGTTCCATGTGAAAGTCAGTTTCATGATATGCCTACTCTGTTCCATAAGCGTGATGTCTAGAAATGATTTTGTGCACCAATGATGCATATACCATGCACTTTACTGTAAACCCAGACTGGCCTGGTAAAGTTTAATGAGTGACATCATGTTTCCATACACATTCTGCGCAAATACACAAGCAGGAAGAAAGTTAGGGAAATATCTGTCATTACTCTTCCTGCCAATTATTATTGCACTCTATCTTATGGCAGATCTATATTACACATAATCACAGACTTCTGTACACAGCTGTGTGGAGAGGAGCCTTTGAGAAGTAAAATCACACATAGTAGCTACTTTTTGTGCCAACTCTTTGAACACTACATCTAAGGCAACACTTCTCTAATTTGCATACATTTATACTACTTTTCTTAAGTAAAAATTGGACTGTTATAACTTTGAAGTTTTCTAAAGTAACTTATAAGCTTTGTGTAGTCTTGCTTTGTGCTTTTATTGCATGTTCAATTTAGATCTTTTTCTGAATATAGCTTTGTTCATGGGGGGAATAGGTGAAAGTGTGTGGGGTGAGCAAAAAACATAAAAGGGACCCATATGAATGAGTCACTTGTAACAAATTGTCTTTTTCTCTCTGAAGGCTTGTCATGTGGAATTGAGGTCCTATAGCTGTGACCTCTTATAGGAAGATTAAAAATCTCTGCCAAGATAAATGAAAAATAACAATCTCTTAATTATTCTGGTTCTAATTTTTATATATATTCCCATCCTGGTCTTTTTCTAATTTAGTCACTTTCAGTGTACTGCAACAGTTTTGTTTGCATTGACACAGGCTGGACAGTTCTTAAAGCAGCTTTAATTTCCAAAAGACAACTAACTGTATAGCCTAAGCCCAGGAAGTGTATTTAGTATGTGCAACTAAATGGATGTTTGATTGGGCATTAATGCATACCACTGTGTGGGTACATATTTGCCCGTATGTACAGTATAATATAAAAATTATTTAAAAATCTTGTGCAACATAACTGTCATGGTGGAGATCTAGCTGTAGAGGGGGCTTCTCTTGCAAATCTTGCCCAATACCCCTGAAGGAGGTGACAGGAGGTGGAGGTGTAGTGAAAGCACCAGCTGTTGGTTGCTGGATATATATGACTGTAGATCACCAGACAGGAACCGGAGGCTGGAATATAGTGACACAGCAGACAGGAGTGAAGCCAGTACACAAGCCATCAACAGCCAGGCAGCAAGGTACAGGAACATCAAGCAGAGGCAAAATTGGGATACAAGCTAGGGAAAGTATACAGTTAAGAAATGATGTACAGGAATGTAAGGCAGAGTTAGGGTACAAGCCAAGGTCAGAAAGAGCTACGTGCACACTGCTCAAAAGCCACCTGTTAGGATCTGGAAAAGCTGCTGAATGAATCTGGGTGCCTGCCTGGTCCGCAGCCAGAGAAATCCAGGTAAAACAAAGAAAGGTGCTGGCACATCCAGAAATAAAATCAAAAAAGTTTATTGAGGATCTTTAAATCAAGGAACATGACAGACATTGATCCAAAAGGTGCTCAGTGGACGTGTTTCACACAAATGTGCTTACTCATCAAGCGCCAAGGTCACAACAGGTAAGCAGAAAGCCAAAGACAGGTCAGAGGCAAGCTTGGTTGTGCACAGGAAGACAAATATAGCAGACCAGGGCAAAGGTAAAGCAGGAACTTGCAAAGGACCATTTAGCAATCTATTCAATGTCACAATCCAGATTATATAGACTGTTGTCAATGTCATTGCTGAGTGCTAATACATGTCTTGCAGTGAGCCTTTGCACTGAATTATGGGCATGTGCATAGGCATGAGCATGCAAATGTCTTCTTCCTCTGATATGTGCTGGACTTTTCTTACAATGACAGTATGGGAGTTATTTAATAAAACTGGAGAGTGCAAAATCTGGTGCAGCTCTGCATAGAAGCTAATTGGCTACTATGCACAGCTGCACCAGATTCTGAGTGCTCCACTTTTAGTAAATCTTACCCTATGTTTGAAGTAGAAGGTATTTAAAGCCACCTAGGCTGTATACTAAATTACATCAGGAATATCCTGTGCAAGAAGAATCTTTATACCTAACTGTCTGGCAGGTAGGGATGAGCTTTTGTTCGGGTCAAACATGAGCTCGACTCGAACATTGGCTGTTTGCCCGTTCGCCGGATAGCAAACAATTTGGGGTGTTTGCGGCAAATTCGAAAGCCGCAGAACACCCTTTAAAAGTCTATGGGAGAAATCAAAAGTGCTAATTTTAAAGGTTAATATGCAAGTTATTGTCATAAAAAGTGTTTGGGGACCTGGGTCCTACCCCAGGGGATATGTATCAATGATAAAAAGTTTTAAAACGGCCGTTTTTTCAGGAGCAGTGATTTTAATAATGCTTAAAGTGAAATAATAAAAGTGAAATATTCCTTTAAATTTCGTACCTGAGGGGTGTCTATAGTATGCCTGTAAAGTGGCGCATGTTTCCCGTGTTTACAACAGTCTGAGAGCAAAATGGCATTTCCAAAGGAAAAAAAAGTCATTTAAAAGTACTCGCGGCTATTAATGAATTGTCGGGTCTCTGCAATACACATAAAAGTCATAGAAAAAAACAGCATGGGATTCCCCACAGTCCATTACCAGGCCACAAAAAAATGCGTGGGGGTCCCCCCAAATTCCATACCAGGTCCTTCAGGTCTGGTATGGCTATTAAGAGGAACCCCACGCCACTATAAAAATAAAAAAAATGGCGTGGGTGTCCCCCTCAAAATCCATACCAGACCCTTATGGTCTAGTATGGATTTTAAGGTGAACCCCGCGCCAAAATTTTAAAAAAATGGCGTGGGGGTCCCCCTAAAAATCCATACCAGACCCTTATCCAAGCATGCAACCTGGCAGGCCGCAGGAAAAGAGGGGCAATGAGAGAGCGCCCCCCTCCTGAACTGTACCAGGCCACATGCCCTCAACATGGGGAGGATGTCCCCATGCTATTAATGAATTGTTGGGTCTCTGCAATACACATAAAAGTCATTGAAAAAAACAGCATGGGATTCCCCACAGTCCATTACCAGGCCACAAAAAAATGCGTGGGGGTCCCCCCAAATTCCATACCAGGCCGTTCAGGTCTGGTATGGCTATTAAGGGGAACCCCACGCCACTATAAAAATTTAAAATAATGGCGTGGGTGTCCCCCTCAAAATCCATACCAGACCCTTACGGTCTGGTATGGATTTTAAGGGGAACCCCGTGCCAAAATTTAAAAAAAAGGCGTGGGGGTCCCCCTAAAAATCCATACCAGACCCTTATCCAAGCACGCAACCTGGCAGGCCGCAGGAAAAGAGGGGGGATGAGAGAGTGCCCCCCCTCCTGAACTGCACCAGGCCACATGCTCTCAACAAGAGGAGGATGTCTCCATGTTTATGGGGACAAGGGCCTCACCCCCACAACCCTTGCCTGGTGGTTGTGGGGGTATGTGGGCGGTGGGCTTATCGGAATCTGGAAGCCCCCTTTAACAAGGAGACCCCCAGATCCCGACCCCCCTGTGTGAATTGGTAATGGGGTACAAATGTACCCCTACTATTTCACAAAAAAAGTGTCAAGAATGTTAAAAAAGACAATAGCCGGTTTTTGACAATTCCTTTATTAATGTCTTCTTCTTTCCCATCTTCTTCTGGTCTTCCTTCGGTTTTCTTCCTCCATCTTGTTCTCCCCCCGCTGCTTCCTCTGCTTCTTCCTCTGGTCCTCTGCTTCTTCCTCCGGTCTTCTCGTCCGGCATCTTCTTCGGGCTTCTTCTTCCCTGCTTCGTCCTCCAGACGATCCGCCTCAATGGGAGGCTCCCGCAGTGTGACGCTTCTGTTCTGTGACAGTTTTTATATAACTGAGGGTGGGGCCACCCAGTGACCCCACCCCCCTCTGATGCACTATGGCTTTCCCCCTGGTGTCAGAGGGGGGCGGGGTTACCTGTTACGTAAACGGCCGTTTTTTAAACTTTTTTTTTCATTGATACATGTCCCCTGGGGCAGGAGCCAGGTCCCCAAACACTTTTTATGACAATAACTTGCATATAAGCCTTTAAAATTAGCACTTTTGAGTATTCATGTTCGTGTCCCATAGACTTTAATGGTGTTCGCGTGTTCGAACAAATTTTTTGCCTGTTCGCATGTTCTGCTGCAAACTGAACAGGGGAGTGTTCGGCTCATCCCTACTGGAAGGTGGTATGTTAAATCTTGAAGAATCCACAACACCTCTATTATTTAACATCAGATGTGTCAAGCTTATGTGACAGATAGTAGTGGTGCTTGGGATTTTTTCAAGAGAGTAAATTTACAACACATCCCCTCCAGACAGGTAATTATCAAGCTTCTTCTTTTATTGTTTGTTTTGTACCCCCTGACAGGGTAATTTTAAAACTTATATAAATAACTATAAGAGAAAGTATGTTATAGAATTTCTGTTTAGACATTTCAACTTTCTCCCAGACATAGAAATTGAACCTGCATCATCAGCAATTTGAATAACTGTGTATCCTGCATATTGCCTGCTAATAAAGATTTAGACAAAGTTTGGACTGGAAATTATCCCCTGTCAATATGACTGCCAGAATGCTTTGTAAAATCAGTTTGTTCTTTGACTTTCCACATTACTTTTGCAATGAATATTCTGTCTGTTCATTTGGTATGTAAGTACTGGAAACATTGAATAATGTGTCAGAAGTGCACTGTCTTGCTGGCTTCTGTACCTTGCAATGTATTTAGTTTCCATTAATACAGTGGGTCTATCCAATTTTTAAATTTTTAACTTGTATGTCCACAAATTCATCTAATTTTTGTGAAAGCCAAACCACTGTTTTATGTTAGTTAAAGGGTAATAAAAATTGAAAGTACAAGCAATAGATTTTCACTTGAAAATTGAAGGGGTCTAGCTATAATTTCTATTATTACACGTTATTCACACAACATTCATCCAGTATTCACACATGTTTCAAATATACTGTAACTCATTTGGAAAAAATTATGTGAATCTTGGATGAAAGTTGTGTAAAGCCTGTGTGAAAACATTTATAAATAGATGAAAGATTAGAGAAGGAAAGTTGGACTTTAAATGAACCATGTCATTGTGGATATGGAAAATGAATGTAAATGAATAAAATTAATTTAGATTTGGATTTAATTTGATGCCATTAACCCCCAGGGGTGGTCCATGATTTTAAAGCGTAAACAAATGGAATACATTGAAATATAGATATAATCAAAAAGATTAATATTTTTATAATAATAGTCAGAAAATCTTTTGTACACACAAATCAATGGACATACATTAATGCAGTTAATAACAGAAATACATGAATTAAAATTACCAATCAAAATTACATAAATCACATAATATAAATACAGACTCGAAAAAACAATATTGATTAAATTCATGATTAAAAAAAGGCTTAATTCGGCACCCTTAGTTTAAAATCTGATGCGTTTCTTGCCAAGATGACTATTAATTAGGGGTGTTCGCGGCAAATTCGAATGCTGCGGAACACCCTTTAAAAGTCTATGGGAGAAATCAAAAGTGCTAATTTTAAAGGCTTATATGCAAGTTATTGTCATAAAAAGTGTTTGGGGACCTGGATCCTGCCCCAGGGGACATGGATCAATGAAAAAAAGTTTTAAAAACGGCCGTTTTTTCGGGAGCAGTGATTTTAATAATGCTTAAAGTGAAACAACAAAAGTGTAATATCCCTTTAAATTTCGTACCTGGGGGGTGTCTATAGTATGCCTGTAAAGGGGCGCATGCTTCCCGTGTTTAGAACAGTCTGACAGCAAAATGACATTTCAAAGGAAAAAAAGTCATTTAAAACTACTCGCGGCTATTAATGCATTGCCGGTCTGACAATACACAGAGAAGTTCATTGATAAAAACGGCATGGGAATTCCCCACAGGGGAACCCCGAACCAAAATTAAAAAAAAATGACGTGGGGGTCCCCCTAAATTCCATACCAGGCCCTTCAGGTCTGGTATGGATATTAAGGGGAACCCCACGCCAAAATAAAAAAAAAAAACGGCATGGGGTCCCCCCAAAAATCCATACCAGACCCTTATCTGAGCACGCAACCTGGCAGGCCTCAGGAAAAGAGGGGGGACGAGAGAGCGCCCCCCCTCCTGAACTGTACCAGGCCACATGCCCTCAACATTGGGAGGGTGCTTTGGGGTAGCCCCCAAAACACCTTGTCCCCATATTGATGAGGACAAGGGCCTCATCCCCACAACCCTGGCCGGTGGTTGTGGGGGTCTGCGGGCGGGGGGCTTATCGGAATCTGGAAGCCCCCTTTAACAAGGGGACCCCCAGATCCCGGCCCTCCCCCTGTGTGAAATGGTAAGGGGATACAAAAGTACCCCTACCATTTCACTAAAAAACTGTCAAAAATGTTAAAAATGACAAGAGACAGTTTTTGACAATTCCTTTATTTAAATGCTTCTTCTTTCTTCTATCTTCTATCTTCCTTCATCTTCTTCTGCTTCTTCTGGTTCTTCCTCCGGTGTTCTCATCCAGCATCTTCTCCGCGGCGTCTTCTTCCCTTCTTCTCCTCGGGCTGCTCCGCATCCGTGATGGCATGGAGGGAGGCTCCCGCTCTTCTCTTCATCTTATTCTCTTCATCTTCTTCTCTTCATCTTCTTGTCTTCATCTTCTTTTTGGGCCGCTCCGCATCCATGATGGCATTGAGGGACGGTTCTTAAATAACGGGGGGCGGGGCCACCCGGTGACCCCGCCCCCTCTGACGCACGGGGACATGACAGGACTTCCCTGTGGCATTCCCCGTGATGCCACAGGGAAGTCCCATCAAGTCACCGTGCATCAGAGGGGGGTGGGGTCACCGGATGGTTTATTCATATATATTTTTCATTATATAGTTTCAGTTTATCTGACAACTCATACTTTTTATGTTTTTCCTTGAGGTACAGAGAACTATTTTTTGATTTCCTCAGGGATATTCCCTGAGACTATCCATTAATCAGCCCAGCATATGGACTGTGGGGCTGTATACATGGCAGTCCCTTCTCCGGGGGGTTGCGATGCACTCAGCTCCCTCCCCGACTCCCTTCAGAATTTCCAGATGGGGGTGGGGTCCGATCTCAGCACATCAGCGTCATGCTCAAACAGGCGCAGCGAGTGGCATCAAGGGACCCTGCAAGGCGGGAGCTTGTTTTGTTTTTTCCATCAGGCGCCGCAGCAGAGATGGGCGGGCACCCACTGGGGTTTAGATCATCCTCAGGTGGAGTGTTCCCTCACCTCCCTAATGCTGCTCAGACGTCATTTACATTCATTTTCCATATCCTCAATGACATGCTTCATTTAAAGTCCCACTTTCCTTTTCTAATCTTTCATTTAATAACCCGAGATGGAAGCATGCCATTGATACATCAAGGTTGCGACTGGTCACTTCTTCTTCTAAATTTATTTATAAATTGATCTCTAAAAGATTTAAAGGATAACTCTTTCTTTCTTACTATATTACATGTTATACCCATATCTAGGGTTTAACATGGTGCCAAACCATCCCTCACCTCCAAACTGGCTTTTTGAATTTTGCATAGCTATGCAGGCAGAGGGAATCATTCACAGGGTTCTGGCACTGTGGAGGAAGAACTTGTAGTTATGGATGGACCACCAGTGAGAACGTATAGTCCAATCTCAGTTTTGGTCCCGTTGGGGTATAACTGGGGGATACAGACAGGTGCTAGTCCTCTCTGTATTTGGATGTGGCTTTTGGGAACTTCCTTGGACTTTTTTTGAGTCCACATGTGCACAAGACTGGCTGATGGGGATATATATTTGTCTTTCAGTTCCTTGTTGGTGCTGGCTGTCAGATGTCAACTCTATTTACCTTAGTCACTACTTTATTACTGTTATACTGAGTGGTTATAGTGTGTCTGCATGACAATACACTTCTATTACACTATTATGCTGCGTACACACGATCGGACATTCGAAATCCTGGGATTTATTTCTGACGGATGTTGGCTCAAGCTTGTCTTGCATACACACGGTCGCACAAATGTCGGAAATTCTGATTGTCAAGAACGCGATGACGTACAACACGCTGGCACTATAAAGAGGAAGTTCAATAGCCAGTGCGCCACCCTTTGGGCTCCTTATGCTAATCTCGTGTTAGTAGAAGTTTGGTAAAAGATGATTCGCGCTTTTCAGCCTCGTGCTTTTCAGATCGTTACTGCTCTTCAGTTTGTGCTTGTGGGTTCATATCTGGTTTTCAGTGCGTGTAGTCAGTTCGCATCTGTTTTTCAGTGCGTGCTATTTATAGTACATATTTGATTTCCAGTGCATTCTTGTCCGCTAGTTTCTGAATTTCACCTCGCTCTTCTCAGGCCTTTCTGATTTTCAGTGCGTTTGTCAGGGGATGTTATACACAACATCCAATGCAGGTGATCAGATCGCTGGGCTGCACCAAGGAATCAGGGACAAATGAGTAAATGAATAAAAAGGGTATGTTTATTGTTAATGATAAAGACACACGTGAAATCAAGACAGCAAACAAAAAACAAGTAAATGGTGAAAACACAGCAAACCCCCAAACCCACCTAACTATCTATCTAACTAATATAATACACGAGCAAGGAAACAAACATGAAATAAAAAATAAGGCATGGGCAAAAGCGACAAGGGAACAGAAAACAGGAATAATGAAGCACACCAAGGAGCAGGGAACAGGAAACAGGGCTCAAGGACAGGATACACAAACGGGGTCCAGGAACAAACAGGAACAGGCTGGAACAAGAGCAGGTACTGGCAGGGACAAGGGCTTAGCAGAGGAATTCTGAAGCACTGAGGCTTAGTTCCGGGCGGGTTTATATAGTCCAGCAGACCCATGACAGGTGTGCTGATGGCAAGTCTGAAGTCCAGGCAGGGAGACACCCGCTGGTGGCCACTGGAATTACACCCTTTTGGTGCTGAATGTAATAGTGCCACCAGCAGGTGAAACCGGGAGATGACACCATCCCTGACAGCGTTCTGTTAGTTTGTTCTGACCAGCCGACCATTTTGCAGCCATGTTGTGGAGCTGTTCAGTGTATGAAACTGTCAGATAATGACACTGCTTGCAGGGAGAGACACCGGCTGTCAAAATGTCGGGGTGATGTCGGGGGTGGGCGGGACAGAACGGCCATCAAACACCAGCCAATGGGATGGGGTCTGGGCGGGCCGCTACATTTATGTGGCCCCGCCCCCTCTCTGAAGCAGCTCAAACATTGGCTTGTGTTAATAGCGCTTGGTCCCGCCCACTCCCGACATCGCGGCTGAGTTGTAAGTCATCACAACTCAGCCGCGATGTCGGGGGTGGGATCAAGCGCCAACACCAGCCAATGATTGGGCTGCTTCAGAGAGGGGGCGGAGCCAGAGAAATGTAGTGGCCCGCCCAGACCCATCCTATTGGCTGGTGTTTGGTAACTGTTCAGTCCCGCCCACCACCAGCATTACCACTGACTTTTAACAGCTGGTGTCTCTCCCTGCATGCAGTGTCATTATCTGACAGTTTCATACACTGAACAGCTCTGGCAATTCTTACCATCTCCTGAATGTGAAACTCCCCCTCTCTCCTATCTGTGCCACCCAATTTTGCCTATCAGTGCCAACCAATGATGCCAATCAGTGCCAACCAATGCTGCCAATCAGTGCCAACCAATGCTGCCAATCAGTGCCAACCAAAGCTGCCTATCAGTGCCAACCAGTACTGCCTATCTGTGCCAGTGCTGCTTATCAGTGCCAACCAATTCTGCCTATCAGTGCCAACCATTGTAAACCAGTGCTGCCTATCAGTGCAAACCAGTGCCACCTATCAGTGCCAACCAATGTTGCCTATCAGTGCCAGTGCTGCTTATCAGTGCCAACCAATGCTGCCTATCAGTGCCAGTGCTGCTTATCAGTGCCAACCAATGTTGCCTATCAATGCCAACCAGTACAGCCTATCTGTGCCAGTGCTGCTTATCAGTGCCAACCAATTCTGCCTATCAGTGCCAACCAGTGCTGCCTATCAGTGCCAACCAGTGCTGCCTATCAGTGCCAACCAATGCTGCCTATCAGTGCCAACCAATGCTGTAAATCAATGCCAACCAATGCTGCCTATCAGTGCCCATAAGTGCTGCCCATCAGTGCTGCCAATCAGTGCCCATCAGTGCTGCATATCAGTGCCCATCAGTGCTGCCTATCAGTGCCAATCAGTGCTGCCAGTCAGTGCCCATCAGTGCTGCCAGTCAGTGCCCATCAGTGCTGCCAGTCAGTGCCAACCAATGCTGCCTATCAGTGCCAACGAATGCTGCCAATCAGTGTCAATGAATGCTGCCAATCAGTGCCAACAAATGCTGCCAATCAGTGCCAACCAATGCTGCCTATCAGTGCCAACCAATGCTGCCTATCAGTGCCAACCCGTACTGCCTATCCGTGCCAGTGCTACTTATCAGTGCCCACCAATTCTGCCTATCAGTGCCAACCATTGCAAACCAGTGCTGTCTATCAGTGCAAACCAATTCTGCTTATCAGTGCCAACCAATGCTGCCTATCAGTGCCAGTGCTGCTTATCAGTGCCAACCAATGCTGCCTATCAGTGCCAACCAATGCTGTAAATCAGTGCCAACCAATGCTGCCTATCAGTGCTGCATATCAGTGCCCATCAGTGCTGCCTATCAGTGCCAATCAGTGCCCATAAGTGCTGCCCATCAGTGCTGCCAATCAGTGCCCATAAGTGCTGCATATCAGTGCCTATCAGTGCTGCATATCAGTGCCCATCAGTGCTGCAGATCAGTGCCCATCAGTGCTGCCTATCAGTGCCAATCAGTGCTGACAATTAGTGCCCATCAGTGCTGCCTATCAGTGCCACCTACCAGTTCCCATCAGTGCTGCCAGTCAGTGCTGCCTATCAGTGCCCATTAGTGCTTCCAATCAGTGCTGCCTATCAGTGCTAATCAGTGTCCATCAGTGCTGCCAATCAGTGCTGCGAATCAGAGCCTATCAGTGCCCATAAGTGCTACCAATAAGAGCCCATCAGTGATGCATAAAAGTGCCCATCAGTGCCACCTATCAGTGCCAATCAGTGCCCATTAGTGCCAATCAGTGCTGCCTATCAGTGCCACCTATCAGTGCACATCAGTGCTACCAATTAGTGCCCATCAACGCTGCCAATCAGTGCAGCCTATTAGTGCCTATCAGTGCTGCCTATCAGTGCCCATCAGTGCTGCCTTAGCAGGGATGGTGGAAGCCCCTCTACAGATAATTGCAATACAAATTACCTTTGAGTAGTTGGGAGGTTCACACCATTATAGCACTTTGGATTTTTTATTTTTTAGAGTGTTACACTTAATTGTATATGTTTTAGTTACAGTTATAATGTGAATTATTGCACTTAAAGTTAATTTCCCACCACCTCTGCTAAGTCCATGTCTTTATGGACCTTGCTTTGTGCACTGGTGCGCAGTCATGTTGGAACAGGAAGGGTCCATCCCCAAACTGTTCCCTCAAAGTTGAGAGCATGAAATTGTCCAAAATGTCTTGGTATGCTGACGCCTTAAGAGTTCCCTTTACTGGAACTAAGGAGCCAAGCCCAACCCCTGAAAAACAACTCCCCATCATAATCCCCCCTCCACCAAATGATTTGGACCAGTGCACAAAGCAAGGTCCACAAAGACATGGATGAGCGAGTTTGGGGTGGAGGAACTTGACTGACCTGCAAAGAGTCCTGACCTCAACCCAATTGGGATGAATTCGAGTGGAGACTGCGAGCCAGGCCTTCTTTTCCAACATCAATGCCTGACCTCACAAATGCCCTTCTGGAAGAATGATCAAACATTCCCATAGACACACTACTAAACCTTGTGGACGGCCTTCCCAGAAGAGTTGAAGCTGTTATAGCTGCAAAGGGTGGGCCAACTCAATATTGAACCCTATGGACTAAGACGGCATTAAAGTTTATGTGCGTGTAAAGGCAGGCGTCCCAATACTTTTGACTATATATATATATATATATATATATATATATATATATATATATATATATATATGTATGCTTGAGCTTTCAGGTGCACACCCTAATGCAATAGGCTGCGCACGCCTATGTCCTGAATCCTGTACTTGGCGACGAGGAGAAGTCTACAGGACATCAAGTTCTCGACAGGCATCTCTCCCTAGGCTCTGGGTATCATTATTCCAGAGACCTGTACTGCCATCATTCAGGTCCTGCAGAAGGACTATATTAAGGTAAGTTTTCTCCTTTAACATCACATTCTATGTATTTAATGTTTGCTAATGTATTGTATTTCTTTCATCATTCCTTCATTACCATGATTGTAATATGCTGTGAATGTCCTCTCTGTCCTCATGCATGCTGGGAGTTTTTAATGCTCCATGTTTGTTCTTCATGCATATTTGCCTTCACTAACCTCCCCAGAAGGGATGAGCTTTGAGTTCGAGTCGAACTCATGTTCGACTCGAGCATCGGCTGTTCGCCAGTTCGCTGAACAGTGAACAATTTGGGGTGTTCGTGGCAAATTCGAAAGTCACGGAACACCCTTTAAAAGTCTATGGAGGAAATCAAAAGTGCTAATTTTAAAGGCTTATATGCAAGTTATTGTCATAAAAAGTGTTTGGGGACCTGGGTCCTGCCCCAGGGGACATGGATCAATGCAAAAAAAGTTTTAAAAAACGTCCGTTTTTTCAGGAGCAGTGATTTTAATAATGCTTAAAGTGAAACAATAAAAGTGTAATATTCCTTTACATTTTGTACCTGGGGGGTGTCTTAGGATGCCTGTAAAGGGGCACATGTTTCCCGTGTTTAGAACAGTCTGACAGCAAAATGACATTTCAAAGGAAAAAAAGTCATTTAAAACTACTCGCGGCTATAAATGAATTGCTGGTCCAACAATACACATAAAAGTTCATTGATAAAAACGGCATGGGAATTCCCCACGGGGGAACCCCGAACCAAAATTTAAAAAAAAAATGACGTGGGGGGTCCCCTAAATTCCATACCAGGCCCTACCATACCAGGCCCCGGCCAAAATTAAAAAAAAAAATGGCGTGGGGTCCCCCTCAAAATCTATACCAGACCCTTATCCGAGCATGCAACCTGGCAGGCCGCAGGAAAAGAGGGGGGGACGAGAGAGCGGCCCCCCTATTGAACCGTACCAGGCCACATGCCCTCAACATTGGGAGGGTGCTTTGAGGTAGCTCCCAAAACACCTTGTCCCCATGTTGATGGGGGCAAGGGCCTCATCCCCACAACCCTTGCCCGGTGGTTGTGGGGGTCTGCGGGCGGGGGGGCTTATCGGAATCTGGAAGCCCCCTTTAACAAGTGGACCCCCAGATCCTGGCCCTCCCCTCTGTGTGAAATGGTAAAGGGGTACAAAAGTACCCCTACCATTTCACTAAAAACCTGTCAAAAATGTTAAAAATGACAAGAGACAGTTTTTGACAATTCCTTTATTTAAATGCTTCTTCTTTCTCATATCTTCTATCTTCTATCTTCCTTCGGTTTCTTCCTCCATCTTCTTCTGGTCCTTCTGGTTCTTCTGGTTCTTCCTCCAGTGTTCTCGTCCGGCATCTTCCTCCGCGGCGCCGGCGTCTTCTTCCCTTCGTCTTCTGGGCCGCTCTGCATCCAGCATGATAGGAGGCTCCTGCTGTGTGACGCTTCTCCTCTTCTGACGGTTCTTAAATAACGGAGGGCGGGGCCACCTGGTGACCCCGCCCCCTCTGACGCACGGGGACTTGACGTGGACTTCCCTGTGGCATTCCCCGTGACGTCAGAGGGGGGTGGACAGGGAAGTCCCCGTGCTTCAGAGGGGGCGGGGTCACCGGGTGGCCCTGCCCTCCATTATTTAAGAACCGTCAGAAGAGGAGAAGCATCACACAGTGGGAGCCTCCCATCATGGTCGGATGTGGAGTGGCCCAGAAGACGAAGGGAAGAAGTCACCGGCCCTGCAAAGGAAGATGCCGGACGAGAACACCAGAGGAAGAGCCAGAAGAACCAAAAGAAGAAAAAGATTGAGGAAGAAACCGAAGAAGGAGCTGACAAAATACATTGTTAAGTGACTAGGCTGAGTGTGTATGGGCCCAGGATAGCAAGCTGGGGAGTAGGGATGAGCCGAACACCCCCCTGTTCGGTTCGCACCAGAACATGTGAACAGGCAAAAAATTTGTTCGAACACGCGAACACCGTTAAAGTCTATGGGACACGAACATGAATAATCAAAAGTGCTAATTTTAAAGGCTTCTATGCAAGTTATTGTCATAAAAAGTGTTTGGGGACCTGGGTCCTGCCCCAGGGGACATGGATCAATGCAAAAAAAAGTTTTAAAAACGGACGTTTTTTCGGGAGCAGTGATTTTAATAATGCTTAAAGTGAAACAATAAAAGTGTAATATTCCTTTAAATTTCGTACCTGGGGGTGTCTATAGTATGCCTGTAAAGGGGTGCATGTTTCCCGTGTTTAGAACAGTCTGACAGCAAAATGACATTTCAAAGGAAAAAAAGTCATTTAAAACTACTCGCGGCTATTAATGCATTGCTGGTCCGACAATACACATAGAAGTTCATTGATAAAAACGGCATGGGAATTCACCACAGGGGAACCTCGAACCAAAATTAAAAAAAATTATGGAGGGGGGCCCCCCTCCTGAACCGTACCAGGCCACATGCCCTCAACATTGAGAGGGTGCTTTGGGGTAGCCCCCAAAACACCTTGTCCCCATGTTTATGAGAACAAGGGCCTCATCCCCACAACCCTGGCCGGTGGTTGTGGGGGTCTGCGGGTGGGAGGCTTATCGGAATCTGGAAGCCCCCTTTAACAAGGGGACCCCCAGATCCCTGCCCTCCCCCCTGTGTGAAATGGTAAGGGGGTACAAAAGTACCCCTACCATTTCACTAAAAAACTGTCAAAATTGTTAAAAATGACAAGAGACAGTTTTTGACAATTCCTTTATTTAAATGCTTCTTCTTTCTTCTATCTTCTATCTTCCTTCAGTTTCTTCCTCCATCTTCTTCTTCTTCTGGTTCTTCTGGTTCTTCCTCTGGTGTTCTCGTCCAGCATCTTCTCCGCGGCGTCGGCGTCTGCTTCCCTTCTTCTCCTCGGGCAGCTCCGCATCCATGATGGCATGGAGGGAGGCTCCCGCTCTTCTCTTCATCTTCTTCTCTTCATCTTCTTCTCTTCATCTTCTTCATCTTCTTGTCTTCATCTTCTTTTCGGGCGGCTCCGCATCCATGATGGCATGGAGGGAGGCTCCCGCTGTGTGACGCTTCTCCTCTTCTGACGGTTCTTAAATAACGGGGGGTGGGGCCACCCGGTGACCCCGCTCCCTCTGACGCACGGTGACTTGACGGGACTTCCCTGTGGCATTCCCCGTGACACCACAGGGAAGTCCCGTCAAGTCACCGTGCGTCAGAGGGGGCGGGGTCACCGGGTGGCCCCGCCCCCCATTATTTATGAACCATAAGAAGAGGAGAAGCGTCACACAGCGGGAGCCTCCCTCCATGCCACCATGGATCATAGATGCGGAGCGGCCCGAAAAGAAGATGAAGAGAAGGAGATGAAGAGAAGAAGATGAAGAGAAGAAGATGAAGAGAAGAGTGGGAGCCTCCCTCCATGCCATCATGGATGTGGAGTGGCCTGAGGAGAAGAAGGGAAGAAGACGCCGACGCCGCGGAGGAGATGCCGGACGAGAACAGCGGAGGAAGAACCAGAAGAACCAGAAGAACCAGAAGAAGAAGAAGATGAAAGAAGATAGAAGATAGAAGAAAGAAGAAGCATTTAAATAAAGGAATTGTCAAAAACTGTCTCTTGTCATTTTTAACATTTTTGACAGTTTTTTAGTGAAATTGTAGGGGTACTTTTGTACCCCCTTACCATTTCACACAGGGGGGAGGGCCAGGATCTGGGGGTCCCCTTGTTAAAGGGGGCTTCCAGATTCCGATAAGCCACCCGCCTGCAGACCCCCACAACCACCGGCCAGGGTTGTGGGGATGAGGCCCTTGTCCTTATCCACATGGGGACAAGGTGTTTTAGGGGGCTACCCCAAAGCACCCTCCCAATGTTGAGGGCATGTGGCCTGGTACGGTTCAGGGGGGGGGCGCTCTCTCGTCCCCCCCTCTTTTCCTGTGGCCTGCCAGGTTGCCTGCTCGGATAAGGGTCTGGTATGGATTTTTGGGGGGACCCCACGCCGTTTTTTTTTTTTTGGCGCGGGGTTCCCCTTAAAATCCATACCAGACCTGTAGGGCCTGGTATGGAATTTAGGGGGACCCCCCACGTCATTTTTTTTTAAATTTTGGTTCCCCACAGGGGTTCCCCTGTGGGGAATTCCCATGCCGTTTTTATCAATGAACTTTTATGTGTATTGTCGGACCGGCAATTCATTAATAGCCGCAAGTAGTTTAAATGACTTTTTTTCCTTTAAAATGTCATTTTGCTGTCAGACTGTTCTAAACACGGGAAACATGTGCCCCTTTACAGGCATACTATAGACACCCCCCAGGTACGAAATTTAAAGGGATATTACACTTTTATTGTTTCACTCCCGAAAAAACTGCCGTTTTTAAAACTTTTTTTGCATTGATCCATGTCCCCTGGGGCAGGACCCAGGTCCCCAAACACTTTTTATGACAATACCATGAATATAAGCCTTTAAAATTAGCACTTTTGATTTCTCCCATAGACTTTTAAAGGGTGTTCCGCGGCATTCGAATTTGCCGCAAACACCCCAAATTTTTCGCTGTTCGGCGAACCTGCAGACAGCCGATGTTCGAGTCGAACATGTGTTCGACTCGAACTCGAAGTTCATCCCTAGTTGTTAATGTATGTAATGCATTAATGCTTAAAATATTCATCATTTTCCGCACCATGAATTTATTTTTTGGAGTTACGAAAATGGCCTGATTGATGCAAATTATCTTGCACTGTGAGTGTTATTTACTAAAGTAAAATCCACTTTGCACTACAAGTGCACTGCAAAAGTGCACTTGAAAGTGCACTGAAAGTGGACTTGTAGTGCAAAGTGGAGTTCCCTTTAGTAAATAACCCCCATTGTCACTGTAAGCAACAACTTAAGCAAAAAACTGCTATTGAGCATTGAAAGAAGCCACACATTGTTGAGTCGAAAAAATTTGTACTCTGTGCACATTCACATGTGTGTTTAGAAAAGGGTTTTTAAACAAACCAACATATTTTTTGGAATATCATTTTTGTTTTGGGACAGTAGAAATATCTTTTTTTGTGGTAAACAGGCACGTTTTTCAAAACATAAAACAATACACAACTCAGGAACTTACAAAGTTCAACTTTGATAAATTGAAGGCAATATCAGACATTAGTATGTCCATACTGTGTTGATTTTGCCTTCATCAGATGGGATGATGTCACCCCTGCGAAAGCCAAATTTTGAAGATGCACACAAATTGGGAGTCAAAATGTGGATTTCACTCCTGATCCCATGCCTAAGGTCAACATGTGTTAGCTCCCATCAGGACGGATCAATGGACGTGTTTCGGGGGTACAACCCCTTCCTCTCAGCTACTTGAGTTGCGAGGAAGGGGTTGCACCCACAAAACGCGTACCTTGATATCCCGCGATGGCAGATAGCACATGTTGACACACTGTGTGCATCTTCAAAATTTGTCTTTCAACATTTTTTAGAAGAGTTATAATAAAAATTAAAAAATGCTAAAATTTTGGTGTGTTTTATATTCTGCCTAAAACATCAATGATGTTCTTCATTTTTTGTTGTACATCATTGATGTTTTCCTTTATCTTTTCTAAATCACGATTGCACACCATGAACTCCCCAATGAGGAAGTGTGCACTTGCACTGGTGAAATGAGTTTCTTCTTCCACAACATCCACATCACCTAAAATAAAAAAAAACACACCATGTATTATAAATATGCAGGCATCCATCTATTACCTGAAGCTGTGGTCTCAGACACTCACCTGTTGTGGTCACTATTTCGCCCACTTCATAAACCCCTTCTTCCTCCACATCCTGAGGTTGTGGTGTGGTGACTTCCCCTTCTTTATGAGGTTGGGAGTCCTTGGTGACCTCTGACATCCCGATTCTTTTCTCCCCTATGTGAATAAAATAAAGGTATACTTAGCACACAGATATTTTTTTTTAAATAAAAATTATATTTTATTTCTTTCTTTTACAAAACATTGTCAAAAAAAATTACAGCTTCAAAAAGCACACCATGCTTCTTATTAAATACCTTGAATAACATTCCAAAAAGTGGAGTGTTTGTTCTGCCCTGGCATTTTTTTTGTTTCAAATAACTTTATTGGTATAGAAGAAGCATTAACAGTAAATCATAACAGAAATTAAAACTGATGCAATCGGTACATGAAGTCATACAGTTTCCAATTAGAGAAGCTCAAAATCATATCATTACATAACATTTGCCATATTTAAATTAGAACAGATATTAATCATTGAATGGATGTAACAGACTAAATGGTTATAAAATGTCATATACGAGGATCTAAACAGTTTTAAGAAGCCTTGATTTCTAGAGGGTCTATTTGTTTCAATCAAGTAGATCAAGATGAGCCTGCCCTCATCCCAAGCACCCCTAACGGGATCATACTAGCACACAGATATTTGAGGCAAGAAATAGGAATATGAAACATTGCTTGGAAGTGTTGTACAATTGTCTGTTTTGGCAGAGTTCCAAGCTGAAGACATGATTTTTTCCCTTTCTTCAAGCTGGAATACTTACCTTTTTGGATAAAGTTTCACACATGGAGACACCCCTAGTATCCACTGGAGCACCTGTGTGGGACACCCTAAAAAGTTTGTTCTGGTGTCCTACACTAAGGATGAGCCGAACACCCCCCGGTTCGCGGCAGAACATGCGAACAGGTAAAAAAATGTGTGCGAACACCGTTAAAGTCTATGGGTCTCAAACGTGAAAAATCTAAAGTGCTAATTTTAAAGGCTAATATGCAAGTTATTGTCATAAAAAGTGTTTGGGGACCCGGGTCCTGCCCCAGGGGACATGTATCAATGCAAAAAAGTTTTAAAAACGGCAGTTTTTTCGGGAGCAGTGATTTTAATAATGCTTAAAGTGAAACAATAAAAGTGAAATATTCCATTAAATATAGTGCCTGGGGGGTGACTATAGTATGCCTGTAAAGTGGCGCAGTTTTCCTGTGTTTAGAACAGTCCCTGCACAAAATGACATTTCTAAAGGAATAAAAGTCATTTAAAACTGCTTGCGGCTATAATGTAATGTTGCCCCCCCAGCCCATTACCAGGCTGTTTTGGTCTGGTATGGATATTAAGGGGAACCCCGAACCCAAATAAAAAAAAAAGGTGTGGGGCCCCCAGGCCCTACATACTCTGAACAGCAGTAATATACAGGCGGTCCCTGGGTTACAAACAAGATAGGGACTGTAGGTTTGTTCTTAAGTTGAATCTGTTTGTAATTTGGAACAGGTACATTTTGTGTAGTGTAGCTCCAGCCAAAAAAATCAATTTTTAAGCTTTTTGGATAACAGGGGCATAAAAATTTGGCCTTAAGCGGTGGTGGCACAACACTGTAAAGCCTCACAGCTACTTTTGTTGAGTGCAGGAACAGGCCCTGCTGTGAAATATTAGCTCAAAAATTGTAATTACGTGCCCCTGTTAAACAGGGGCATAAAAATTGGGCCTTAGGCGGTGGTGGTGGTGGCACAACACTGTAAAGCCTCACAGATACTTTTATTGAAAGCAGGAACAGGCCCTGCTGTGAAATATTAGATCAAAAATTATAATTACATGCCCCTGTTAAACAGGGGCAGAAAAATTGGGCCTTAGGCAGTGGTGGTGGTGCCCTTAACTGAAAATATTCCTAGAAGCTATCATCATGAAGATTGAGGAGGAATAGGATAGTCACTCAGCATAATAGGATAGTCACTCAGTCTTCAAGGGATCCCACATCCATAGAAAAATCAATCAGTTACAGCAGCCTCAGGTGCTTGGTAGCTGGTGATCCAAGACTTATTCATTTTTATGAATGTGAGCCGATCAACAGAGTCTGTGGACAGGCACACTCTGTGATCAGTTACAAAGCCTCCAGCAGCACTGAATGTGTGTTCAGAAAGAACGCTGGATGCAGGACAGGCCAGTAGCTCAATTGCATATTGAGCAAGCTCTGGCCAGTGGTCCATCCTCAAGACCCAGTAACCCAGTGGATGTTCTGGTGGAAAGGTCTCCAAGTCTGATCTTGCTCCTAGATATTCCTGCACCATGTAATTCAGACGCTGGCGATGGTTGCTGGAACCGATCAGACCTGGGCGCTGAGGACTGAAGAATTGTCTGAAGGCATCGGTCAGCCGGCCACCTTCTCCACCGCTTTTTCTGTGACTGAACGAAGCCTCAGCAACACATTGTCCAGCATCAGGAAATTGTAACCTCCCAGGCTCTGGAAACACATTGCACAAACCTTTCTGCAAGGCCTCCCGAAGATGTTTCATTCTCTGCTCCCTCTGTGAAGGCTGGATAAGTTCTGCAACCTTACCCTTGTAACATGGATCAAGAAGGGTTGCCAGCCAGTAATGATCCTTCTCCTTGATACCACGAATCATAGGGTCCTTTTGCAGGCTTTGCAGGATCAGGGGGAGGCCATGCTGTGTAAGTTTGCAGAGGCATTCGATCCTGAGTCCTCTAGGTCACTAATGATCACATGATCCTCACCCACCTCCTCCCAGCCACGTACAACTCCATGGGTTTCTGGGGAATGCAAACGATCCTTTGAAGACTGCTGCTGATGCTGAGTGTTATCCTCCACCTCAATGTTGACACAATCCTCCTCCTCCTCCTCTTCTTCTTCCTGTGTGAACAGCGGGCCTGCAGGAATACGAGTATCTGGATAAAGGGGGCCTTGAGAGGTAAGGAAGTCCTCCTCCTTCTCCCACTGTTCTGCCTCAAGTGCCCTGTCCATTATTCCACGAAGCGTGTGCTCCAACAGGAAGACAAGAGGGATAGTATCACTGATGCATGCACTGTCACTGTTCACCATCCTCATGGCCTACTCAAATGGTGACAGGACAGTGCATGCATCCTTAATCATGAGCCACTGGTGTGGTGAAAAAAAGCCAAGCTCGTCTGACCCTGTCCTGGTGCCATACTCACACAGGTACTCATTGATGTCCCTCTGCTGCATGTGCAGCCACTGCAGCATTGCCAACGTTGAGTTCCACCTGGTGGGCATGTCACAAATGAGGTGGTTCTTGGGCAGTTTGCATTCTCTTTGAATGTCAGCCAGCCAAGCACTGGCATTATATGACTGGCAGAAATGACCACCGACTTTCCTGGCCTGCCTCAGGAGATCCTGTAAGCCAGGGTACCTGCTCAAGAACAGCTGCACCACCAAATTCAGGACGTGAGCCAAATAGGGAACATGGGTTAAGTGTCCCTGTCGAAGGGCAGAGAGGAGGTTGGTGCCATTGTCGCATACAACCATTCCTGGCTGAAGCTGGCGTGGCGTCAACCACCTCTGAGCCTTCCCCTGCAGAGCTGACAGAATCTCTGCCCCAGTTTGGCTCCTGTCCCCTAAACAGACCAACTCAAGCACTGCATGGCATCTTTTTGCTTGAGTGCTTGCGTAGCCCCTTGAACGCCTACGGAGCACCATTGGTTCAGAGGAGAAATCTGCAGAGGAAGAGGCCCTAGAGGAAGAAGAAGAGGAGGGGTGGAGGAGAGAGCTGTGGCAGAATCACCACTAGCATTTTGGAGGCGTGGTGGAGGAACATGCTTCAACAATACTGAACCCTGTCCTGCATCCTTTCAAGTTGCCAGCAGAGTTACCCAGTGCGCCGTGAAAGAAAGGTAACGTCCCTGTCTATGGCTGCTGGACCATGAGTCAGCAGTAATATGTACCTTACTGCTTACCGCCCTGTCCAACGAGGCCAAGACATTGCCTTCCACATGCCGGTAGAGAGCCGGAATGGCCTTTCATGAAAAGAAATGGCGTTTGGGAACCTACCACTGAGGTACCGCACATTCCACAAATTCACGAAAGGGGCAGAGTCTACCAGCTGAAAAGGCAGCAGTTGCAGTGCTAGCAATTTGGCCAAGCTAGCATTCAGATGCTGAGCATGTGGCTGGCTGGGACCAAATTTCTTTCGAAGGTTTAACAACTGGGGTAGGGTAATTTGCCTGCTAAAATCCGATGTTGGTGTACCAAAAGCAGATTGGCCGCAATTACTTGGGGCACCTATTTCTATACCTTCATTCCTCTCAGAGCAGGTTTCTGAAAGGACTGGAGGTATAGTGGGGTTGGAGATCCCAGCTGATGAGGAGCAAGGAGAGATCTGCCTTGTTCTTTGATGTGGGTCTTTTAAGTGCTGTTGCCAACGGACTGCATGGGAGGTCATCATCTGCCTGGTCAAGCATGTGGTGCCAAAGCGGCTGCTGTTTTGGCCATGCTTGATACGCTTCAGACATATGTTGCAAACAGCAACGGTGTGATCTGCTGCACACATGTCATAAAAGGCCCACACCAAATAACTTTTCAAAATATGTGGGGAGTCAGCAGCGCCCTGCACCTGCTTAGCTCTGCAGTGTGATGCAATAGGGTGGCTGCCCTTAAGCTGTCCCCTGGAGGGCATCCTGCCTCATTGGAGATGTGCCTCCTCCTCTCTTCTATCAGGCACCCACGTAGAGTCAGTGACCTCATCATCCCCTCCCTCTTCGTCACTGGAGCAAACTTGGCAGTATGCTGCAGCTCTGGGGAACATGACTGCCAGTTTCTTGACCTTCTTGGGCACCCCCTCTCTCTAGGCTCACGTTACTCCCTTCCTCAACCTGGGTACCATCATCGGGGCCTTCAAATTGCTGTGCATCTTCCTGCAGCATGTACCCGACACTGTGGTTGAATAGTTCGGGGGACTCCTCCGTGCACGATGGTAGGGCTAGGGAAGGAGTGACTGTTGACATGGAGCCGATGGAATAGGCCGCTTTGGCAGCTGCATTGGCAGGCAAACTACTCTGAGCCTGGGTGACAGAGGAAGAGGAGGATGAGGAGGGCTTTGTTATCCATTCCATCAACTCTTCTGCATTTTGTGGCTCAATAACACGGCCAGCTGCAGAAAAAAAGGACAAGCGCGCCCCACGACCATGTGCTGAGGATGCACCGTGTCCACAACCAGCACTGTCGACTGTAAACAGAGTGCCTGCTTGCCCTCATTTAGTGGCCTGTGAGCGTCTGCCTCTCCTTGGTGGCCTAACGGATATGCTGTAAATTTTGTTTAGCAAAACCACACTACATTGTATTGTGTACTGTGTACAGCACCAGAAAAGTAGTAGCAAGTGCACTAGGGGTGCACGGTACTGTGTACACCAGCAGAAGTTTAATAACAACTATGGGTGCACTGTATGTATTGTGTACTGTGTACACCACTAGAAAAGTAGAAGCAACTGCACTAGGGGTGCATGGTACAGTGTACACTAACAGAAGTGTAATAACAACTATGGGTGTACTGTATTGTGTACACCATCAAAAAAGTAGTAGCAAATGCACTAGGGGTGCATGGTACAGTGTACACTAACAGAAGTGTTATAACAACTATGGGTGTACTATATTGTGTACACCACCAGAAAAGTAGTAGCAACTGCACTAGGGGTGCACGGTACTGTGTATACCAACAGAAGTGTAATAACAACTATGGGTGTACTGTATGTATTGTGTACTGTGTACACCACCAGAAAAGTGCACTAGGGGTGCATGGTACTGTAATGGAATGTGATTATGGGTGTTATTGTAAAATGCCTATTTTTAATATAATCGCATAAGTATAAGTGCTTATTTTCTTATACTCAGCTATTAGCCTTAATCGTGCTCAAATTAGATGTCTGCCAGCTTCTCCTTTCATGTGAAACAGAACTGCAAGAGTTAAAGTACAAAGAACAAAGTTAAGAAGATTGCACCTATTTTCAGGCCTATGAGGCTACACTCAAGACAAACAGGAACTGAAAATAAGACACTGTAATTAGCTATGATAGTCTGCTATCTCCTTATACAGATATAACCCAGCAAAGCTTACATTTCGTCACAATAATGAATATGTATAATTTGTGGTTTGTACACGCTTGTTTTATTTGATATTTGAATTGATAACGAAATATCCGACTCTCAATATATCATTTTAAGCCCAGGACAACAGAAGTACCAAACTTACTGATCATGTCCGTGTCAGTAATTTGTGGTTAAATGTGCACATTTTCACATCGAAGGTTAATTTGGCCAGGGGGACAGAAACAAGAGTACTGAGAGGTTTTGTTCGGTCCAAAACATTTTGGCGCCCAGAAGTGGGGCTCGAGATTTTGGCCCAAAAGGAAGCCGTACTTAGAGGACGCTGAAACAGAATCAAATACGGACGGAGCAGAGCCTGATCAACTCTGGAGAAAACGGTAAGACACTTTTTAATAATTTGTCTGCTGTTTGATCCGCATCCGTATTTGGTTAATTTCTGTCTCCGCATCGGCTTCCCGTGGTCCACAAAGACAGGTATATATCTTGTCTCGAGTCTATTTATATATAGTATGAACCTGCAATTGTTTCTGACCCGCCTGTATTTGTATTTGGAGTATATTGTGTTTTGTTTTGTCGATCGATCGTGTTGTGTGACGGCTGTTGTGAATGAGGGATTGATTATATGTTCACGGATGGAATTGACGTGGTTAAACTTCTCTTGAGGATTGATATCAAGAGAGGGCGTCGGGACGCGGTAAACTCCTCCTGGGGCAAATAATTGTGCGGTAAAGCACAGGTGCGGTAAAGCACGGGTTACCAGGAAAGGGGGCTTCAAATTACGCCCAGCGGTGGTGTGAGGATCCTGTGAGGATCTGATTAAGTCCAGAATTCACTCCAGTCCTCACATCAATTGTTGTTGGTAATGTCATGTCCTAGATGTGTCTGTGGACTGTTATTTGGCATTAATGAGGAGGCCTGGGGCTTGGTTAAAAAGGTAGAGCCAGGTTATAAGAGATCTATTCTCGGTTACAAACCTCTAGTGCCAGAGGTCCCCCAACTAATGGTATTCAGATTGAATGTACATTATCTAGTGAAATTTTCAGTTGGTAAGAAATTGGAAGTTATTTAGGCTGAGGCTAGGATAAGAGGACAGGGAAGTGAAAAGTTGTCCCCTGCAACCTCAGCAGCCAGAACATTATGAGGAGGCAGAGAAAGCCAGAGTGAGGAGTTTGGGTTTTGAGTCGGGACGTGTAGAAGACGTGTGAAGTGGTTTACTGAGTACCAGTTGTTGACTAACATTCTGTGTTTTTTCTGGTCTGTTTCATGTCTCCCCTTTTGCAGATTTAACAGAGATCACTTCACTTCCTCATCTTCCATATCACCCTGTCACTGCATATCTTCATTTCTTTTCTGTTTTACTTCAACCTTTCTTGCTTTCCTCTCCTCCTATTCAATTCAAGAGTTGTGTGAAATGGGAAATAAGTTAATTAGGCCCATAGAGGGCAGTTTGGCTTGTGATTTGGTATTAGAACGGGAGGGAGAGGATGCTGTAAAAAAGGGAAAGGAATTAGCGAAAGTGTGTGGAATTTGGGTGGGAGATTACAAGTAGATGAATGGTGTACTGTTTTTTTGAAACGTAAATAAGGTCTGTTGTCAGATTATAGGTTGCTACCGGCAGCAGATGCTTGGTTTAAAGTTGCAAACGCTATTCATGAAGAAGAGGGTGGATGGGACAGGAAACAAACCAAAATGGTTGCATCGTGGAAGAGGGAGCTAAATAGTCAGCCACCGCCCTATAATGGCGTCTGGTCCCCAAGTAGACACTGCCCTTCGTCTACCGCCCCTCTGTTCTAAGTGACACCTCCCCCTGTGGCAACACGCCCTAAGCCACCGCCCTATGGTACGCATTGGTCATCGTCTGCATGTTCTCTGGATGGCCAGAAGCTTACCCTGTCACCATGACAGCCAAGACCACAGCTAAAAGACTTTTAACAGAATTAGTGTGCAGATATGGTGTCCCAGAGGTTATAGAGAGTGATCAGGGGCCGGCTTTCACGGCCTCAGTAACCAGGGAGATATTGACAGCCTTAGGGGTCACCCTAGCTTTCCACACTCAATACCATCCTCAGAGTAGTGGGAAGGTGGAAAGACTAAATGGCACAATAAAGTCTAGAATGCTAAAAATGTCTCAGGAAACAGGAATGAGTTGGTCAGACAGCCTACCCATTGCCTTGTATAGTGACAGGTACACCCCAAGGGGAAATCATGGTCTGTCACCCTATGAGATATTGTTTGGTTCAGCCCCCAGACTGGGTTGTTACTTTCCACAACAGTTGCAACTGCAATCTGATGTATTAACTGATTATGTGACTGCCTTATCTCGAGAATTAACCCGTATCCATGCGCAAGTGTTTTCTTCCATTCCAGATCCTGAGTTAGACACAGGATCGCACAAGTTGGTCCCTGGTGATTGTGTCCTGATAAAGAAGTTTTTGAAGAAACACACCCTTGAACCCAGATATGATGGTCCTTTCCAAGTCCTTCTGACAACCACCACATCAGTAAAAGTGGCCGGAAGGAACTCGTGGATACACGCCTCTCACCGCAAGTCCCCGTGCCCGAAGAAGAGGCTGAGGAGACCAAGCCATGATCCTGTTTATCCTTTTTGTTATAATCTTTGCTCAGGCCCAAGAGGTGGCCATCAAACAGGAAAATGGTATAACTCAATTCTGGTACAACTCATCCAACACACATGTTGCCATGTTTATATCCTCTTATAAGTAAGATACTTCCAGGTACAGATTACAGAATCCGATCCTATGCAGGAACAGTAGGTCCCATGACTGTGTATGTATGTGTTACTGATGACTACTGTGGCGACAACTGTGATTACTGGGGAGCAGTGGGTTGGAACACTGGGGGCACAAACTGTGGGTATAAGCCTGAAATCGCCCAAAATAACAAAGACAAGAATGGGAAATCACTCCTAGACAGAATGACAATCAACAAGCACACAGATCAATACTTCACAAAAGAGTTTAGACTAACCATTGAGAATCCCAGCCCAGGGGACAGTGGGACCTATGTATTGGGTCTGTGGTGGGCAAATAGGTATCCCAGCTTTAGGAAACCTTTTCAACTGAAAGACATGTTCAATAACCCAGAGTGGACAGTTCCCCAATCTACATCCAGTTCGAACCCCCTAAAGCCTCACATGCAAACATTAGGAGACATGGTAGCCATAGCAGACCCTACCTTTGAGGACACCATGGCTGCTGGGACCGGTTTTTCAGATGTCAACTTATGGATCGAATGGATGAGGTACAATGCAGGGAAACATAACAAGACTAATTGCTACGTGTGTGGGGGGGCTAAACCACATCTAGGAACAGTCCCCCTTAACATACCCCCAGAACATGAGACCTGTGTCCTTAATTTGTTTACCAACACAGCTACAAACCACTCCCTATGCGAGTATTGGAAAAAGGAGTACCCCATAGTCACTAAAGCCCCTAAACCAGCAGAAGGTATTACTATATATCCTGGCAATTATACATGTTATAGGAAGTACCATGGGGTGGGAAAACCCCTTGGGAACTTCACTGAGGGTTACTGTGAGTCTTATAGTGAGGTGTCTGCAGACCTAGTGCAGAATCAAGTCCAGTCCCTAGGAGATGTGTACTGGATTTGTGGGGACATGAAAGTTAGAAGTAGAATGACAGGACAGTGGACAGGAGAATGTGCACTGGCTAAAGCCATAATGCCCCTGCATATTCTCCCACAAACCCCAGAGCCGGAAGCCAGTGATGCACACAAATCAAACAGGGAACATAGGAGTGCCCCAGCGGGAAGCTTTGACCCCCATGTATGCATAGATGCCATAGGGGTCCCAAGGGGGGGTTCCAGATGAATTCAAAGCAAGAGACCAAGTAGCAGCAGGTTTCGAGTCACTGATTCCCATTATTACTGTAAACAAGAATGTAGACTGGATACATTACATCTACTACAACCAGCAAAGATTTGTCAATTACACCAGGGACGCACTCCAAGGTCTGGCTGAACAGTTAGAGACAGCATCACACATGACTTTCCAAAACCGTATGGTCTTAGACATGCTCCTAGCTGAGAAGGGGGGTGTATGCAAGATGATCTCTGAGACAAGTACATGCTGCACTTACATCCCAGACAACACCGGCCCAAATGGTAAAGTGACTTAAGCCATCCAAAAACTAGAGAATCTGTCCAAAGAATTAAAACAGAATTCAGGGCTCACCAACCCATGGGACCAGTATTTTACCTGGATAAAGGGAGGGTGGCAGGGACTACTGACCCAGATAGGGATAGCCGTCCTAAAATAGCTGCCATAATCTGCTGTGTCTTCCCCTGTATTAAGAAGTGTGTAGAAAAAGCGGTTGACCAAAATATCCCCACATTTGTGAACCAAGAGATCCCAGATGATGACGACGATGTCTATGTAGGGCTTGATGAAACCCATGATGAAAGTTACACATTACGCTCCGTTATAGTCACCCTTCCCTGAGATGCAACACCGTAGGGCTATAGGGACAGATAGCACCTGGCGGCGTTTCACCAGCTGTATTGAGGGGGGTGGTGAGCTAGTTATAGCCCTTTCTCTACATACAGCTTAAAAGAGTTGCAGTCAGTGAAATGAGCTGGGTGGAAATGACAGGTTGTTCTCCAGAGAGAGGGACAGTTTTAGGAAATACGCATTTCAAGGGGGGACTGTAATGCAATGTGATTATGAGTGTTATTGTGAAATGCCTATTTCTAATATAATTGCATAAGTATAAGTGCTTATTTTCTTATACTCAGCTATTAGCCTTAATCATGCTCAAATTAGATGTCTGCCAGCTTCTCCTTTCATGTGAAACAGAACTGCAAGAGTTAAAGTACAAAGAACAAAGTTAAGAAGATTGCACCTATTTTCAGGCCTATGAGGCTACACTCAAGACAAACAGGAACTGAAAATAAGACACCGTAATTAGCTATGATAGTCTGCTATCTCCTTATACAGATATAACCCAGCAAAGCTTACATTTCGTCACAATAATGAATATGTATAATTTGTGGTTTGTACACGCTTGTTTTATTTGATATTTGATTTGATAACGAAATATCCGGCTCTCAATATATAATTTTGAGCCCAAGAAATAAACGACAGAAGTAGTAAACTTACTGATCATGTCCGTGTCAGTAATTTGTGGTTAAATGTGCACATTTTCACATCAAAGGTTAATTTGGCCAGGGGGACAGAAACAAGAGTACCGAGCAGTTCTGTTCGGTCCAAAACAGTACAGTGTACAGTAACAGAAGTGTAATAACTATGGGTGTACTGTATTGTGTACATCATCAAAAAAGTAGTAGCAAATGCACTAGGGGTGCATGGTACAGTGTACACTAACAGAAGTGTAATAACAACTATGGGTGTACTGTATTGTGTACACCACCAGAAAAGTAGTAGCAACTGCACTAGGGGCGCACAGTACAGTGTACACTAACAGAAGTGTAATAACAACTATGGGTGTACTGTATTGTGTACACCATCAGAAAAGTAGTAGCAACTGCACTAGGGGTGCACGGTACTGTGTACACCAGCAGAAGTTTAATAACAACTATGCGTGCACTATATGCATTGTGTACTGTGTACACCACCAGAAAAGTAGAAGCAACTGCACTAGGGGTGCATGGTACAGTGTGCACTAATAGAAGTGTAATAACAACTATGGGTGAACTGTATTGTGTACACCACCAGAAAAGTAGTAGCAACTGCACTAGGGGTGAATGGTATTGTGTACACCACCAGAAGTCTAATAGCAGCTATGGGTGCACTGTATGTATGTAAATTAGTAGCAACTGCACTAGGGGTGCACAGTACTGTGTAGAAAAAGTACACCAGGAATGGCCTGCAGTCAGATATAGCTAAACTGGATACAGTGGATATATATATATATATATATATATATATATATATATATATATATAATAAACTGCAGCTAACTGAATAACCTGCCTGCCTGCTCAATCTAAATGACACTCTCTCCGTCCACGCCAACAATAAACTACATGGGCCCGACGTGCAGGCAGCCTTATATAGTGTGGGGCGTGGACTTAGTCACCCTCAGCCATGATTGGCAAAAGGCACCTTGCCTTTGGCAAATTATGGCTCTCTTAGCTGAGGCTGCTGGGACTGGCCAATGCATGCAGGTCATGGGGCATGCTTTGGCCAATCATCATACAGCAATGCACTGCGCTCCCGCAGTGCATTATGGGCCGTTACACACCACTAGAATTTGTTGCGAATGGCCCATAATGTTCGGTTTACAAGGAACGGGCGAACAGCCAATGTTCGAGTCAAACTCATGTTCGACCCGAACAGAAAGCTCATCCCTATCCCAAACTAGTGCTCCTGTGTCCAGATGTGTAAACAGCTGCTGAGTGTCCTCTCCTTACACTGAATCAAGTTTGCATTTCCTTATAGTTACAAACCCGTCTAGACAACAATGTACTAAACTTCTTTCAATACAAAAAGGCCTGAACAAATGTAGTTAACCTGCATCTGCCAAAAACATTGTATTAGTGGGCAAACTAACGATGTGTACTACGAACGATTACTGTGCCCACGAACCTGAAAGTTGCCATTTTAAACTGTACAACAGTAACGAAAAGCACATGGAACAGCACAGATGTAATAAGAATAGGAACACATGATAAAATACTTATTTTTTTGCAGCACTCTCTTGATTCTTCTGTACTGACCCTGCTCCCTCAGTTTGAGGTCTGACCACTATTTCCTCAGTTGATCCTTGGATTGCCATACCCCAAAATTCTTCGGCAGACTTTTCACAACTTTAGTCATGATCTTGTCCTTTCTCACATTTGGGTTTGGGTAAGGTCTATGCTTCCCATCATAGTCGGCCGTCTTCAAGATATCCACCATCTCTACAAAGGACATATTAAAAGCCTCCGGGATCGGGATGTTCATGGCTCTTGGCTTTTGTCGTTGCTGCTGTCTTCGTGCACCTGTTGTCTCTCCGCCATGTGCTCTCCCACTGCTCTGAAAGACAAGGAGCGGGGAATATATTATAAAGAAGGTCAGGGGCGGGCAGAGTTTCACGCATGCACAGTGTATATAAAGTGTAACACGCATGCGTCGTACGTACGTTCTGTTAGCGGAGGACGGAGTAGCGGAAGCACCGTTCATTCTAACAAAGGTACAATTTTAACTTGGGGCATCAGTGGCCTATAGTGCTTAGAGATTAAGGCCTATATTGGGACAAGATTAGGAGAGTTTAGCCTGACATTAGGGTTTGTCTTGTGTTGTGTCTTGCAAAGAAAATGGATCGATTCAACGATCATGATTTCCTCCCCCAATTCATTGATTTGTACAGAGAGCTGCCCAGTCTGTGGCAGACAAAACACCCCTTTTATACAAATTGACTAAAGAGGAAGGCAGCACTGGATAAATTGTTGGACTTTGTGAAGCCGCAGATCCCCACGGCAGACATAAACCATTTGAAGTGCAAAATTGGTCGCCTGAAGAGCACATATAATAGGGAGCGCAAGAAGGTCCAGGATTCCCAGAGATCAGGAGCAGCAGCAGATGACATTTATGTACCCAAGCTGTGGTACTACAAAAGACTGTGGTTTTTGTCAGACCAGACTGAAATCAGACCATCACTCATACTTCCTTCCACTCTTCCTTCCACCCCAGCTGAGGCTTCCGACGTCCAACCTGGGCCTTCCACCCAGGAAGAAGATGTGGAGGAGCCCAGCTTGAGTCAGGTATAGCGTTGTTCAACATATTTCTCAAAATTGTGTGATTGATGATCAATAAACTAAAACTATGTCCCTTTTTCATAAACAGGAAATCCTCAGCCAGGAGGAGGCAGTAGAAAGTGGCAGCCAGGAGGTGGCAGGGGAAAGTGGCAGCCAGGAGGTAGCGGGGGTAAGTGGCAGCCAGGAGGTGGCGGAGGTAGGTGGCCGGGCCCAGTAGCCTGACCAAATCCCAGGTCCCTCCCTTCGCCTTCAACAAAAAAGGCCCAGGAGGAGGAGGAGTGTGGAGGAGTCAGCACTTGGGTTAATTTGGTGGGCTTCTGTGGCCCTCACAACCCCCCTGTCTTCTTGAGGCCTATGCCTGCATGGCTGCCAACAAAATGCAGGAAATGGAATGGGCCAATGCCTCTTTTGTGAGGAAGTAATATATATAGCCCTAAATAAGGGGTTGAGGGGCAAGCTCACAAGCCAAACTCACCTGTGTGAGTTGGACCATCCTCCTTCTCCTCCACCTCCTGCCACAATTCCAACACCAGAGCCACAGCCCAGAAGCGTGGAAGCAAGCATGTAAGGAAGACAAGAGAGTGATGGCCTGGGTTCAGTCTAGTCTGGCAAAAGACGCAGGCTGTTGTAAGCCCACAGCCTGGGGACATATATGTCATCTGCTGCTGTTACTGATCTCTCGGAGTCCTGGACCAGATTGTGTTTCCTATTAAATGGACTCCTCAGGCTCCCAATTTTACCTGTAAAATAGTTGATGTGTGCCCTGGGGTACAAAGGCTTCACAAATTTCAAAAGTTTATCCAACGTTGCCTTCCTCTTTATTTTGTTATGACTCCTAATAAATGTCTATTTTTTGTCTAAAATCATTTTTGTCTAAAATTAAAAAAGGACAGTTTGTTTGTGAGTAGGCAGGTACATTTCCAAAAGACAATGTAAAATTAACAACACCAACCAATCTCCCTGAGGTTAAAAAATACAAGATAATAATGGTGTTGTGGTAACTTGACACACAAAACGAAAAATAATATTAAGGAGATCACTAGAAAAAAATAAAACATGAGATCTTGATTAAAAAAAAAAAAAAGAGATTACTATAAACAAAAATTAAAAACATTATTCTGGAGAGCTGGCGAAAAAAAAATTATTCATGAGATCACAAGATATAATAAAGAAATCAGACTGTCATAACTCTGTGTGAATATCAGCTGCAAAACAACTTCATAATTCTAGCATTATAAAGAAGAACAGAATGCGCTGCATTGAAAGATTACAAAATTTGCAGCGTGACGAATGTGCTATCTCCATTCCAAACGCTAGTTTTACCAGACCAAGCGATTCCATCTTGTACTTGATTCAGAGCATGCATGGAATTTTGTGCGTCGGAATTGTGTACACACGCTCGGAATTTCTGAAAACGGATTTTGTTGTCGGAAAATTTGAGATCCAGCTCTCAAATTTTTGTTGTCAGAAATCCTGACAAAAAATGTCAGATGGAGCCTACACAAGCTCCCATCGAACATTTGTTGTCGGAAAATCCGATTTTGTGTACGCAGCATTACTGTTGTGCTCAAAGGTTAACATACCCTGGCAGAATTTATGATTTCTTGGCCGTTTTTCAGAGAATATGAATGATAACACAAAAACTTTTCTTTCACTCATGGTTAGTGTTTGGCTGAAGCCATTTATTATCAATCAACTGTGTTTACTCTTTTTAAATCATAATGACAACAGAAACTACCCAAATTATCCTGATCAAAAGTTTACATACCCCAGTTCTTAATACCTTGTATTGCCCCCTTTAACATCAATGACAGCTTGAAGTCTTTTGTGGTATTTGTGGATAAGGCTGTTTATCTTCTCAGATGGTAAATTTGCTCATTCCTCTTTGCAAAAAGCCTCCAGTTCCTGTAAATTCTTGGGCTGTCTTGCATGAACTGCATATCTGAGATCTCCCCAGAGTGGCTCAATGATATTGAGGTCAGGAGACTGAGATGGTCACTTCAGAACCTCCACTTTATTCTGCCGTAGCCAATGACAGGTTGACTTGGCATTGTGTTTTGGATCATTGTCATGTTGGAATGTCCAAGTACGTCCCATGCGCAGCTTCCTGGCTGATGAATGCAAATGTTTCTCAAATATTTTTTGATAACATACTGCATTCATCTCGCCATCAATTTTGACCAAATTTCCTGTGCCTTTGTAGCTCACACATCCCCAAAACATCAGTGATCCACCTCCGTGTTTCACATTAGGAATGGTGTACCTTTCATCATAGGCTTTGTTGACTCCTCTCCAAATGAAGCTTTAATGGTTTTGACCAAAAAGCTCAATTTTGGTCTCATCACTCCAAATGACCTTGTGCCAGAAGGTTTGAGGCTTGTCTCTGTGCTGTTTGGCGTATTGTAAGTGGGATACTTTGTGGCATTTGCGTAGTAATGGCATTCTTCTGGTGATTCGACCATGCAGCCCATCTTTCTTCAAGTGCCTTATTGTGCATGTTGAAACAGCCACACCACATGTTTTCAGAGAGTCCTGTATTTCACCTAAAGTTATTTGTGAGTTTTTCTTTGCATCCCGAACAATTTTCCTGGCAGTTGTGGCTGAAATTTTAGTTGGTCTACTTGACCGTGGTTTGGTTTCAACAGAACCCCTAATTTTCCACTTCTTGATTAGCGTTTGAACACTGCTAATAAATCTATCTAGGTTCTAGGTTTGAACACTGCTGATTAGGGATGAGACGAACACCCCCCCGGTTCGGTTTGCACCAGAACCTGCGAACGGACCGAAAATTCGCACAAACGTTAGAACCCCATTGAAGTCTATGGGACTCGAAAGTTGAAATCAAAAGTGCTCATTTTAAAGGCTAATTTGCATGGTATTGTCCTAAAAAGGGTTTGGGGACCCGGGTCCAGCCCCAGGGGACATGTATCAATGCAAAAAAAAAATTTAAAAACTGAAGTTTTTTCGGGAGCAGTGATTTTAATGATGCTTAAAGTAAAAAAAAAAGTGAAATATTCCTTTAAATATCGTACCTGGGGGGTGTCTATAGTATGCCTGTAAAGTGACGCGTGTTTCCCATGCTTAGAACAGTCCCTGCACAAAATGACATTTTTAAAGGAAAAAAAGTAATTTAAAACTGCTTGCGGCTTTAATATAATGTCGGGTCCTGGCAATATGGATGAAAATCAGTGAGACAAACGGCATGGGTACCCTCCAGTCCATTACCAGGCCCTTTGGGTCCTGTATGGATATTAAGGGGAACCCCGCACCCAAATTAAAAAAAGGAAAGGCGTGGGGCCCCCAGGCCCTATATACTCTGAACAGCAGTATACAGGCGGTGCAAACAAGACAGGGACTGTAGGTTTGTTGTTAAGTAGAATCTGTTTGTAATTTTGAACTGGTACATTTTTAAAGTGTAGCTCCAGCCAAAAAATCTGTTTTTAAGCTTTTTGGAAAACATAGGGAAGGGTTATCACCCCTGTGACATTTGTTTTGCTGTCTGTGCTCCTCTTCAGAAGATTTCACCTCACTTTTTGTCCCAATGACAAATGATTTTTGAAAATTTGGAGTTTTTAGTGAAACAAGGATTGGTGATAAAGCATCAGTGGAAAGGAGAAAAGTTTTTCTCATATTATCTCTTACAGGAGAGAATTTCCCTTCATATGGGGTAGATTTCATCTCACTTCCTGTTGTCTTCTTCCGTTTGCAAGTAGGAGTGATTTGTAAGTTGGATATTTGAAAGTAGGGGCCTGCCCTATATACTCAGCAGAAATTTGGGCCTTAGGTGTTGTTGTGGCCTCAACACTGTAAACCCTCACAGGGCCCTGCTGTGAAATATTAGATCAAGAATTGTAATTACATGCCCCTGTTGAACAGGGCCAGAAAAATTGGGCCTTTGGTGATGGTGGTGGTGGTGCTGGTGCCACAACACTGTAACTCCTCACAGTTAATCTTGGTGGGTGCAGAAACATGCCCTGCTGTGAAATATTCAATCAAGAATTGTGATTACATGCCCCTGTTGAACAGGACCAGAAAAATTGGCCCTTTGGTGGTGGTGGTGCTGGTGGCACAACACTGTAAGTCCTCACAGTTAATCTTGGTGGGCGCAGAAACGGGCCCTGCTGTGAAATATTCGATCAAGAATTGTAATTACATGCCCCTGTTGAACAGGGGCTGAAAAATTGGGCCTTAGGCACTGGTGCTGGTGCCACAACACTGCAACCCCTCACAGATACTCTAGTTGGAACGCAGGAACGAGCCCTGCTGCAAAGTATTGCATTAAAAATTGTAATTACACGCCCCTGTTAAACATGGGCTGAAAAATTGGGCCTTAGGCACTGGTGATGGTGCCACAACACTGCAACCCCTCACAGATACTCTAGTTGGAACGCAGGAACGAGCCCTGCTGCAAAGTATTGCATTAAAAATTGTAATTACACGCCCCTGTTAAACATGGGCTGAAAAATTGGGCCTTAGGCACTGGTGATGGTGCCACAACACTGCAACCCCTCACAGATACTCTAGTTGGAATGCAGGAACGAGCCCTGCTGCAAAGTATTGCATCAAAAATTGTAATTACACGCCCCTGTTAAACAAGGGCTGAAAAATTGGGCCTTAGTCACTGGTGCCACAACACTGCAACCCCTCACAGATACTCTAGTTGGAGCGCAGGAACTAGCCCTGCTGCAAAGAATTGCATCAAAAATTGTAATTACATGCCCTTGTTAAACAGGGGCTTAAGAATTGGGCCTTAGGCACTGGTGGCGGCACCCAGAACCAAAAATGTTCTTACAAGCTATCAGCATGATCATTGAGGAGGAAGAGGATAATTACTCAGCATAACAGGATAGTCACTCAACATCAGCATAGGCAGTCTTTGAAGGGATCTGACATTTCAAAAAAAAAATATTCGGTTGCATCAGCATCAGGTGCTTGGTAGCTGGTGGTGATCCAAGACTGATTCATTTTTATGAAGGTCAGTCGATCAACCGAGTCGGTGGACAGACGCACCCTGTGATCGGTTAAAAAGCCTCCAGCAGCACTGAATGTGCATTCCGAAAGAACGCTGGATGCAGGACAGGCCAGTAGCTCAATTGCATACTGTGCAAGCTCTGGCCAGTGATCCATCCTCAAGACCCAGTAACCCAGAGGATTTTCGGTGGGAAAGGTGTCCAAGTCTGATCTTGCCCCTAGGTATTCCTGCACCACGTAAAACAGACGCTGGCGATGGTTGCTGGAACCGATCATACCTTGGGGCTGCGGACTAAAAAAGTGTCTGAACGCATCGGTCAGACGGTCACCTTCTCCACCGCTCCCTCTTTGACTGACCGAAGCCTCAGCAACACGTTGTCCAGAAACAGGAGTTTGTAACCTCCCAGTCTCTGGGAACGCATTGCACAGACCTTTCTGCAAGGTCTCCCGAAGATTTTTCCTCTGCTCCCTCTGCAATGGCAAGATAAGGTCCGCAACCTTACCCTTGTAACGTGGATCAAGGAGGGTTGCCAGCCAGTATTGGTCCTTCTCCTTGATACCACGAATACGAGGATCCTTACGCAGGCTTTGCAGGATCAGGGAGGCCATGCAGCGTAGGCTTGCTGAGGCATTCGGTCCGGAGTCCTCTGGGTCACTAAGGACGACATGGTCCGCAGCCACCTCCTCCCAGCCACGTACAAGTCCATGTGTTTCTTGGGACTGATCCCTTAAAGACTGCTGCTGATGCTGAGTGCCAGGCTCCATCTCCATACTGAAACAATCCTCTTCCTCCTCCTCCTCCTCGTCCTCTTCCTGTGTGATCGGCGGGCACGCAGGAACACTGTCTGGATAAAGGGGGCCTTGAGAGCTAAGGAAGTCCTCCTCTTCCTGCCTCTGTTCTGCCTCAAGTGCTCTGTCCATTATTCCAAGCAGTGTGTGCTCCAACAGGTGGACAAGGGGGACAGTGTCACTGATGCATGCACTGTCACTGCTCACCATCCTCGTGGCCTCCTCAAATGGTGACAGGACAGTGCATGCATCTCTGATCATGGCCCACTGGTGTGGGGAAAAAAAAAACAAGCTCCCCTGACCCTGTCCTGGTGCCATAGTCGCACAGGTACTCATTGATGGCCCTCTGCTGCATGTGCAGCCGCTGCAGCATGGCCAACGTTGAGTTCCACCTGGTGGGCTTGTCACAGATTAGGCGGTTCTTGGGCAGGTTTAATACACCTACTTTTTACATTATACCGAAGCTCCATAAATCCCTAACAAATCCCCCCGGTAGGCCCATCGTATCAGCAGTGAATGGTCCCCTTGAGAAAACGGGTAAATTCATTGATGCACTAATCAAGGAATTGGTATCTGACCTGCCCTCATATGTGCAGGACACTGGGCATGTACTATCCCATCTAGAGCACGTGGTCCTACCGGAGGGATCAATGCTAGTTGGGATTGATGTTGAATCCTTATACACATCAATTCCCCACTCCTGGGGACTGAAAGCAACTCACTTCTTCCTTGATAAGAAATTTCCTGACCTGGGGCATCAAAATGAATTTATCTGTGATCTACTTAGATTTCTATTGGAGCATAACTGTTTTCAGTTCATGGGGTCCTACTATCGACAAATTAGAGGCACTTCAATGGGTGCACCGTGGGCCCCATCTTATGCATGCCTTCATTTGGGCATGTGGGAGGAGGAATGCGTCTACCACTCCTCGATGTACCTCAGCCATAGCCGCATCTGGCTGAGGTACATCGATGATGTATTCATGGTGTGGGCGGGTACAGAACAGGAATTGGCGCTATTTATGGACGAACTCAACTTCAATGATAGAAACATTAGGCTTACTTACACAGCCCACCAGCATACCCTTTCCTTCCTGGACCTTACCCTTACCGCTAGTAATGGGAGGATCAGTACCAAAACGTACAGAAAACCAACAGCAGCTAATACGCTCCTCCAGGCCACAAGTGATCATCCTAGATCGCTGATCAGAGGGATACCTGTGGGCCAGTTCCTGCGTATTCGCAGAAACTGCTCCACACAACAAGACTTTGACACTGAAGCCAGGGACCTATATGATAGATTTCGAGACAGGGGATATTCCCATGGAGTCATTAGAACAGCAAAGAAAAGAGCTGCCCAGACCGATCGACAACAACTTCTCATAAAAAGAAGAAAAAAATCTAAGGCATCTGATGATGACTATGGGCCCCCTAGGATTATTACCAAGTATGGTTCTCAATGGAAACAGATTCGGACCATACTTGATAACCACTGGCATATTCTTTCGGGTTCCCCTATATTGGGTGAAATAGTAGGTGAACGCCCTCTCCTCACTGCTCGACGTTCTCGGAACCTCAGGGATCATTTGATCCACTCCGAATACTTGAGGTCACACAGCCAAAATTGGTTGACTCAACTTCCACCTCTTAAAGGCATGTTTAGATGCGGCAGATGCAGCATTTGCAAGTATGTGGAGCGCACTGACGTCTTCACTGATTCTGGTGGTCAGAAACAGTTTAGAATTCACAATTTTATTAACTGCAATACCACACGAGTGGTCTACATGATTACCTGCCCTTGTGGCAAAAAATATGTGGGAAAAACAAAAAGAAAACTTAAGACCAGGATCAGTGAACACGTGCAGAGCATCCTCAGTAAGGACGACGAGCGCCCCATCCCCTTACATTTTCTTGACCATCATGGTGGGGACCCCACGGGACTTACTGTCAAGGGTATCTATAAATTAAATCTCCCCCATAGGAGGGGTGACTTTGACAGAATACTCTGTCAGAAAGAAAAAATGTGGATATATACCCTTGACAGTATGTCCCCACATGGGTTAAATAATGAATGCAATTTATCAGTATTCCTGACAACCTAACTGTTGGAGAAAAAATCTCCATGTCCCCCCGCTATAGTGTTCACTATTACTTTTAAGTGTTAATGTAATTTATCAGTATTTCTAACAACTTAATCTTTGGAGGAAAAAAATCCCCATGTCTCTCTGCTAGGGTGTTCATTATTACTTGTAAGTTTAGATTACCATATTTCCTCCTTCCTTTCCCCCTCTTTCCTCTTTTAATATACTTTTCCTTCCTTTTTCTCTTCTCCTCTCCCTTTTTCATATTGTGTCCTTGGTGGTGGTACTGCACCCATGGACTGACCCACTCTACTATTATTACTATCATCATGTGTTGTTGTGTGTGTTTGTATCACTTGAATGGCTGTCTATTTGTTGCGCAGGCGCCTAATTAGCGGCTATTTGACGTACTTACGTCTCTAATTGGCATCTCTACTTAAGCCGCCTATTGCAATTACTGCGCATGCTCTGAAGAAATCCTGTACGGATGAAACGCGTCAGCATGACGCCATCACGTCTGTTTTAGCACACGTGCAGACCCACCTACTAGCCCTGGGGATCGGATTCGCCACTGCTGAAGTCACTCAAGCCCGGTCGAACGTCCGGCCATTGCCCCGCAGCACGGAACCAGCAAGTAACCAGGATATCATCACGGCTTTACTCCGCCAACACGTGGCACGCCACTATATCCCTTCACTTCCATTTACCTGGCTGGCGTCTACCTGTCTGGACTTACCGGCCACTCTATTCTGACCAGATGATGACCAAGTCCATGGACGACTGGGATGCCCCACTTACCTGCAGTATCTGGATTCCCATGGCTTGGTGAGATCGCTTCTTTTTACACGCTGCTGTTATACTTTCATAGCCATACAGGTGCACCATCATCCCCTGCACCCCTGCTTAGCACTGACATAGCTGTTTATGCATGTTTTTTGCCACAGTTGACCTCAATTTGTCAGTGCTACCATCAACATAGTGTGTATATCCACCTGTAGTCATATCTGGGCTTGCCATCGGCAGTGTACACTGCGGACTTCCTCCCTTCTAAGGCCATACACTGTGATTCACTGGCCTGCCACTTCTTATTCAGCCTCAACTCATTAGAGACTTTAAAAGTCCAGCTGGCCAATCTCATGTGTATGTATGTGCTGTGGTGGCCATCTGCATGTTGTGCTTTTTGTTCCCGACAACGTTGTCAATTTTAATTGGTATTAGTTGGTCTTGGTATATTCATTGTCTATCCATGACTTTATCTGGTGTACATGTGGATTATCTTATATAACCATTTTTCAAAATTAAACATTTATATTTTTGCTAACCATGCTTGTTCCTCACTGAAGAATTCTTTGTATCTCTTGTTTTTTGTTATGCTCCCTCAATTCAGAGGAACACATCCACGTATTATTATTTGGATGACAGCAGTCACTAGCATCTGTAAGCAGTCTTTATGTGGGTGATTCCCCTTCTGTTTACAGCTATATGTAATCAAAGCAAAGTGTCAGTTTCATTATTTTCTTTGTTGTTTCACAGGTTAAATTCCCTTTGGAGGTCTGCCAGCCGAGCACTGGCATTATATGACCGGCGGAAATGCACACAGACTTTCCTGGCCTGCCTCAGAACATCCTGTAAGCCCGGGTACCTGCCCAAGAACCGCTGCACCACCAAGTTAAGGACGTGAGCCAAACAGGGCACATGGGTCAGTTGTCCCTGTCGGAGGGCGGAGAGGAGGTTGGTGCCATTGTCGCAAACCACCATTCCTGCCTTAAGTTGGCGTGGCGTCAACCACCTCTGAACCTGCCCCTGCAGAGCTGACAGAACCTCTGCCCCAGTGTGGCTCCAGCACACCAGCTCAAGCACCGCATGGCATCTTTTGGCCTGCGTACTTTCGTAACCCCTTGAATGCCTACGGAGCACCGCTGGTTCCGAGGACAAAGCACAGGAAGAGGCCATGGAGGAAGAAGAAGAGGAGGGGGTGGAGGAGAGAGGTGTGTCACAATCATTAGTAGTGGCATTTTGAAGGCGTGGTGGCGGAACAACCTCCAAAACTACTGCACCTTGTCCTGCATCCTTCCCAGCTGCCAGCGGAATGACCCAATGCGCCGTGAAACTTAGGTAACATCCCTGTCCATGCCTGCTGGACCATGAGTCAGCTTTAATAAGCACCTTACCGCTGACTGCCCTGTCCAGCGAGGCCAAGACATTGCCTTTCACATGCCGGTAGTGAGCCGGAATCGCCTTCTGTGAGAAAAAGTGGCATTTGGGTACCTGCCACTGAGGAACCGCACATTCCACAAACTCACAGAAGGGGGCAGAGTCTACCAACTGAAAAAGTAGCAGTTGAAGTGCTAGCAATTTTGCCAAGCTAGCATTCAACCGCTGGGCATGTGGATGGCTGGGAGCGAACTTCTTTCGGCGGTGCAGCAGCTGGGGCAGGGAAATTTGACGTCGGTGTACCGAAAGCTGATTGCCCACAAGTACTTGTCTGTGACATACCTAATTCTACACCTTCATTCTTCTCAGTGCAGGTCTCAGAGAGGACTGAACGTATAGTGGGGTTGGAGATCTCAGCTGATGAGGAGAAAGGAGAGGTCCTTCTTGTTCTTTGGTGTGGGTCTTTTAGATATGCTTGCCAATGAACTGCATGACAGGTCAACATATGTCTGGTCAAGCATGTGGTGCCCAAGCAGGAGATGTTTTGGCCACGCGAGATACGCTTGAGACATATGTTGTAAATAGCAGCGGTGCGATCTGATGCACTCGTCTCAAAAAAGACCCACACCAAAGAACTTTTGGCATAATGCGCAGAGACAGCACATGCGGAGCTTTGCGGTGTGATACAGTCAGTGTGCTGCCCTTAGGCTGGCCCCTGGAGGGCATCCTGCCTCGTTGGTGATGTGCCTCCTCCTCCTCCTCTCTCCTATCAGGCACCCACGTTGAGTCAGTGACCTCATCATCCCCTCCCTCCTCATCACTGGAGCAAACCTGGCAGTATGCTGCAGCAGGGGGAGCATGACTGCCAGATTGCTGTCCTTCTTGGGCACCCCCCTGTCCGTGCTCACGTTACTGCCTTCATCTAGCTCAGTATCATCATCAGAGCCTTCTAAACGCTGGGCATCCTCCTGGAGCATGTACCCAACACTGTGGTCAAACAGTTTGAGGCACTCCTCAGGAGGACATGGTGGGGCTAGGGAAGGAGTCACTGATGCCATTGAGCCGAGGGAAGAGGCCGCGTTGGCAGCTGCTTTGCCAGACAAAGTACCCTGAGCATGGGTGAGGGAGGATGAGGAAGATGAGGACGGCTTGGTCATCCACTCGACCAAGTCTTCCACATGTTGCAGCTCAATACGGCCAGCTGCCGAAAAAAAGGCCAAGCGTGTCCCACGGCCACGTGCTGATGAGGATGCACCGTCTCCATGACCAGCACCGTTGCCTCTAGACACAGAGCCTGCTTGCCCTCTTTTATTGGCTTGTGACTGTCTGCCTCTCCTTGTTGGCCTTCCAGACATACTATTGGCCTGTAGCTGCACTAAGCTGGGATATATATATATATATATATACATACTGATACTGCAGCTAGCAAAATCAACTGCCTGCCTACAGTATGAGAACACCACCAATCTTCTACAGGTAGCTTTAGCTGAACACTGTGCAGAGGTCGAACTACACTAACGTGTAAATACTTTAGCTGCCTGTGGTAGTGATAGGATCAGGAAAACACCACCAACCACCTACAGGTAGCTTTAGCTGAACACTGTGCAGAGGTCGCACTACACTAACGTCTAAATACTTTAGCTGCCTGCGGTACTGATAGGATTAGGAAAACACCACCAACCTTCTACAGGTAGCTTTAGCTGAACACTGTGCAAAGGTCGCACTACACTAACTTGTAGCTTTAGCTGAACACTGTGAGGAGGACGCACTACACTAGCTTGTAGCTTTAGCTGAACACTGTGCAGAGGTCGCACTACACTAACTTGTAGCTTTAGCTAAACACTGTGAGGAGGACGCACTACACTAACTTGTAGCTTTAGATGAACATAGTTCAGAGGACGCACTACACTAACTTGTAGCTGTAGATGAACACTGTTCAGAGGACGCACTACACTAACTTGTAGTTTTAGCTGAACACTGTGCAGAGGTCGCACTACACTAACTTGTAGCTTTAGCTGAACACTGTGAGGAGGACACACTACACTAACTTGTAGCTTTAGCTGAACACTGTGCAGAGGTCACACTAAACTAACCTGTAGCTTTAGCTGAACACTGTGAGGAGGACGCACTACACTAACTTGTAGCTTTAGCTGAACACTGTGCAGAGGTCGCACTACACTAACTTGTAGCTTTGTGTATAAAAAACTTGTAAAACCATGCGCTAACTCAAATAATTTGTATATGTAAGCAGCTAACACAACAAATAGAAATTTTGCTATAAATCATGTAAAACCAAGTGTAGCGCTAATAAATGAGAAAAAATTAAACAGTACGATAACACATGTAATAATAATAGTAAATTGGTGTTGTGTTTCTAATGAAAGTTCGTGCATGAAAAGTCCATCATATTAAAAAACGTTTAAGGTCACCATATGTGATGGCAAAATTTAAAGTGGAAAAAAGTCTAGAACTGAATAAACTAGTGCAGAAAACATAAATATTGCAATGGTGATGAACTCCAAGATATATGATCGTGGACACTCTCGAATACAATCCAATCAATACTGATAGAACCACCACCCGAATGACTGGAGGCTTACCGGAAAGTTTGGACCCACAGAGCATACGCTATATGGGTCAAACAGGCTTAAGTTGCTCTCTGGCAAAAGGAAGTAGAATACCAAGGGCTGATAGATGGTGAGATCCTAGCCGTGCTATCCCAAAGCAGTCTTCTCCGTGTGGAAGCTCAGACACCAGCGGACATAACCGGATCAGATGGATCTCAGGTTAGTGAGATCAGATGAGCATGTTGCATTAGCCTGCCGGCCTTAGATTATCACCTGGGCATCCTGGGAGATTTCCTCAGCCACTGTGCTCCAATTCACAGGCAGATCTGGGCATTTTCCTGGGAGATTTCCTCAGCCACTGCGCTCCAATACACAGGCAGATCTATCCTCACTGATACAATGTATCCAGTTTCAAAATATTAGTTCATCCATACAGAAGATACACCTCAGTGGGAATAAAATGAAAAGGGCTCCATAGTGCAAATGTGTTTTATTGATTTATTCAAAATCTCTTTCATAGTCACTTTAAAACAATTCTTTCCACTGCAAATGTTCACAGCAACACTCCACTGCACATCAGCAACTACAAATCAAAAAAACTTCCAAGTATACACCAAACGGAACTCAGATAAAAAATGGGAACCAGATAAAAATTTGCTAAAAATCAGCATACATGCAGAGCGGGAGCAAACCGGCTGACTGCATGGAGAAAGACCAGATATACGTGATGGCGTCACAGCCTCTAGCTCCACCCGACGCGTTTCCCCTAAACAGGCTTCCACTGGGAATGGAGACATGTTAGTGCACTACACTAACTTGTAGCTTTAGCTGAACACTGTGCAGAGGTCACACTAAACTAACTTGTAGCTTTAGCTGAACACTGTGAGGAGGACACACTACACTAACTGTAAATAGTCTAGCTGCCTGACTGTGGTACTAATAGGATCAAAAGAACGCCAGCAATTTTCTTCAGGTAGCTGTAAATACTGTAACAAGACAAGCCTGCCTGTCAGTAGGAAGATAACAGGAACGGATCTAGCTAAACTGAATACAGTGTGTATATATATATATATATATATATATATATATATATATATACACAACACCTGGGATACATATATATACACAATACACTGTAAGTGCAGCTAACTGACTGACTATCCTGCCTAATCTATCTAACTCAAATGAAATGACACTGTCTCTCTCTCTCTCTATCTCTCAGCAGGCCGGAACACACTACACAGGGCCGCCGTGCAGGCGGCCTTATATAGTGTGGGGCGTGTTCTAAACCCCCTGAGCCATAATTGGCCAAAGCCACCCTGACTTTGGCCAATTACAGCTCTCTCTACAGACAGCGCTGTGATTGGCCAAGCATGCGGGTCATAGTGCATGCTTGGCCAATCATCAGCCAGCAATGCACTGCGATGCCGCAGTGAATTATGGGCCGTGACGCGCCACACGAATTTGGCGCGAACGGCCTATATCGTTCGTAATTTGACGAACGGTCGAACAGACGATGTTCGAGTCGAACATGGGTTCGACTTGAACACGATGCTCATCCCTACTGCTGATTGACCTTCTCAATTCCTTGGATATCTTTTTATATCCCTTTCCTGTTTTATACAGTTCAACATCCTTTTCCCGCAGATCTTTTGACAATTCTTTTGCTTTCCCCATGACTCAGAATCCAGAAACATCAGTGCAGCACTGGATGAAAGATGCAAGTCCAGATGCAAGTCCAGAAACTCATTACAAGCAAACAGATCACAGGTGAGGATGGTTACCTTTAATAGCCATTCAAACCCCTTTGTGTCAACTTGTGTGCATGTTATCAGGCCAAAATCATCAGGGTATGTAAACTTTTGATCAGGGTCATTTGGGTAGTTTCTGTTGTCATGATTTAAAAAGAGTAAACACAGTTGGTTGATAATACATTGCTTTGATTGATAATACGAGGATATTATCAATCAAAGCCAAACACTAACCATGAGTGAAAGAAAAGTTTTTGTGTTATCATTCATATTCTCTGAAAAATGGCCAAGAAATCATAAATTCTGCCAGGGTATGTAAACTTATAAGCGCACTGTATAAACTTTGTTATATACTGCCTTTTCTTGGATGTTGTTCACCCTGGCAAACCAATGCTTCAAAAGATGCAGACTGTTATTTTTCCAGAAGCTTGGGATACAAGTCTTGGCAGCATTCAAATGGTGTATTACTACATAGGAGTAAGGTCAAGCAAAACTGCTTCAGGTTTACCAGTTAAGTTAAAGCCTGTTATCTGTAGGACTAACCTACACGCCAGAATGGGGATAGAATAGGGCAGTCGTAGAACATGTTTCTGTATATGGAACCTAGTATTGTGGACCATTGTTTTTTGGAAGTTTTAAACCATTGCTTCTCAGGTAAGAGTTCAAAGGATGGGAGCCCATCTTGCCAGCAGTAGTAGGGGTTTGATTTGTGGGTCCATACAGAACTTTTCTAAGTCTTCAGAAAAATGGAGGCAGGCTGAGTGACCATCCTTGTGTGCAATTAGACAAGCAGGAAAACCGCCAGCAATGGGAGATATGTGCAGGCTGCAATTTATCTAGGATTGGGCGAAGAGCCTTGTGATGTTTCAGGGTTTCCCAAGCTAAATCTGGGTAAATAGTGATTGTAGCGCCATCAAAATCATAAGAGAGGAGACCTCGAAGTTTTTGTATCAGTGCCTCCTTATCTTCATAGTAATGGAGATGGCAGTTAACATCTCTGGGTGCTTCAGATGTAAGATTGTGTGTGTGTAAGACACTGTTTACCAAAATCAAATCTAAGCGGGTGTGTGCCCGGCTGACCCAAGATGAAGTTGAAAATACCCAAGATGGTGCCTGGGAAATCTTCAAGTTTAGTGTCAAGTAAACCTCTTATGCAGACATTATTTCACTGTTTGCAGTCTTCCTGGTCTTCTATTTTTTTCTGCTTTGTAGATTATTATGTTGAATACATTCTAGCCTCTTTCTTAAGCTGATATATATATATTTAAACCCTGGCTAATTTGATAAACTATTGGGGCACCCCAATATTTATTTATTTAAGGTTGTTTCAGGACTTTAGTTATCACTTGTTTTAGAACTATATTTTTATTCATAAATTCCGGGGGGCGTGACCGGATGTTGAGGTGAGGGAGAGAGACACAGCCGGACCCAGTCCTACTCTATCCCCGCTCCTATGCTGTGTGCCTCGCAGTAAAGCAGAGAGGGAGAAGCTGCGAGCCTGTCCTTGTGGTGCCTGCTAGCCTGCCAGTCTCTTTGAGAGACGGATGCCGCGCAAGGAGGGAAGGAGAAGCACAGGACCACCAGCTGCTAGAGGAATCGTGCACTCGGAGCTCCCCCAGGAGGACTGTCAGTGACGCGCCGCCTGTGTGAGAGAGAGGGGAGCGCGTCCACAAGAGATCAAGCGGAAGTCGCGGGGGTAGCCGTGTGCGGAGCTGACCCGACTCACACTGAGACAAGACGTGGACCGGAGGGGTGAGTGACTCGCAGCGGCGAGTGTTGAGATGTGTGGGAGGACTGTTGCGATTTTGTGAGACGGTCTGGGTGGCGCAGGACACTTGGAATTGCACAGCCATCGGAGGAGAGAGGCTGCAGTGGTCCTTGCTGAGGGACATATATATTTGTGGGTGTACACAGTGCATAACGGGTTCGCCATGACCAGAAAAAAGGGGCTGGAGGAGACATCAGCACAAGAGGGTGCAGGAGCCCTAGCACAGCGTAACCCCAAAGAAAAGGGAAGTCAAGTAGCTGCCAAACTGGAGCGATTTGCTCACACACCAAACCAGCATGCAAGCACGACACCTAAAAAGAGCAACCATATAGGGGGGACTCAGCATCAAACCAGCCAGCTGGGAAGGAGAAGCCTCGCCCCTACGGGGGGTGCAGTAGCAAACGCCCCATTGGAGTTGGGGGTGAATGGTATGGTGGAGGGGGGTTCTGGTTTGACCACGGAGGTGGGGGATGGTGGTGTGGCATCAATGGCTGAGAAGGAACCATCACTGAGAGACATCTTTCTAGCGGTAAATAGTTGTAAGGTATCTATTTCTGCCCTGTCAGCACAAATGGAAAGTTTTAAAAGTGATTTATTGTCAGTAAAAAGTGATGTGCAAGTAGTGTGCACTCGGACTGCAGCTTTGGAAGACAGGATCAGTCAAATGGAGGATGATGTCTCCCCTTTAAGACAGGAAGTTTCACTTATGAAAAAACAACTTAATGAATGTATGCAAAAAATGGACAGTATGGAAAACAGACTACGCAGAGAGAATTTGAGGGTGTTGGGCCTCCCAGAAGGCTGTGAAGGCAATAATCCTGTTAAATTTATGGAAGATTGGTTAAAGGAGAGATTCGGGAGGGAGTCACTCTCAGAATTTTTTTCCATTGAGCGTGCGCATAGAGTGGCCTCTAGGTCATGGGCTCCAGGGGGTCACCCAAGACCACTGATTTTTAAGCTATTATGCTTCAGGGATAAAACCACCATCCTTCGGAAGGCAAGGGAGATGAAGAACATTCAATATAGAGGTGCAAGGGTCTCAATATATCCGGACTTCTCTCCTGAGCTTCAAAGGCAGAGAGCCAAATTTTTGGAATGCAAGCGCAAGCTGCAGCAGTTAAAAATTAACTATGCTTTATTATATCCAGCACGCTTGCGCATCGCGGCACTGGGGGAAACTCAATTTTTTAATACTCCCACCGAAGTTACAACTTGGTTAGAAAAGAACAAAGGAAGAATACAGCGAGAAGATGAAATATAGAAAAGGCAGGAGATCGGGAAATCAAGAGAGAACTTTTTTTTTTTTTCTTTTTTTTTTTTTCTTTTTTTTTTTTGTGGACTTCCTCTTCCTTTTTCCCTTTTTTTTTTCCTTTTTTCTTTTTTCTTTTTTTTAAGGGGGAGTGGGGAGGGAGGGGGGAACACGTAAAAGTTGTTGGTTTATAAGCACAGTGGAAACAATGGGGATAGTTCCCCTCTTACTGGGTCCGGGGGGGGTAGGTTTGTTTTTCTCACCTTGAAAAAATGTGTCCGGTCACTATAGAAGCCTCAGGGGTAGGCCCAAAATTGGGCAATAGGTGTAAAAATAGGGGGGGTAGGGGGAGGGGGGAGGTGGGGTGGGGGGAGGAAGGGGAGGAATATGTGTATGAGTGTGTGTGGGAGGGGGGGGTGGACTTTGGAGTAAGGGGAAATTCATCTTATAAATATTATAGTAGTCACATAAAGAGGTGGTTTAATTTTGCCAAGGGACACAACGAGATAGGATCCACAGATGTATGGTAGTGGTGGTTTAGATAGCACTTGGAAATTTAAAAAAAAGTTTACTATATGTTCCTGGAACGTTCGGGGGGTTAAAGATAATCTGAAAAGGCAGACGATCCTATCTATGGTAGATAAGGGGAAGGTTCAGATACTATGTCTGCAGGAGACGCACCTGGATAAGGAATCAATCAAGATAATGGATCATAAAAAATTTCAGATGCAATTTCATTCCACTCACACTCCGTACTCAAGGGGTGTGAGTGTTTTGATAAAATCAGGGATAGCTTTCTCCTGCAGCCATAGTAAGGTGGACACAGAAGGCCGGTATATTTTTCTCTATTGTACAATTGAGAACAGGAAATGCGTACTAGCTAACATCTATATTCCTCCCCCTTTTGGGAGGGAGGTTTTGGGTGACCTAACAGAATTTATGGCGAACCTCCCAGGGGTTCCGGTAGTGGCGGTTGGGGACTTCAACATGACCATGAATAACGAGGTAGACAGGTTTCCTTTAAAAAGTCTGGGTAGGGGAAAACCTAAGAGTCCGCTTCTACAGTATTGTGAGGAAGTAGGATTGGTGGACATCTGGAGAGAGAGGCACCCTGGGGTGAGACAATATTCCTGCCATTCCAGAACACATACCACCCTGTCCAGGATAGACCTGGTTTTGGGTAACGAGGAATCGCTGGGCATGGTGGGAGAAATAGTCTACGAGCCAAGGGGGATCTCGGACCACTCACCAGTGATAGTTGATTTAAAGGGTGAGAGAGGCATTAATAGGGGTGACTGGAAAGTAAATCCCTTTTGGCTCGAGATTATTGAGGACGCGGGTACGGTGATGGAGAAGCTGGTGGAATTTGTAGATCTGAATAGAGGTACAGCTCCATTAGGGATAGTTTGGGATGCCCTGAAAGCTTTCCTCCGGGGGATCCTAATTCAAAAAATATCCCACACTAAGAAAAAATCACAGATAGAAGAACTAAAAGTCAAAGAGAGTGCTATAAGAGCGGAAGAACGGTACGTTGAGGACCCAACCCCATCCAGATATAAGACGTGGGTAGAGAGACAAAATGAGTACAGTAGAATAGTCCTGGAAAAGACAGAGAGGAAAAGGTTATTTCAAAAACGAATGTTTGCCTGTGAGGGGGAGTGTGTCGGGAGGACTCTGGCCCTGATTATAAAGGCCAATGGCCCTCCAAATTCTATACTAGCGATAGAAGGAAGAGAGGGAATAATAAAAAATACTAACCTAGAAATATTAGAAGAGTTTAGGGAGTACTTTAAAAATTTATATAGCTCGGCTCAGGAAGATGTGGAGGGGGAAATGACAGCTTTCTTTGATCAGATTAAGTTAACCCCGCTCACGAGAGAGGATAGGGAAATGTTGGATGCCCCTCTGACACTTGGGGAATTACAAAGGGCTGTGGCAGACATGGCGAACCAGAAGGCCCCGGGCCCCGATGGTTTACCCGTAGAAATTTTCAAAAAGTATGGGGAGATTTTGCTCCCCATGCTTTTGGAAGTACTAAACGGCACTGGGAAGGATGGTAATTTGCCAGTCTCAATGACAGAGGCCATTATAATAGTATTGCTGAAGGAGGGGAAAAGCCCGTTAGAGATGGCATCATATAGACCGATATCACTGTTATGTTCGGACGTGAAGATTCTGGCAAAGGCCCTGGCAACAAGGCTAAAGAAAATAATTTCCAGAGTAATTCATATAGATCAAACCGGGTTTATCCCGGACAGAGCTACAAGTACGAACATAAGACGAGTATATCTAAATATGCAGATCCCCACGGCGAACAGCGGTAAGAGGGCACTCCTCTCGTTAGATGCCACCAAGGCATTTGACTGCCTGGAGTGGCATTACATCTGGAAGGTGTTGGCGGAATTCCAGTTTGGCCCTGGCTTTGTTCATTGGCTAAGCCTTTTATATGACAGACCAAGGGCAAAGGTTAGAGTCAATGGAGAATGCTCAGATTGGTTCCAATTAAGAAGGGGCACCAGGCAGGGGTGCCCTTTGTCGCCCCTCCTGTTTGCCCTGGCAATAGAGCCGCTGGCTGTGGCTATAAGGGCGTCTCAGGGGGTTCAGGGGTTTAAAAGAAGGAGGGGAGAGGAGAAAATAGCAATGTACGCAGATGACATTCTGTTATTTCTAGGGGATACGCAGGAGTCATTAAGGACGGCCATGGGGATGGTTGAAGACTTTGGCCAATTCTCTGGGTTAAAAATTAATTGGGAAAAGTCAGCAATATTACCTATAGACCCCCTGATGGAGCCCCTTCCGGATCAAACCACACAATTTAAGGTAGTCACTCAGATGAAATACCTGGGGATTAATATCTCAAGGGATCCGGAGCAATATATTGCAGAAAATCTAGTCCCATTAATGAAAAAACTCAAACAGAAATGTAGGGTGTGGGGACGGTTGCCCCTGTCGGTCGCCGGGCGCTGCAACCTGATAAAAATGGTCTGGATGCCGCAAATTTTATATATTCTGCATAATTCACCTGTTTGGATTGCTAAACGATGGTTCAATAAAATGGACAGCTTATTCAGAGAGCTGATTTGGAAAGGCGGCGCAGCAAGGATCGGCCTGCAGACGCTCCGGCGAACGACAGAGAAGGGAGGACTGGGGGTCCCGGACCCGGGATGTTACTTTCTGGCATCACAGGTCCAGTATATGGGAGGGTGTAATAGGCCCGGGAAAGAGGTAACAGGGAATAAAGTACTCCTAGGCGATACTAACCATGACACCATAGTAGAAGCGTTGGAGGCGGACTCCTTTATTACCAGATGTCCCACTACCCAGTTGATGGTCAAGAGCTGGTCCAAGGTCAAAAAAATAATGGGCTATGTAGATTTCTCGGAGTTCTCCCCATTGTGGGATAATAGCAAGCTTAATGAAGTGAAAATAATGGGGAAGATTGAAGAGTGGATCGGCAGGGCATCCACTATCTCTCACAGCTTTATAAAGCCGGGAGATTAAAAACATTCCAGGAATTGGCGATTGAATTCGCGATCCCTAACCGTTCATTCTACAGATACTTGCAGGTTAGGCACGCTTTAGACGCACAATTTAACGGCAAGGAGCCACTATGGAGCGACATGATCTCTGTGAGAAAACTGGTCGACTCAGATTCCACGAAAGGTCTGATATCTGATATGTACAGCAGTTTAAGAATCTCGATACAAGGGGATAGAGTGGAGGATAAAAATAGGAAAAAATGGGAGGATGAGATTGGGAAAATATCGGACAGTCAATGGGAGTACGTGTTGTCATCAGGACCCAGGGTTTCCCTCTCTCCATCACAGGCAGTGTCGCATTTATACTTGATATATAGGGCGTATTTTACACCATTAAAGCTGTTTAGGATGGGGAGGAGGGTAGACTCGGGGTGCCAGAGGTGCGGAGGAGAGAGGGGAGACCTATTACACATGTTCTGGCGATGCCCAAAACTGTACAGATACTGGAAAAGTATTGTGGACAGGATAAATTGTATTTTTAAGACATCATTAAGTATGGGCGCCAAGATCTGCCTACTAGGTCTAATAGAGGAGCAACAGCCCGCAAGAGATACACAGACTGCAATAGTCAGGTGCCTGTTTCAAGGGAAAAAGCTTATAGCCAAGAATTGGCAGAGAAAAGAACCCCCGACGTTCGAAGAATGGGTGAAAGAAGTGAAGGAGGAAGTTAGTAGAGAGAGACTTATATATAAGAAAAGAAGTAATCACAAAAAATTTGAGAAAATATGGAAGGATTGGGTGATGTGGGAGAAACACGGGGCGAATGGGGAGGGAGAATGAGGTTTAAGGGGGTAGGGGGGTCGGGGGGGGGGGTGTGATGGCGGGGGGAGGGGGAGGGAAGGGGAGTAAAAGAAAGGGGGAAAATTTTGTATGTCCCTCAGGTAGAGGAGGGTATTTTATTGATGTTCATGCTCCTTGCCTTTTCTTTTTGTGGACTGTTGTATAAATACGGTAAAAGTTGATTATGTAAATACTGGTTATGTCAGTCCCCAGAATGTGATCTTATCTGCCTTTTTTTAATGTGAATTGTTGTTTTTCAATAAAGAGGATTTAAAGACAATATTTTTATTCATAAATTCCAAGATCTATGCAATTTTACAATCTTTAAACTTATATGTTATGGTTTACAGTTTATTCCATATGGTCTGAGGGTAATTTGTATGGTCCAGCCATATATATATACATCCGTTAATTTAAAAGTTTTTTTAATTACATTCTTTAGGCTACATGAGTGACTGTCTCCTTGGATTAGTTTTGGGCATACCTACGGTCCCTTGTGTGTGCACACATTGTCCTTGATTATTGCAGAGGGCCTATGGCCTTAGAGATGAGGCACCAGCTTTTAAACTTTTGGCTGAGCTCTTTGTGGTAACACATCTAGTACGTAAGTGTATTTATTATTATGAAAGAGATACATCAATAACATTGTGAATAGGATTATTTATGATGTGTTTGATATCTTTTATGTAGATTGGCAAAACCTTACCTGAAGACTTTTAAAATGAATATATTGAAATGCATTGTTTTTTCTGACTGGGGAATGTCCTTTGAAGAAGTCTTGTATTGGGTGTATTACAACAAATCCCCACCAGTTAAATATGGGTTTTGTAATTTATGAAAGGTCTATCACTCTGCCAAGAATATGTTTTTATGTAAATATACTGTATTTTGAATTGCATACAATAAAATACATTGCATTTTATATTGTTTGTTTATTTTCCCATATCCCATGGGAGGCAACAATTGGTAGAATATGTATTATAGGGATGTTGGCAACATATAGCCTCATATAAACCCAATACCTTTATTTATTATTTTGTACAAAGCAGAGCCGTGTGCCATGACCAGCTGTTAAGTGCTTCTTCAGCTCCTGAATGGCAGTAGCATGATGGTCTAGTCTTTGCTCATTGTCCTCCCCAAGTGTCAGAACATATGAGACATCATCGCGCATGGGGCAAGTTATTTTTTAATAGTGCGCTTGAGGCCATGTAACATATTAGCATGTTCAGTTTTAGTAGGTAACCTGCTTACCAGAGCAGCAACATCCATTTGTCGGGAGGATCTGGTTTCCCTCATAAAGTCAGACCCATATGATGAGGCTGGAGAGCTGTGCTTGGGTGAGGCCAAGTGCAGAGTGGCAGAGCTGCTGCCATGGGCAGAAGCTGCCTAATTTCCAGGGTCTCTTAGGTCCTTCTGTTCAGTCACCAAGTAGCATTTTTTCAAACTGGAGGACAGGGGTCTTGGCATTCAGTTGCCTTTATGGTTTGTTCCCTATGCTGTAATGAAAAGGCTGGGTTTTAGTGGGTAGTGAAAGCTTGCAGATAACGGATCCTCCTATGGAGCTTACAACCTTAAACCAACCTTGAAACAACCTTACCTTTTTTTGTTTAAATAAAATGTATTTCTATAAAAAAAAAAACAATCACTTGATATATTGTTTGATGTCCCAGTCCCCTAGGGTAGGGCAACTGTAGCAGAAACAAGGCTTTCATTAATAATTTTAATTAGCTATTTATTAGGAAAGCCCTGTGCTACAGCCTGCATACAAGTGGAGGGGGGCCTCATTTTGACACTGCTGAGGCTCTCATCTCCCAGCTGGTAAACAGACAGAACATGTGTGGGTAGCACAGGAACAGTACTGCTGTTAGTGTACCTGTATTGTTGAATTTTAGACAAATAGCTCCCCACCCACCTGCTTTTAGAGAGAAGGTGCTTGTGTCAGGAAAGTACACGGAGGATGACACAAGAGCTGTCAAGCATACATTTGTCTCCTTTAAGCTTGTGATCAGAAATTGGTTGGTGGAGCTTAAGACGCATTGTCACATACTGATTTTCAGCTTCTACAGCTCTTAAAAAGATGAGACAAAGTGTCATGTGCGCTTTGTACACTAGGAGACTGGAGCATCAAATAATTGATGAAGGGATAAAGTTTTACTTTGATCATTATTTTAAAACAGCAATTAATTAGTTAAATGAGCCCATATTGGCTTTAACTGTTCAAGTGATAAACACACAGTTTTCCTTCTTTGACCTCTACTAGAAATGTCACACTAGGCGAGCCTTGGGAAGTTAAGACAGAACTTTGAACAATGACAACGTCTGTCAGCGCCCCACGCCCTAACAGTCATTCCAGGAGGACTGCAGTTTCAAAAATCCCCCATATTAGTATCCAAGTTACTCATGGATTGTAATTAGTAATGGTTATTACATCTTTCCCTTGTGTTTATTTTCCTATTCAAACTAGACAGAATGTGCTCATACGGAACAATCACTAGTAAACAGCCGCTGTGCCACAGCAGACACTTTTCAATACAGTAAAAGTGTGTCTGTTCATTAAAAAGACAAGTTATACAGCGTACTAATGTAAGCTTCATAAAATAATGGAAACATTGGCGTATTAAGTCACATCATGTTATTCAATTTTCTACATGACTTTAAAATCTATTTTATAAGCTTAAATGTCATTTTTATTGATGTACAGTGGAACCTCGGATTACGAGCATAATCCGTTCCAGGACTATGCTCGTAATCCAATGTACTCGCATATCAAAGCGAGTTTTCCCATTGAAGTCAATGGAAACAAAAATAATTTGTTCCGCATTGACTTCAATGGGATGCAATACTGCATGCGGCCAGAGGTGGGAGGTGCCGGAGAGCCTCGGAAACGGCTAAAAAAAGCCAGAGGAACACTTTGACGGACCTCGGCAAACCTTCAAAAGACTCCGTTCATGAGCCTTTCCGAGGTTTGCCGAGGTCAGCCGAACTGTCCTCGGGCCTTTCCGTGCATTTCCGAACGGTGCCGATCGGTAACTTTCGGCTCTGCTCAGCTCCGGCGCCCCCCACCTCAGGCCAAAAGCGGTACTGCACACCGCTTTTGGCCTGAATCCTGCTCGTTTTGCGAGACAACACTCGCAAACCGAGTTAGGCATTTTAGAAATACAGTGCTCGGTTTGCGAAACGTTCGTTAACCGCGTTACTCGCAAACCGAGCTTCCACTGTATATGACTAACATATACAGTATATATATTATTTTTAAAAATCAACAGTATCAAAAATACAGTATTAACACATATTTTCAGTTTTCCACCCAAATTGGGATAAAACCTACTTTATATTTGTTATATATGTTTCCATTTTCATGGTATAACTTATAAAAAATATAAAATATTGCTGCTTATATTTGTTCTTTTGTGAAAACACCAAAACTACAATTTTCTGCTGCTAATAAGTGTTAAGGAGGGGGTTGAGGAGTTGATGTTTAGCATAATTAAAGCGGAGTTCCACCCATTTTTTTTTACTTTGTCTGTATGAGCTAAGGACATGCAGCACTTTTCACAATGGGCATTTTTTTTTTTTTTGCTCGTAAATACCTTATTTTAGTCTTTCCCCATTACTTCCTCCTTTCCAAGCGCCTAGGCGATTACGTCACTAGGCGATTTACAAGGGTTCCTGAGATAGCAGCATCATGTATCCCAGGAGTCCTTGCAAATCGCCTACTGCCGAAATCTTGCGATATTTGGAAGTAGGAAATGATGCAAATGGGAGTTAGCCCAGCTGAGTGCATGCTGGGAGTTGTAGGCAATGAGGAGGGAAAAAAATATCCTGCAGAAAACCGGAGCAGCGAACCTAATGAGAGAGCCGTGCTCTCTTCTCTGCTGATTGGAGAATGGGAGGAGGAGGGGGGCGATCGGGGTTAACATTTTGTTTTCAATCTCATTTTATTAAGTTTTTCATTTCATACAAAACAATCAAAAATAACATGACTTCCCAATTAGACAAAACCCTTTACAGCATGTTCTTCTTACTCCTAATACATAAAAGATTTTTCCTAGCCGGCTTTAAACATCTGCATCATTCAATATTAAACCATCACTTCCTACTCACCTATTACCCTCCCCCGTGCCTATCTACCCATTCATACCACATTCATAATTAAAAAAAAAAAAAATATCGATTTTCTCCTTTCTTTCCCTCTTTCCTTATATAAATTCTAACATTTCTCGCGATGACCGAAACTCTTACCATTTTTGCCAGATTTCAGGTAATTGACTTGTTACATACCCTTCCTCTCTAATTTGTTCTTCCATATATTGTATTTCATTCATTTCACATATCCAATCTGCTATAGCTGGATTCTCTGTTTTTTTCCAATTTTTTGCTATTATTGTTCTTGCTGCTGATATCATATGATGAATGATGTCTTTTTTAATTGTCTTTATTGACTTTGGTATCAGTGACAGTAATGAAATTTCCATACTCGGGGTCACCTCTACTCCCGATACCTTATAATAAATCTCATATTTCCTGTTCCAGAATTCTTTCACCCGATGACATCCGAACCATATATGTTCCATTGTTCCCTTTTCTACTCTACATCTCCAGCATAGATCTGTATTTCTTTTGCTAATTAGATTTAAGGTGACAGGGTTCCTATACCACCTCATTACAATTTTATAATTTCTCTCTTGATATTTATTTGATATGGTTGTTCTATGTATAACTTTGAAAATCTTTTCCCATTCTTCTTCCGATAAGGGTCTTCCTATTACTGCTTCCCATTTCTTTATACTTGTTAGTTCTTTAAGGGGGCTATTAGGGATTAGTTCATCATATATCTTCGATAATTTCTTGGTCAGGGCCTGTTCTCCCAGCAATAATTTTTCAAATCTAGTCAATGGTCTGTTTATTCTAGCTATTTTAGGTTCTATAAACGCCTGTAATTGTCGATATTGCAGCCATTTCTTTTCATTCCCCTCTCCCATTTCCCTCAATGTAGGTATTTTCCCATTCTCAAGAACTTGAACCAATCTTATATCTTTCGATCTATTCCAATCTAAGACATTTTTACTTATCGTTGCTATAGGAAATTCAGGGTTATAAAACATTGGGGTCATAGGTCCCAGAACTGAGGAGAGCTTCCCTGCTTTCATTATACCGTCCCATACCTTTAACGTAGCACTTACAAAAAGTGTCAGCTCACTTCTTTTAGGTCTTAAGTGGGGTTCTACCCATGGAAGGACTTTTAATTGGGGCCCTATTATTTCCTCTTCTATACTGACCCATTGCTTATTTTCTTTGTTATGGTACCGGTCTACTATACTGGTCAGTGATGCTGCCTGCAGATATTTCATGCAGTCTGGTAACGCAAGCCCCCCATTAGTTTTTTTCCTTATTAAATTCTCCCTTTTTATCCGGGGAGTTTTATGCGCCCATATAAATTCGACTATCGCCTGTCTTAACTCCTTCATCAATTTTCTTGGGGGTTCCAGTGGTATCGTTTGGAAAGTATACAAGAGCTTTGGCAAGATATTCATTTTTACGATATTAACTCTTCCCGTCCATGAGTATGTCATTTTGTCATATTTCTGTAATAATTTAATGGTATTTCGAATTGCTTTCTCATAGTTCATCCCCTGAAGTTGTTTTAAATATTTTGTTATGAGGATTCCCAAATATTTTATTGCGTTTTGTTTCCATTTAAATGGGAAGTCGTTTTGCATCCGTAAGAGACTTTCTTTACTTACTGATATATTCAATATCTCTGATTTATCGTAATTTATTTTGAAATTGCTTAATTCTCCAAATCTCTTAAATTCTTTCATTAGATTTGGTATAGTTATGTTGGGATCGGTTATGTATATTAATAGATCATCTGCATATGCTGCTATCTTATATTCTTTCTCTCCCACTTTTATCCCCCTGATTTCTTTATTGTTTCTAATTGCTGTGATTAGATGTTCCATTATAAGTACAAACAACAAGGGGGAAAGAGGACATCCCTGGCGGGTGCCATTTGATATTTTTATGTCCTTTGATAACATGCCATTTACTCTCACTTTTGCTTTTGAGTTGGAATACAAAGCCGCTATCCTGTTACTCATTTTCGGGCCCATACCGAGTTGTTTTAGTGTTTCTTCGAGAAAACTACACCCTATCCTATCGAATGCTTTTTCTGCATCTACAGCCAGCATACACGTTTCGATAGCTGTTCTCTGAGCAAATTCCATCAATGTACAAGTTTTTATGATGTTGTCCTTAGTTTCTCTCCCTTTTGTAAATCCAGCTTGATCTAATTTTATATGATTAGGTAGAATTGGTGTTATTCTATTCGCAATAATTTTAGAATATATTCGTATATCTATGTTGGTTAAGGAGATTGGCCTATAGTTTTTACATAGCGTATGGTCCTTCTCTGATTTTGGGATCAAGGTAATATGAGCCTCTGTGCTTTGTGGTACAAAACCTTGTTTATCAGATATGGAATTGTATGTTTTTCCCAATATAGGGGCAATTATTTCTTGAAAATTTTTATAAAATCTGATGGTGTATCCGTCGGGTCCTGGACTTTTTCCCGGGACTAGTTCTTTAATCACTTGTTGAATCTCTTCTACCGAGATATCATTTTCCATTATCTCGTATATTTCTTTAGGGAATCTAGGAAGGGCTGTTTCTTCTATATATTCTTTATTTTCTCTCTATTCCAATCCCTCCCTTTGTTCCCTTGTGGTGTTTTAATATTATATAGATTTGAGTAGTATGCATGAAATTCTTCCGTTATTTCTTTTGGGTCATATGTATATTCCCCATCTGTTTTTAATATTTTGCTTATAGATGGTAGGGTCTGTTGTTCCTTTAATGTTTTAGCAAGCATGTCCTCTTCCCCTGCTGATACCATTGTGCCCTCCTACGATCCCTAATCCTAAGGGATTCCTCATCAAGCAAGGATTGTAATTCCATTCTTTTCCCTTTTATCTTTATTTTATCTGATGGTTTTAGATTCTGCTTATTTTCTTTGTCCAATTCCTCTATATCTTTTATCAACTGAGATTTTTTTTGGTCTTTATTTTTTTTCAATCTTGATCCGTGCTTGATAAGTGTCCCCCTTAATACGCATTTTAATGTTTCCCATTGCATGGGAATTGATGTTCCATCCTTCTCATGAATTGCTACGAATTCCTTTATTGTTTTGCGTATATCCTCTATACACTCTTTATCTTTCAACAGGTTATCATTTAATCTCCAATTCCCTTTTGTTTTTATTTGCTCTATTACCTTAATTTCCAAAAACACCAGGGCATGGTCTGACCATAAGAACCCCCCTATATCTGATGATGGAGTCATTGACATTCCTGAGTGATTAATAAAAAAATAATCTATCCTATGATAGGAATCGTGTATATTCGAATAAAATGAGTAATTTTTTTCGGTTTGATGCTGGGCTCTGCAAATATCTACCATATGATATTTCTCTAATAACCCCTTAAATTCTTCCAATTGGCTCTTATTTCTATAAGCATGGGTATTAGTTGTATCCATTTTTATATCCATAACAAAATTAAAATCCCCGCCCATGACCACTGTACCTTCTGCCTTTTCCATACTACTATTTAGGGCCCTTATCCCTGTCTTTATCTGATCATGATTTGGTAAATACAAGTTGACAATTGTAAAAATTTTCCCGTAAATCATCACCTTTATCACCAGGGATCTACCATCATTACCCATATATTTTTGTATTATTTGGTAAGGTACATTCCTATGGAAAGCAATAGATACCCCATTTGATTTAGAATAGGCATATGTATCATGTATCCAGTTGTTGTAATATCTGTTATTAAGTTTCGGTATGTGATTTGAACGAAAATGAGTCTCTTGGAAGAGTATAATATCCACTTTTTGTTTATTAAGGAAATTTAAAATTTGATTTCTTTTATTAGGAGAGTTAAGGCCTCTTGCATTAAAGGAGCAAAATTTAATCCTCCCCATAGAATAAAGAGAGAGAAAAAAAAAACAAAAAAAACAAAAAAAAACAAAAAAAAAAACAGAAACTAACACACTCACATACCACACTCACTCTATCTACCCTACTTCTATTTGACTTAAGTGAATAAAGTCTATCTTACTATCTTTAGTAAGCTCCCTACTATAAGGGGTTTTGAGCATGCTGACCGCGACTTGCCGCACCGATTGTTGTTCGCATGCCTAATTTTGATTGCTAGTTTATCCCTTTCCTTCTCCCTTCTCCCTTTTTCTCTTCTTTCCCCTTTCCTCCTCTACTACCTTTCCCATCTATTACGATCCATCTACTTTCAGTATCTTTCCATTTTATTACTTTTTTACTGCTATTCCCCCTATATTGAGATCATGCGTTTTCTTAACCTGCTTAAGGAAGAAAAAAGGGAAAAGGGAGAGAGGGGATAGAAAAAAAATGTGGATAGGGGGGGGGGGGGTCGGGGGAGAAAAGAAAAACAAAAAAAACCCCTTTCAATGCTTGTTACTTCATCATAGATAATTAAAATTCTTATATGCAATACTTTAGTGCAAAAAATTCATGAGATCCATATTTTAGTATTTCTCTTTTTAGATTACTCTTTTTACTCCTAAAGAAAAAATCCTTACCCTAATGCGTTGACCTATATTTTCACCTTGTGTTTTATTTATACCTGTCCCTAATGTTATCATTGCTATGTCTGTTATTTAATTCTAAATAATTAAAGTTTAGAATATCCCGAATTCCCTACTATTATGTGTCATCTTTTAAATCATTAAATTTACAAGAATTTATAATCGCATTTCTCTGTGAATATCTTTCACTCAATATCCCAGTGTATAAACCATCAAATTAATATTTCCTTCTAATCACCCATAATAATTATTAGCAAAAAAAAAAAAAAATACCCAACAATATAAATTCATTAATACCATTGTGCAGTAATCAATAAATACCTATTTCCTCTTAAAAAAAAAAAAAAAAAAGGGGAAAGGATGAATTTATATATAATCAAAACTAGTAAACTTTGCTCTCCCTCTCCCTCCCCCCATTCCCCCTTCTCCCCCCTCCCCCATCATCCCCCCAATCCCAACAGTCCCCCTTCCTTTTACATTTTTTAAGTTTGCTGCATGTACGGAATGGGCCAGTCCGGTAATATTATTTCCGGGGTTTTAAGGATATCCAAAAACTCCGGCAAATCTTCCAAGTCTCTAAATGAGATAATACGACCCTCTTTCCGAACCTGCAGTTGAAATGGAAATTTCCATCTATATTGAAGGTTGTTCTTTATTAATTGCTCCACCAGGGGCCTTAACTCCTCTTCCCTGATCCATCGTAAATTTCGATAGATCTTGGAAAAGTAAAAGGGGCTCTCCATCATATTGAATATTTTTATTTTGCCGGGCCGCCAACATGATTTTATCCTTTATATGGGCAAAATGCATCTTACAGATAATGTCCCGAGGCTTTTTTGAATCTGGCTTCCTTATCCCTGTGTGCCCGATCGATTATTAGATCTTTTGTATCAATATCTTGGGCAACTTCCTGAAAGATTTTCTGTAGTGTTGTTATGAGTTCTTTTGAGCTTACTTCTTCTTTCAATCCTCTAATTCTTATATTTGATCTTCTATTTCTATTTTCTTGTTCATCTAGGTTGTTTATTACTTGCTTAAGTTGTCTTTCTTGCTTCTGAATCTTTTCCTCTATCCTTTTCAGGTCTTGCTCTGTTTTTGAAACCTGCTTACCTATTGTGTCTATTTTTTCTTGTGTATTTTTGGTAGTTATTTTTAATTCTTGTATCTCCAATTTATAAGATTCCTCCAGCCTATGTACATATTGATCCATGTCCGCCCTAGTTGGGAGCGATCGAATGTACGCCATAATGTCCCATTTTTCTTTATCTTCCTCTGTTTGTTTACTTGTTATTTTGTCAATGGGTGAGCTATTTCTAGGGTGACTTGTTTGTTCCTCCCCTGATGACCTAGATGTAACCGATGATTCTGCCAGACCCGACAGTTCCTGTGATGTTTGTAATTCCTGTGTTACGTGGGGGGATTGTAGTTGTAGCTGTTGGAAGAATTCCTTAATATCTGTTGTTTGCAGTGGTTGTGCCCCTGTAGTGTTTTTACTATTACCCTCTACCTTATCTTTTTTATTTATTTGATTTTGCGGTGTTTTACTGCCTTTCTTAGGTGCCATTTCTTCCTCTCCTCTTCCCCCTCTTTCCTCCTTCATCCTTTTCTTTCCTTCCTCCTTTTCCCTTTTTTTGATAAGCTTTTAAATAGGATACAGGGTCGGGGGGACTAAGGAGGACCTGTTTCCTTATAACTCTTTAATAGCCCTTGACAGTCACCAAACAATTTTAGTGCAAGATTCTGGATCTAAAATCAGTAAGCTCTTCTTTTCTCTGCTTGTTTTGTTTTCCTTCTTTCGTTATTTAAATGTTGAGTCTTTCTGAATATTTATTACAACAGTTTGTAGGCATCAAAAATAATTTTCCAGTCGCATACCTGTTTTTCCGAGATTCTGGAGTTAATTAGAGCTAAACTCTTTACCGTTACCGGCTTCTGGCTTCTCTCCTGGGTATCCCTGATTACATCTGGTCAGCCTGATCCCTGCCGCTCACCTCCCGAGGCTTACCGCCGGAGAGGACGTCCGTGCCGAGTGTCACTGCGGTCCACTTCCGCAGACTCACAGAGGCTCCCACCCGGCCGCGCCCGCTATCTCCCGGCTCTGCCCCTGGAAGCGATCCTGGCACCCCACAGGCTCGTTCTCCGCCGGCTCTTTCAGATCTCCTGCTTCTCGCGAGAGCTATTACTGTTCCAACAGCCGCTCCTTCCTCCACTCCTCCTTCCGCTCGCGCTCGCGTGAAGTTAATTCAGCTCAGCTATATCCCGGCGGAGAGATTCAGCATGGTAACCCCGGAGCCCTCGTGCTCTCCCAGGCATGTATATAAGAAATATATTACTTCAATGCCTTCAATGCCTGTAGCGTATCAGCTTGTCAGTTTGTCCTATTATGCCAGCATATCAGCTTTCCAGCATATCCTCTTCTCAGCATGTCTTGCTTATCAGCATGTCGGCATGTCCAACTCTCGGTCTCCCTATGCAGCCATCTTGGTCAGCAGCTCCTCCCCCTCTCAGCCAGGCGATTTCGGGGTTAACATTTTAACAGCCTGCGGTACCAGGGTTGCCAACCGCCAGTGAATTTACTGACAGTTTGTAAAAATCTGTGATTTTTTTACAACTGCCAGTAAATAGCAGGGGCTGATCATTTCATGCTATTTTGACTTTTTAAGTGTAAATCAAGCAAATGACTTTGTTCTAGGTATTGTCAGTGTTTCCATATCATGCCTATACTGTTTAAATATTCACTGTGTTAGTTTTCAATAGGAGTTCTGTAATTTCTCAGGCTGCCAGTAAAAAATGTTCTCCGCCAGTAAATTTTCCATGTTTTGTCAGTAAAAAATGCAACTGGAGGTTGGCAACCCTGTGCGGTACACAGTACACTCGGCGGCAGCTGGAGAGACTTGTAAACTTCCTCTCCTCTCCTGTCCTTTGATTGACAGGTTGCTATCAGTTGATAGCAATGGGGCGGGAACTTGCGCCGACGATGACGTTGCTGTAGCAACCTATCAGGAAGAATAGGTGTGGGATTTAGAGGTGCATGCTGGGTAATCAGCTGCACAGAAATCCAGGAAATTAACATAGGAGGGCTTCAGATGCCCACAGCTAAAATGGAACCTGCCTGCTTCCAAGATCAGTGAGTAATTAACTATTTTTAAAGAAAGTAAAAGTGAAAAAAATATGACATGTTGAAAATGTTCATCTACATGTTATGACAATTCCAGAGCTGTCCTTAAAAAAAATGTTTAGGGGACTGGAACTCCGCTTTAACCTGTCTATGCTGTGTTGGCAGTTGTTAACTAGATATTTTTTCCATCAATACATTTTTCTTAAGAGAATTTTCATCAAAAATACAAACAGCGCATAGAAAAAAATTACGACATAAACTTGGATGCAGAAGTAACAACAAACAACATTACTTTGGTACATGGATAAGCAATACTCCTTGTTAACTAGACATAAATGAAGGTGATACAAATGAAAGAGAATTTCTCTCAATCATGGAAGGTAAGGGAAATATTATGATTTCTCAATGAGGTTTGTGCATTGCATAATATCTAGTACCAAGCCCCCAGTGGGTGGGGCTAAATGTGTCAAGGGGGTTAGCTGGAGTAGTGATGGCTGAGGCCACATATCTCAATACATTTCATTGGCACTAGGTTGGTCTAAGAGGCGTCCTACACTACACAGTTTGACACTTCTGGATGAGTGAACTTTAATGCCAACTCCCATTCCCTGAACACCGGTAGGGAGACACTTCAGCCTCAGCTTGGAGTTGTGCTTCAAGTTTCTTTATGATCGCGGATGCTCTTTTGCATCAAAATTTTCCTGCGCATGTGCATATGATGCATTTCCCAAGCAGAAAACTTCTGCAAGAAAACACTGGGAATTTTATGTGAGGGGGCATTTGCCCAAGTAAAATATCTATACCAAACCCTTATCTGGGCATGCAACCTGGCTGGCCAGAAAGAGGAGGGCCAGCAAGCAGGCACCCTCCCTCAGACCACAAACTCTCAGGACTAATAGGGTACCTTTATGGGGATTTTGTTTTTGTTACTGTATATTGCATTATGTGCCTCTTACTCATTCATGTAAGGGGCCGTGTTTCTGGGGACTCCCTTATTCTAGTCTACCAGATTCTTATAATCCCCCCACCCACCAGGGATCATCTACTCCTGTACTGTCTCCAGCTTGTTGTTTGGCTACCATTCCTATCTACCTTACTGTCTGTAAATTGCTGACCTGGATTTTTTTCATCTCTGCCTCTCAAATTGATACCTTTATACCTAGCCTGTTTCTTTTATTATTAAAGAGATATTAAAGTCTCAGGTTTTTTGTTTAAAAATAACAAACATGTTATATTTACCTGCCCCCATGCAGTGGTTTTGCACAAAGCAGCCCAGATCCTCCTCTTCTCAGGTCCCCCCGCTGGTGCTCCTGGCCCCGCCCTCCTGTCAAGTGCTCTCACAGCAAGCAGCTTGCTATGGGGTCACCCGAGCCGATCAGTTGCTCTGTGTGTCCATTCAGACACGGAGCCGCGGCTCTGCCCCATCCTCTCTCTCCTCATTGGCTCACTAACTTTGATTGACGGCAGAGGGAGCCAATGGCACCCACTGCTGTGTATCAGCCAATCAGGATTGAGAGTCCCAGACATCCAAGGCTCTCGTGCAACATCGCTGGATCAAGATGGGGCTCAGGTAAGTATTAGGGGGCTGCTGCACGCAGAAAGTTTTTAACTTAATGCATAGAATGCATTAGATAAAAAACCTTCTGCCTTTAGAACCACTTTAAGTGCTATCAAGTTAATGTTGCCTCCTGGCAATCACTTGGACTGTATTTCTCCACAGTGATCTGTCTTCTATTTGGATCTTAATTTTTTGCAATGATATGTTTATAATTTCTGTGACTATATGCAGTCATGTGGCTTGTCATTCCCAGCTTTTAAGTTCATCTCATGTTTATAAAACTATGAATCAGGACAGTACCTAACTTTCTCTTATCTTTTCTAGTTCTTCAATGTGAAGACTTTTATCGGAACTGTAGCTACTGATGCAATATCCGGTCTCAAGCCCACACAACGTCACTTCGGTGGAACGCACGCCAGTAGCGGTGCTTCCCATTGCAATTCTTTGCTAAACTCATGCTTTTTTTAACCTACATTTTGTAAGTACCTTTTTTATCTGTGCAATAAATAACTTTACCAAGCAGTACTTCACTATAGCCCCCTTCCTTTATGTAGTTTTGGGCACTATGATCCACGCTTGATTGTCATAAGCATTGTAGATCTTCCTGGTATCCTGATGTGAATTTACCATCCCTGGCCAACACTCTAAGCCTGAACGACACTTTGGGCCCAATTTGGACATTTTCACTTAGGGGTGTACTCACTTTTGTTGCCAGCGGTTTAGACATTAATGGCTGTGTGTTGAGTAATTTGGAGGGGACAGCAAATTTACACTGTTATACAAGCTATACACTCACTACTTTACATTGTAGCAAAGTGTCATTTCTTCAGTGTTGTCACATGAAAAGATATATTAAAATATTTACAAAAATGTGATGAGTGTACTCACTTTTGTGAGATACTGTGTATATATATATATATATATATATATATATATATATATATATACGGTATATATATATATATATATATATATATATATATATATATATATATATATATATATATATATAAAAAATCGTTACATATCTGTGTCCGGATCACCCCACTTACATCAGGGTCCCCCGAGCACCCCCTCATTACATCAGGTTCCCCAGGGAGCCTCCCCTTACATCAGGGTCTCCAGGGAGCCTCCCCTTACATCAGGCTCCCCAGAGAGCCCCTCATTACATCAGGGTCCTCAGAGAGCCCCTCCCTACATCAAGGTCCCCAGAGAGCCCCTTCTTACAATTAAAAGAGATGATGTGGGATCCTCCGCTCAAAGAGGGGCTTAAACCAGAGTGCTCTTGTCTCATTACCTCTAGGAAGAGAAGAGCCCCAGGTGCTGGCTAAATGCTGATGCAAGTAGAAGAGGACAAGAAGACCTGGACAGCCGCACACCGGAACGGATAAATCTGTCTTTTTATACAAAATACAGGATCATGGGGTACACAAAACACGACTGTGGGGTGGTACAAAAATAGCTGACGCGTTACACACTTACACCAAGTGCTTACTCATAGCTATGTAAGTGCGAAACGTGTCAGTTATTTTTGTACCACCCCACGGTTGTGTTTTGTGTACCCCATGATCCTGTATTTTGAATAAAAAGATAGATTTATCCATTTCGGTGTGCGGCTGTCCAGGTCTTCTTGTCCTCTTCTACCAGCCCCTCCTTACATTAGGATCCCCAGAGAGCCCCCCCTTACATCAGGGTCCCCAGAGAGCCCCCCCTTACATCAAGGTCCCCAGAGAGCCCCTCTTACATCAGGGTCCCCAGAGAGCCTACCCTTACATCAAGGTCCCCAGAGAGCCCCCCTTACATCAGGGTCCCCAGTAAGCCTACCCTTACATCAAGGTCCCCAGAGAGCCCCCTCTTACATAAGTGTCCCCAGAGAGCACCCTCCTTACATTAGTGTCCCCAGAGAGCCCCCCTTACATTAGTGTCCCCAGAGAGCACCCCCCTTACATTAGTGTCCACAGAGAGGCCCCCCTTACATTGGTGTCCCCAGAGAGGCCCCCCTTACATTAGTGTCCCCAGAGAGGCCCCCCCTTACATTAGTGCCCCCAGAGATGCCCCTCCTTACAAGCAGAGCCGACTCACTTGTACACTGAAGAGTGAAACTGCTAGATGCTAGGGTCAGAGGCCCCACCCCTTTCCACTGTGTAGACTCAGGAAGTGAACTACAAGCCCCAGGGAGATCCCGCCTTCCACAGGCAACAAAGAGCTGCCGATGGTCGCCTCCCACCTCCCCCTCACTGCATTCTAAATGGACAGCCAGGGTTGCAGGGGGAGATGAAGGGTCTTGGGCCCCCCACAGTGGCAGAATGGCAGGGCCCAGTCGCAAATGTGCGACTGCAGCGACCCCTATAGTTCCGCCACTGCCGGGGCCACATTCAAAAAACAAGAAAATAGGGCTAAATCAATACAAGACCATGTGGCTATATTTGGGTAATGATGTCAGATACTATTCCTGCCCCTTTGTTTACATAGCCACGGATTCCCAGCCAACAAATTCATTTTATATTAGTGGGTGTGCTATCCCTTTAACATGTTTCTGGCCACGCTGTCTCTGTGTGATGAAAAGAGGGCTAATAACTGGCAAGTCTGGCAGGGCACAGTAAGTACATTGTTTACACTGATAATCAGGGCACTGATTATCAGTGCCCTGATTATCAATGCAGCCCCATCAGTGCAACCTATCAGTGCCCATGAGTGAAGCTTACCAGTGCCCATCAGTGTTGCCTCATCAGTGCAGCCTCATCAGTGCCCATTAGTTCAGCCTCATCATTCCCCATCAGTGCAGCCTCATCAGTTCCCATCAGCACAGCCTTGTCAGTGCCCATCAGTGCCGCCTATTAGTGCCCATCAGTGCAGGTTTGTCAGTGCCTCCTCAGCAGTGCCAATCCCATCAGTATCAATCAACGCAGTTTAACAGTGCCCATCCGTGCTGCCTCATCAGTGCAGCCACACGAGTGCACATCGATGCAGCCTCATGAGTGCACATCAGTGCAGCCACATCAGTGCCCATCACTGCAGCCTCATCGGTCCCCATCAGTGCAGCCTCATCAGTGCACATCTGTCAGGGAATTAGTAGACCAGACTGTGTGGACTGCACAGAGAGAACCAAAAATACATGTAAGATGAATAATAATGATGTTTATTAAGATCAAACAAAACCCCACAAACAACAAATAGTATATACAGCAAGGGGCAATACCAGAATCTCAGACAGAAGCCAGGCCAGGGTCATACACAGCAGATAAGCAAGAGGACAAGGGATGTTCCAGAAACATAAACGTTAGCCAGGCCAAGGTCATACACAGGGAGATTGGTAGATGAGGGACAGGGAACCAACAGGACAGGGAGGGGATGGATTCGGCTGTAGGGTAAGTAAAAGATAACAGTAACGCAGGTGGAACTGGGTCGGGATAAGCTCGGGAACAGGATCGGATGCAGGCTCAGGATCGGGTAACAGGCAAGCAAGGTCAGGGCACAAGGAGAGAGATACCAAGGCTATGAGAGTACTCATCAGCCGAGTATTTATGAGACTGTCAGTAATTGCCCTCATGTAACACCTGAGCGCAGGAGGTGTTTTCTGCACTGCCAGGATCCATCCGCTGGTGGACGCCAGTACTGCGGCCCAACGATGACATAACACCAGCAGGGAAAAGCTCCCCTGACAATTCCAAACTGCCAGGAGACACCTGCTGGTGTACCTCAGTCCTGCACACCAAATGATAGATATTACCAGCGGATGGAACTTTTCCTGACATCAGTGCAGCCTCATTAGTGCACATTAGTGCAGCCTCATCAGCTAACATCAGAGAAGAAGAAAAAAAATACTTATTTGCAAAATTTGAAAACAGAAACTAAGAAAAACAGGGTCCTGCTTACTATCCACTGCCCGTGTTCACCATCACTCTCTGTCTATACAGGCAATCTGAACTTATAATGGACATCAGTTCTACTTCTTTCTCCAAGACTGCTTGAGATGACAGGTTCCATTTGGAAATCAGCACACACAGGAATATCAACAATTACCTTAGCTGCCTTTGTGCTCACTGCTCACATTATCTCCCGCAGCTCGAGCCTCCAAGGGGCTGACACATGGGAGTACTACCTAGGTAGTACCATTGATATTGACATACGGCATTGGCCAAGGCAGTACCCCGTGGGTCAGTACACTTGGCGTCTGGGTGATTTTGTTCCATGTTATTTGTTTTATGATTGTGTCCTTGTTACATGTTAGCATATCCATTATGCTATGGTCCAGTGGTTGTGTGTTTCCCTATCTGGGGGCTTTCAGACCATAGATTCCATTTTTTTAGGTGATTATTAACTATGTGTATCGATAAATGAATAAATATTATATTTTTTGACTATTTAGCAGTCCACACTCTTAAATGAATAAAATAAAATAATGATCCCGCGCTACAGCAGTAAATAAAGTGCAAATAGTGCTCAATAAATAAGGTAAACAAATGGAGTGCAAATGGTGCCCAATAGATGGGATAATTAAATAGTCTATAAATGGTTATCAATAAACTGATGTATCAACCCAGGGGCATTAAAAATCAATCTATCAAAGTCAGTGCGATGATTGTCTCTTATTCAAGCATTTTCCATAAAAACCACACATCAAAAAAGCGAGAGGTATAAAATCCTATTAATGAGCTCACAGAACTCTCACCTTAATATCTTGAGATAACAGCATAAGATAGTGTACAGGAATCTGTTCGGCTAATCAACGCTATTCCAACATCTCCGTTCCTGTTTTCAGCTTCAAACCCGCATCCTCATAATAATCTCATACTCCGGGGGGGGGGGGGGGGGTTGGGGGGGTGGGAAGAGCTTTTTGATGTGTGGTCTATTTTAACGTTTTTTGAAGAAATATTTATTTATAATATTAATTATCCCATCTGTTGGGCACCATTTGCACTCCATTTGTTTACCTAATTTATTGAGCACTATTTGCACTTTATTTACTGTAGCTCGGGATCATTATTTGATTTTATTCATTTATGAGTGTAATGTGAACACTGTAAGATCCTGCTGCAGACAGCGTTTCATTGTGTCTGATTACATTTTAACTGCACGGTATGCACTTTGATTATTTTTCTCATTTATGGTGGTCACCCTCTTTATATTAGTCCACACTCTTTGTCACTTATTGAGCCTACTTGTTTCTCTGCTCCAGGTGAATATCTTTTCTTATCTTCTTAATGTGGTATTTAACCAAAAACAAAAATTCATTAGATGAGGTGGCTGCATTAGTTTTCTTTTTTTTTAGCTTTTCTTCCCTCTGTTTTAACCTGGTGATCTGGCCAATAGGGATGGGCCGAACACCCCCCCTGTTCGGTTCGCACCCAGAACATGCGAACAGGCAAAAAATTAGTTTGAAGACGCGAACACTGTTAAAGTCTATAGGACACGAACATGAAAAATCAAAAGTGCTAATTTTAAAGGTTAATATGCAAGGTATTGTCATAAAAAGTGTTTGGGGACCCGGGTCCTACCCCAGGGGACATGTATCAATGCAAAAAAAAGTTTTAAAAAAGGGAGCAGTGATTTTAATAATGCTTAAAGTGAAACAATAAAAGTGAAATATTCCTTTAAATTTCGTACCTGGGGGGTGTCTATACTATGCCTGTAAAGTAGCGCATGTTTCCCGTGTTTATAACAGTCCAAGAACAAAATAACATTTCTAAAGGAAAAAAAAGTCATTTAAAAGTACTAGCGCTAGTGACAGCTATTAATGAATTGTCGGTCCCGACACTACACATAAAAGTCATTGAAAGTCATTGGAAAAAAATAAAATGTGTGGGGGTCCACCAAAATTACATTACCAGGCCCTTCAGATCTGGTATAGATATTAAGGGGAACTCCGCGCCAAAATTTAAAAAAAAAATTGCATGGGGTTCCCCCAAAAATCCACACCAGACCCTTATCTGACCACGCAACCTGGCAGGCCGCAGGAAAAGAGGGGGGGGACGAGAGAGCGCCCCCCTCCTGAACCGTACCAGGCCACATGCCCTCACATGTTGATGGGGACAAGGGCCTCATCCCCACAACCCTTGCCCGGTGGTTGTGGGGGTCTGCGGGCGGGGAGCTTATCAGAATCTGGAAGCCCCCTTTATCAAAACATTGTACCCCTACCATTTCACAAAAAGAAAGTGTCAAAATGTTAAAAACCACAGGAGTTGGCTTGGGACAAGTCCATTATTAAAAATAAAAAAGATTCCAGTGATGTAATCCAATAAATCAATGCTCCTGCTCCAGCGATGTAATCCAATTCTCGATCTCCAGCGATGGATGATCTCCAGCGACTCCAGTGAGGAACGCGCACAGGATCCTTCCTCCACCGGAGGCACCCATCAATGATGCGGCACTAGCTTGACAGCTCTTATGTAGCTGAGGGCAGGGCCACTCCATCTCACACTTTAAATCAGTTACAGCAAACAGTTATTTTCCTTTTGGTATAAAGGTTTTGAATTAATAAATAAAAGCTGATCCTTTTAATCACCCCTAGCAGTTTAAATTATTTGTCTCATCCTTGTAAACTGATACAGTCTACTGGAGATTTCAAGCTTGTGAAAAACAGTACTGGCCAGATTAGCATATAAAAATAGAAGACAGAAAGCCTAAAAATTTAAACCACTGCAGCCATCACATCTAAGAATTGGTAAGCTACTAATATGATAAATGTTTGCTTTGGGGTTTAATACCACTTTAACAACCAGAGACGGCAGAAGACGGAAGTAGTAGGGAAACCACTACTATATACAATGTTCAGCTCCTAGAAGAAAGAAGTAGTAGAAAGAAGTACCGTAGTTACTATATGCAGGGCTGTCTTTAACGTGGGGCAAAAGGTGCAGCTGCCAAGGGCCCAGCTATTGTTGTGGGGCCCAAAGCAGCTGCCCCTCGAGCCCCTTGTCTTGGGGAGTCCTGGACCGGTGGCGGCGAGAGCAAAGAGAAGGGGAGTAGTATGGGTGACCGAGAGTCCAGAGAAAAAAAACCTCCCTGACCACGAAGAGGTGAGGAGCAGCAGGTGCAGCATCCCTGACCCAGATCCCAGAGCCTGGATTGCTCCAATCTCTTCTACACACCCAGCTCGACAGTGGCCTGGTGGACAGGCTGATCTCTCTCACCCCCTCTCTCTCTATTATTCCAGCCTCTCATCCCTCTCTTACCCCCCTCTCTCTTTCTCTCATCCTCCTCTCTCTCTCATCCCCCCTCTTTCACCCCCCTCTCTCTTTCTCTCTCACTCACCCCTCTTTCTCTCCCCCACGCTCTTTTACCTCTCTCTCTCTCTCTCTCTCTCTCTCTCTCTCTCTCTCTCTCTCACCCCCTCTCTCATACTCCCCTCATGCCTCTCTCCTACCCCTCTCTTTCATGCCTCCCTCTCTCTCAGCCCCCTCTCCCCCCACTCGCCCCCTTTCTCTCTTATCCCCCCTCTCTCTCTAAAACCCTCTCTCTCTCATCCCCCCTCTTCCTCTTTCACCCACCCACCCTCTCACATCCCCCTCTCTCTCTGTCACCTCCATCTCTGTCACCCCTCTCTCTCTCACCCCCCTCTCTCTCTTTCACCCACCCCCTCTCTCTCACACTCCTCTCTCTCTCCCCCATTCGCATACAAACAGGGGGACTGAGTGGACACTGAACAACAGGTGACAGCAAGTGTCACTGATCCCATCTCCACCCAGCACTGTCGCTAATCACATCAACTCTGAGCACTGCCACTGATACCACCAGCCCCCCCAGCACTGCCACTGATCCTATCCCCACCAGCACTGTCGTCACTTATCCCAAATCCCACCCAGCACCGCCACTGATACCATTCCACCCCCCCCCCCACCACTGCCACTGATCACAGCAACCAATGGGTGGTGTGAATGATGTGCAGTAACCTCTAGCAACCAATCAGCAAGCAGAAATGATGTGCTGTAACTGTAGCAACTAATCAGTGAGCGGTAATGATATGCTGTTATCTTTGGCAACCAATCACAAAATCACAATTGCTGCCTGATCTACTGCACTAAACTAATTTTGAGTTTAGCTGCTATTTATTGTATGTCTCAAAGCAGATGGAGAGCAAAAGTACATGCAAGGGCAAGAAAATGTTTGCCCAAGGTCCAATCATTGTTAAAGATGGCCCTGACTATATGTGATGTTCAGCTTCCACTGAATAGTCAGGAGTTTGCATGAATGTCTTACCAAGCAATATTCAGTCCGAACCTTAACCTTATCCCTACTTTCTAGATATGTGGATATAAGCAGCCTTACTGAGTCAGTTTTGGCCACCATGAATACTCCTGTACAATTACTGCTATACATTGCTCACAAAGTACAATGACACTATTATACTGAATAAAGAATACTCTCTCCAGCATATCTCTGTACAACCCATATCCATTGTTCCCATCTCATTGGAGAGAAGAGAATGAAGCTCTCACCAAGTATAGATCACTAGTAAAGCAAAAGATTGGTTAGCTCCTGGAGGCTAGCCTCATTGGCCATAGTTCTCTGTGAGACATACGGTGATATTTGGAATGCAAATCCAAACCATCTTGTAGGTCTGCCCATTAACTGCCTATTGTAGATGATACACAATAAGTCAGTACAACTGTAAGCTGTGAGTTCCGAAAATAGAATCTCAGTTGTTATAATAATATTCAAGTGTCAATAACCTGCCAAAAAGCTAAGCAACATAGTCACTTATGAATGCAATATATCTCGTCACACTTATTTTATTGCTATGACAACATTTCTGATTATTCCTTTCCTATGTGTTTTCCAAACATATTATAATTTGCTCACAAAATGATGCTGGGCAAGATCTATTGAGCAGCATTTACATTCATTAAGTCAGACCTTGAAAGGAAGAACTTGTTAGTTATTGAGTGTAGAAACAATAGGCTAGTTTTTTTCCAGCAGGCTGGAATTTTTCCTCTATTGGTTCTATGGACAGTTATTTCTTAGAAGTCCTGTATTTTAACAGTACACTACGTATAGAATTTACTTAATGAGAAACTAAAATGGTTTGTATTCATTCTCATTGTAACGAGCATGAAAAGCTGGGATCTTGGTATTCAATTATCAGTATCAAAGACCATAAATCTTATAAAAGCATATAAATGTATCAAATATAATCTAACAAGCTAATGTGAGATAATACATGTTAATTATTGTGGATTTGTTGTATTACATGATTGTACATGGTTTTCACATCATATTCAGATGATATTCTAAATATCCTTAATACCAGTGTTACAGTCAGTGTTAATTTTGTCAACAAAAACTCTCGTCAAAGTTTTCGTCAGCGGCACTTTTACAGTGACGAAAGCGAAAAGTACAGCACATTTTCATCCACTGACGAAAACTATGACGAAAATCAAATCCATTTTCGTTAATGAACAAAACGGAATGAAAATGTGAGGCAGGGATGTTTACCCTCGTGAACTCACTTCCGCTTTTTCACGGAGCACAGCCTGCTTCCGCAATCCGCTCCTGCACCACGACGAAACGATTGCCGGAAAACAGAGAGAGCAGCACTGTGCATTACAGACCAGCCAGGCTGAGGCCTCCCGAGTCCTGACTCCCGACGTGACTGAGTCTGTCCCTCTCCTGAGTTCTGACTCATGGGATGACCGTGCCACCAGGCAACCGGAGCAGAGAGCAGAGCAGACTGTGAGTGTGTCGAGTTATGTAGTACATTACAATTACAGCAGGCCTAAGGCCTCCCCTCAGACCACCATCCATCCAGAGCACTGTGTGTGCAGCTGCGCATTACAGGCCTCCTCTGACCACTGGCAGTGGCATCCAGGGCACTGTGTATTACAGGCCATCCCTCAGACCACCATGCAACACTGTGCAGCATTACAACAGGCCTCCTCTGACCACTGGCATCCAGGGCACTGTGCCTTACAGGCCATCCCTCAGATCTGCCTGAGACCACTGTCCAGAAAACTCTGCAGCATTACAAGCCTCCTCAGACCACCATCCAGAGCACTCTGCAGCATTACAGGCTTCTTCAGATCACCGTCCAGAGCACTGTGCAGCATTACATGCCTCTTCAGACCACCTTCCAGAGCACTATGCAGCATTACAGCCGCGTCAGACCACCGTCCAGAGCACTATGCAGCATTACAGGCTTCCTCAGACCGTCCAGAGTGGCTAAAACTGAATCTGTGAGTTTGTTCAAACCTTAATACCATAAATAATAACATGATATTTGATTTTTTTTACTCCAAGAGTGTATAATGAGTTTTGAAATTCTAGAGAAATGCTTAAAGGGCTTGTAAACCCTCATGTTTTTCACCTTAATGCATTCTATGCATTAAGGTGGAAAAAAACGGCTGTCACTGACCGGCTCCCCAGCCCCCGGAGATGCGCTTTTCCCCTCTGCCCGTTGCCTCGACTCTTGATTGGATAGATTGATAGCAGCGCAGCCATTGGCTCCCACTGCTTTTAATCAAATCAAATGACGCGGGGCCGAGTTCGGCATTCTGCATCTATGGATGCATCTATGGATGCAAATGCTGGACTCGGGAGTGCGCCCGCAAGATAACCCCCGAGGAGAGCGCTTCTCCTGGGGGGTTATACGATGTGGGGAGGAGCTACCAGCACCGCCGAGGGACCCCTGAAGTTGAGGATCGGGGCCACTCTGTGCAAAACGAACTGCACAGTGGAGGTAAGTATAAAATGTTTATTATTTAAAAAAAAAAAAAGGAAGCCTTACAATCACTTTAAATAATGCATTATTTAACTAAACATATTATATTTTAATGATAATGATTTTAGTCGACTAAAATGTACTGGATATTTTAGTAGACTAAAATGTACTGGAGATTTAGTCGACTAAATACGGCTAAAAGAAAAACAATTGCAGAAGACTAAAATGGGACTAAAACTAAAATGCCATTTTAGTCCTAAGACTAATGCTGCATACACACGATCGGACTTTCCAACGGGAAATGTTCGATGTGAGCTTGTTGTCGGAAAGTCTGACCGTGTGTATGCTCCATCGAACATTTGCTGTCGAAATTTCCGCACACAAATGTTTGAGAGTAGGTTCTCAAATTTTCCGACAACAAAACTTGTTGTCAGAAAGTCTGATTGTGTGTACACAAGTCAGTCGCACAAAAGTTCACGCATGCTCTGAATCAAGCAGAAGGAGCCGCACTTCCTACTGAACTTCCTTTTTCTCGGCTCATCGTACGTGTTGTACATCACCACGTTTTCACATTCTGAATTTTTGGCCAACATGTGTGTATACAAGACAAGTTTGAGCCAACATCCTTCAGAAAAAAAATCCACGGTTTTGTTGTTTGAAAATCCCATCGTGTGTACGGGGCATAAGACTAAAATTAAATCGAAATTTGCTGCCAAAATTAACACTGGTTACCAGGGGCGTAACTAGAAATAGCAGGGCCCCATAGCAAAATGTTGTATGGGGCCCCCCTGCAAACAGCCCCCCCCCACAGCTGCCCTAGTGTCAATGCAGCGTGACCTGTGCCACATATAGTGTGACCTGTGCCCCATACAGCTTGACCTGTGCCCCATGCAGCGTGACCTGTGCCCCATGCAGCGTGACCTGTGCCCAATACAGCCTGACCTGTGCCCCATATAGCCTGACCTGTGCCTCATGCAGAGTGGCCTGTGCCCAATACAGCGTGACCTGTGCCCTATACAGCGTGACCTGTGCCCTATACTGCGTGACCTGTGCCCAATGCAGCATGACCTGTGCCCAATGTAGCGTGACCTGTGCCCCATACAGTGTGACCTGTGCCCAATGCAGCATGACCTGTGCCCAATGCAGCGTGACCTGTGCTCATTGCAGCATGACCTGTGCCCCATACAGCATGACCTGTGCCCAATGCAGCGTGACCTGTGCCTCATACAACGTGACCTGTGCCCCATACATGACCTGTGCCCAATGTAGCATGACTTGTGCCCAATGCAGCATGACCTGTGCCCCATACAGTGTGACCTGTGCCTCATACAGTGTGACCTGTGCCCAATGCAGCATGACCTGTGCCCAATACAGCATTGCCTGTGCCCAATACAGCCTGGTCTGCCTGTGCCCCATACAGCCTCACCTGTGCAGAGGAAGAGGCAAGCCACCCGGATCAGCAGAGAGCGGGATTGCCCGCTGTAATAGCTTTCATTTGAATTTCCCGTCTTCCGGGGCTTATCGTCACATAGCCCCACCTCTTGGCCTGACGCCTTTGATGACGTCACATGTCCCGCATTGGATTGGCGTTCTGTCTATCGAAGGCACTGGGCCACGAGGTGGAGCTATGTGACGTGAGCCCCAGAAGCACTGGAGTTCTAATAAAAGCTATTACATCGGACAATTCAGCTCTCTGCTGATACGGACAGCTTGCCTCTTCCTCTCCTCTCTCTTCCCCTGGCTGGGAGACTGTGCCAGCGGTGCTCTCATCCTCATCGGGCTCCACTCGGCTGCTGGCCCCATAGCGCCCGCATGGGTCGCTATGGTGGTAGTTCCGCCCCTGCTGGTTACAGTGTTTCACTTATCAAGACATGTTATATTGGAGCAAAATGTCCACTTCCTTAGAGATATAAAACATTGGTGCAAAAGTATTGTATCAAATATATGCACAGATTTTTCAATACCATTTAAATCTACATATTCACGAGTCATCCAAAAATGAAAATATAGGATCATTTCTACAGTACATATTAATATATACAAATACATTTTCTACTAGTTTTTTTTTTATATCAGAATACAGAATACAGTTCATATACAGAGATACAGTAGACAATATCTCTAGGAGAAAAGTCAGATGTATATCTTCATCACACAATAGACTGAAACCCCCTGATAGTGTGATTGAAGCAACAAGTAAATGGTGCCACAGAAAAAAAAGAAGGACACTGTATGTCGCCAGAGCACCAAGAGCTTATTGAATAAAACCACCTTTATTGACATTAAAACGGTATGTCACAGACAGAGGTGCAACGTTTCAGAACTGAACAGGGCCATTCATCACGCAAAGGGATAGTGAAAGTGTCATGTCACCTAAAGTGGAACATCACTCTCTCAATCAGCATTGACTATTTTTAATCCTTATACTGCTAGCATTAGTAAATATATAGGAAAATATATTATATTTACTTGTTTTAAACTATTTTTACATTTCTTTTGTCACTTCCTAGTTTCCATGCCTAGGCAAATGACATCATATATCCCAGGATTCTTCAGGAGGGGAGGAGTCATTTTCTCAGCTAAGCACACCCTTATGCTTGTATGCCTGAACTAAGGGCAGGTGGATTCCAGGAAGTAATTGCTACATTAATCATCTGCTCTTACCCAAGATGGCCATGGGCAGAAATGCTAGGAGTCAGTGATTTCTTAGCAAAATAAAGCATGGAGACATGGATGGATGGGGAATTTCCTTTGAATATTAAAAATGAATTAAATAGTGCTTTTGGTTTGTGGTGCTTAGATACAGTGAAGTTTTGCTTTAAAAAAGTCAGTTACTATAGTATTGGGTGAAAATTTCTCCTGTCAGAGTATAGTGATAGCTGTACTCCTGATATTCAAAAATATGTCATTTGTAAATAAAAGAGATAAGTCTACAAGGTGGCATGCACCTCGTTGGACCCATAGGGGTTGATTTACTAAAACTGGAGTAAAAAATTGGTGCGGCGATGTATGCTAACCAATCAGCTTCTAACTTCAGTTTGTTCACTTAAGCTTTGACAAAAAACCTGGAAGGTGATTGGTTTCTATTCAGAGCTGCACCAGATTTTTAACTTTCCAGTTTTAGTAAATCAAACCCCATAGTATGCAAGTACATTTTACAGAGTAAAAGATGCAATAATAGTGTCCAATAAAAATTGCAAAAGGATTTCTTTGAATGTCTAGTTAAACAGAATAGGTAATTGGCTGAATGGTCAGACAGAGAGTAACTTGCAGTTTAGTAAACAGATGCAAAGTTAGAAACAATATAAAAGATTTTCCTATGAGATTTTTTTTAAGCCATGATGCATTGCATGGCCTTTGAACTATAACTCACTGGCTTAGAAAGAGCAATAAGGGGGCTTCTAAATAAGTAAGCCATCTCCATTATAAAAAACAGGCGGGAGGGAGGCACAGAGCAGTTATAGTAAGGGTGCTTTGGAAGCTGTGTAGGGTAAGGATAGGTAAGTCACAAATGACAAACTGCATAGAGAGAGTTTAGGTTCAGTTAGGAAACTGTACTTTAATTCTTATTGCTAACTTCTTGGGCAAACAACCCCTTTACTGCCTTTTTTTCTTATTATTGACGTTAGCTGTCACTTTTAACTGATGTCCCATCCAAATCAAATCTTTTTGGGCAATGCTTCCCTTTAAAAATGGGGGCTTTTATTTCTGTAACTATTTTTTTAATCCCTTTTTGGGTTATATTGCTATATATTGCATGTATGTTGGGTCGTTTTAGGTTAAATTGGCATCTTTTGCTGCAAGGCTTCGTTTACCAAAAATGGCTTTTGTTTTTTTTTTTTTAATTCTTTATTTAAATTTTACATTAAAAATACAAAAACACCCATCAAATGAGGGGAAAAGACATTCTACCAAGTATACAAATCTCTATAAAACAATGACAAACCCAAATATTATCCCACTCCTACCCTCCATCCCCCCCCCCCACCTCCTGCAGATAGTTCACTTCTGGAATAAACAAGGCGACTAGATGTATGTCTATACTTATATTAATTCATAATGACTTCGGCAAAACTCTCAGATTTTTTAAAGGCTTCCCATCTGGCCCATCTGCCCCCCCCCCCTCTTGATCCCTATCTGAGGGATCGGCTACCTCAGATTTCTCTAGGATATAAATTTTGTTTACTCTTGAGATTCAATCCCTGATCCTAGGCCCCTCCACTTCCTGCCATTTTTTTGGGATTACGCTCTTTGCTGAATTAAGAAACAGGGATTAGTGAGGTTTTATACCGTCTATTTAGGCCCTCAGACCCATGGAACAAACAGACCCATGGGTCAGATGGGATAGCCTTGCCTGTTATCTCCTCGATCAACTTAATCACCTCCCACCAGAATATTTAGATTTTTGGGCAATCCCACCAAAGATGCGCCATTGTTCCCGGGGCCAAACACCCTCTCCAGCATTTAGGTGATTTGTCAGGATGGAATTTGCTGATTTTAATAGGAGTCATATACCACCTGGCCAGGCACTTATAGTTGATCTCCGTCGTTTTCATATCAACTGCTGTACTATGCGTTGCCCCCAGGATGCTCCCCACCAAACTTTTCTCACAAGTTACTCCCAATTCTTCTTCCTATTTTTTAATGAATGGCGGTACTTTCAACCTTTCCCTACTTGACAGAATTTTGTATATTGCAGAAATATTCCTCTTTGCTCTATCCCTACAGAATAATTTCTCTATCGGTCTGTAATCTCCTTCCTTCCTCAAGGAACCAGGGATGCTTCTGACAAAATGCGCGAGCTGGCCGTACCGCCACCCATTTAACTTTATTAAATCCCTTTGTGTTGATAATTCCTGAAATGCGCGAATTTTCCCTCTGTTAATAATATCTTTTAATTGTGCTTCCCTATTCAAAATCCAATTTCCTCCCCTAAGTGTTGTCTTTTAAATAAATTAAGGGAGAATTGTACTCCCACTTCCTCATGAGGTGAATCTAACCCCATATTTTAAGTGTGAGGTACGTTATGACATGTGTGTCTGGGCCTAAATTCCTGTGGTGAGGGGGATTCCAAATCATGTGATTTAATCGTGCATTACCTAAACCCAGTTCCAAATTAACCCATCTTTTATTAATACTTCCTTTTGCCCAGACTAGTGCCCGTGATAAAACAATCGCTTTATAATATTTTCTAAAGTCTGGAATAGCCAACCCTCCCTGTGCTTTTTCTCTACTCAACACCGTGTACGCTATCCTAGGTTTCTTATTATTCCATACATAACGTTCTAAAATAGGTTTGAGGTAAGGGAATAGGGAGCATCTGCATCTTATAGAACACCTTAGGGGCTAGCACCATTTTGACTATGTTGATTCGCCCGATCCATGAGACAGGACGATGTGACATTCTTTTTATTTCTGATCTAATTTTGTCTAGAAAAGGAATAAAATTCAGCAGATATATCTTCCTAATGGATCCTGCTAGCTTTACGCCCAGGTACTTAAATTTTTCTCTCCACGGGAAGTGAAACACCTCTCTGAGTCTAGCAACTTCCTGTTTGTCAATGTTAATCTTTAAGGCTTCAGATTTCTCAAGGTTGATTTTATGATTTGACAGCTCACTAAATTTCTTCAATGTGGACAGCAAATTGGGGATTATAATTCTGGGTTTGGTGATATAGAGAAGAACATCATCAGCGAAAGCAGCCAGTTTGTGCTCCTCCTTTCCCACTATGCAGCCGCTAATGTCTGGGTTTTTTCGGATCGTACCTAATAAGGGCTCTAAGGTCAGAACGAATAGAAGCGGGGACAGCAGGCATCCTTGCCTGGTCCCATTTTCCATGGCAAACTGTGCTTAAGCTAAATTATTGACCTTCACAAATCAGTGTTGCCAACCGTCAGTATTTTTACTGGCAGCCAGTAAAAAAGAGGCAAATTTCTCCTGCCAGTAAATGCCGGTAAAAGGAAAAGGTTGCCAGTAAAAAATATAACTGACACTCGTCTCGGTCTGGAGCCAGCCAAGACCATCTGAGTGCCTGCTACAGTGTGTTCAGGTGACTCTGGTGAAGGCGGTGCATGAGCATGTCGTGTGATGTCATAGTGCAAGGGAGCCAAGCAGAGCAGCCAGAGCCTCGTGTCAGCGGGACGGGAGCAAGGCAGGCCGGGAGTGGGACTGTCAGTGCTGTTTAGACTGGAGTGGACTGGAGGGACCACCTGGCTTGGAGAGAGACTGTCACTGTGACTCAGGAGGGGACCTGTCGTGTCAGTGAGGTGTCATCATAATCTGTGCTGCTGCACACTGCTGTCAGTGCCATTTTGAGAGTAAAATTTCATGTGTGCGCCTGACCCATTCTAATTTCTTGCCCTCCTGTCCTTGGGCTACTTACTTACTATATCGAAAATAAAATAAACATGTTTTTTTGCCTTATTATCTATCTTAAATCACGTTGCTAATTGCATATTATACTTGTGTGTAGCCTAAATACTTACATTTGCGTTTAAAACAGTTATTTTAAACTTTTGGAAATGCCAGTAAAAACGTGGCTGTGCCAGTAAATTTTGGGTGTTGTGTCAGTAAATTTCAATCTGATAGGTTGGCAACACTGTCACAAATGCTGTTGGTTGATTGTATAGTATTTTAATCCATTTTAGCATTGTAGGCCCTATTCCCATTGCTTCAAGCGTTTTAAACATGAATCCCCAGTCTACTCTGTCGAATGCCTTCTCGGCATCTATTGATAGAAATAGACCTGGGGATCCGCTTGATTTAATAGCCTCCAATATAAGAGACCGCACCTCATTATCTCTGCCTTCTCTCCCTGGGATAAATCCCACTTTGTCCTGATGGACCAAGTAGGACATTTTTTCCTTAAGCCGAAGCGCCAGCACCTTGGCATATAATTAAATGTCGGCATTTAAAAGCGCAATCGGCATATAGCTAGAGCATAGGGTGCGGTTCTTGCCCTCTTTAGGAATTAGCGTCACTGATGCAGTTAATGCACCCCTACACATTTCTCCCTGCTTCCCTAGCCCATTCCAGACCTGACAAAGCCTTGGAACCAAGGAGTCTTTACATTTTTTATAGAAGCTGCTTGTGAAACCATCCGGCCCAGGACTCTTCCCCGGGGGAGATGATCTCAGGGCCAAGCATATCTCTTCTTCAGTTATCGGTCTCTCTAGTTCTATTATGTCGTTTTCAGACAGAGTAGGAAGTCCCGCCCCTTTAAGAAAATCTCTCACCCTCTTCTCCTTATTTCCACCACAATTTTCCCTCTGCCCAACCGAGTAGAGGGATGAGAAATACTGTCTAAATTCTTCTCCTATCTCTTTGGATGTGTGCCTCATTTCACCATTTTTATTTTTGATCTTCTCTATAAAGTTTGCATCCTTTTTTTTTCTTACAATTGCTATCAGTTGTTTACCTACCTTATTTCCCCCCTGGTAGCTATCATTTATTCATAATCTTATGTGACTCTTTTTCCAATAAGTCTTTTAATTCTTTTAAATATCAGTTGCTGTAACGTGGGCCTATCGTTTCCCATAGAGGCTTTATGAAGTTGTTCTAGTTGGTGAATTTTAACAATGAGACTTTCTTTCCTTTTAGTTCTCTCTCTTCTCCCCCGCGCCAATTGATATTAAGACCCCCCCTTATGTATGCCTTAAAGGCCTCCCATATGACAGCCCCTGAGATCTCTCCAGTATCATTGTTTAAGAAGAACGCATCAATTTCCTGTTGGATTTTATCGGCTATCTTATCCTCCTCAATAAGTTTTTCGTTTAAACGCCAAGTGTAAGGAACCCTATGGTGCCCTTTTATCTTCACCTTCATCGTGACAGGGGCATGATCTGACAATGTCATGATTCCTATCTTCGACTCCTCAATAGAGTCCAATAAACTATGGTCCGCCATCAAGTAGTCCAGCCTTGAATAGGTCCCGTGCACCGGCGAGAAGAAAGAATAATCTCTCTCCTTCGGATGCTGTACCCTCCATACATCTATCAATTGACATTCATGCAACTTTCTCCCCAAGCTCATTAAAAGATTTTTACTTGCCTCCCGTGCTCTAGATGACCTATCCAAGGCTGGATCTAAGCAGAAATTAAAGTTTCCTGCTAGTATCACTTCCCCCTCTTTGAATTCCATCAGTCTATTCAGGGTCTGGGAGAGGTATTTAATCGGATCTCTGTTCGGACAGTAGACATTAGCCAATGTGTAAATCCTTTCCCCCAACTTTACCTTTAAAAATAGAAAATGGCCCTCTGGGTCCACCCTCCTCTCTAACAATGCGTATTTAGTCTGTTTTGAGAATCTGATTACCACTCCCTTCGCCCGTTTGATGGGTGAATCGCAATAAATCCAACTCGGAAAATTTCTTGAGTCTAGCTTGATGCCCTCCTCCAACAACAAGTGAGTCTCCTGCAAAAAAACTATATCTGCACCATAGAGCTGCAACTCTTTTAGCAGTTTGCGCCTTTTACCGGGAGAATTTAACCCTTTTACGTTATATGACAATATATGACAATATATGACAATACGTTATATTTACGTTATATGACAAGCATTTAACTTCCATCCAACCAGATTTTTGAAGCTTCTCTTATTTCAAGCACATTCGCCTCTACCTTACCCACTGTTGGAACAAAGAAAAGAAAAAAAGAAAAGAAGGAAGAAATCTGCGGGAACTCCCCTCCCCCTCCTCCCCAACCCCCCGCCCCCCTCTCCCTCCTCCCACCCCCCCTGTCAATACCTGACCTCGGGGCTGCAGCGTCCAGGTTGCCTCCACCTCAACCTGCATCCCCCCGTGCAGTGGGGTGAGGCTCCCACAGTGGGCCGCGGTGGTCCCCCCCTCAAACGAGGAGAGGGGGAGGATGGGCGCGGAGGTCACCATGCCATTCCATCCTCATCACCCATTGGATTTCACCATTGTTGTACTTCAAAGGTTGAGCTCCTCTTAATTTACTCCAAATCTTTGTCCTTGTCCTCATATTGATGAAACCTTACAATAACGTCTCTGGGTACATCCTCCCTTATGCTTGGGGGTTTTCTTATCCTGTGGACTCAATCCATTTTTAATTCTTCCTCTAAACTTCTTCCCAGGAGTGGATTAAAAATTTCTTTCATCTTGAGGAACAAATCCTCCCCCCTCTGTTCTGGAATGGATCTGATCCGTAAATTTTGCCTCCTGCTTTGATTTTCCTGTTCCTCCAATTTATACAGCATCTCCCGCTGATCTGACTGTAATTTTTTGACTTGATTTTTTAAAGCTGTGATCTCGAACGCTTGTTGTTCTGATGCCTCCTCCACTGTTTCTACTCTCTTCAAGAGATACCCCATGTCTGTCCTTACGTTGAGGATTTCCACTTTAATAGCGGTCTCTAGTTTGGAAAACATGTCCTGCATCTCTGTTTTTGTTGGAGGTGCATCCATATCTGCTTCCGTGCTAAGGTCTAGATCTGCTCCTGGGAGGATCTCACCTCTGGGGGTCCCCCCTAGAGCTCCTTTATGTTTTGCAGGATCTTTCTTCTTATCTTTCGTGCTTTGTTGCCTATTGTCCATAATCAGACTTTTTAGTTGCGCTTCTTTTAAAAATTTTTGGATGGAGCTTGAGTTTAAGCTATCTCTGGGCTTTTAAGATTCAGTTGCTTTATGCGAGCGACCTTTCATCTTCTTCGCCCCCCCCCCCGCTCTGAACGGCTTTTTTGCATCTGGCTTGCAGAACCTTTAAGCTAGCGCGCTACTCTCAACACAGCGCATACCATCCGCGTTCGCTCAGTTTAAATTGTTTATTCAGTTCTACAGAGCCACCATACTATTCTGCAATACCGGATTACCTTTCTTCACTTGATGGTTTTAAAAGAATACTCTGAGAGACATAGGTGAATCCAGCACGATACAAAAATAAAGTTCAGCGACAGCTGATCCTACCTGGAGCCATCCGATTTTAGGAAGGAGTCAAGCAGCGTTCACAGTCGTGTCTCATGCACAGCAGGGGGAGCAGGAGCGTTTACAAGGGATGGCTTGGGTTTCAGGGGATTTCGAGATCGGTCTCAGTTCTACATTATGGTGGAAGCAGTGGTGAGTAAATAAGACACTTTCTGTCTGCGACTGTGGGAGGGGGGTGGATCCTGGGCAGTGAGCAGAGACAGGGAGCCGGGTTCCGGGAGGACGTGTCAGTGGGCTGTGAGTTCCCACAGAACGAACCAGGAGCTGTTGGTAAGCCTCGCTCCTGTGGTATCTGTGGCCAGATTACGCTCACTGGTTTCCTCTTCAGGCGCAGCACCTCCCGCTGTGTTGAGGCGGCAGATTAACGGGACTAACATGGGCTCTCACCCCACGTCGTCCCTGCCGCCATTGCCTTTCGATCCTCCGCTCTCCTCTAACACAGCACCGGCAGGCCCCTCCCCCGGATCTAGCACGTCACCAAATGGCTTTTGTTTTAAAGATTTTTGGAAGGGTTTAATTTCCTTTGGGTTTTATATTTTTTCTTTTATATTAATAAGACTTGTTTTAAGTTTGAGGTGCTCAAAGCATGGCATTCCGTTGCTACCTGCTGTCTGCTTTTGGAGCTGCCACTTGTTAACAGCACACTACTGCATCAATAGAAAGAAAAAAAACTATGCTCAAGAACAGTATGCACCTAAATCATCTCACATTATGTTGCTCTTATTTAGATTTCCCTATCCCCAGAGTAAAATAAAATTTACCAATATTATACCGAAATTATACCAATTAGGTATAATATCCCTGATTAAAACTGTTTAGCTGTTAGTACTGATGTAATAAAAGTAATGTGGCTGTGCAAAAATTTTGCTGGCCAAAAACTTCTTGAACCTGCACTTCTTGACATTTATTAAACTGCATGGGACTGGCATTAATTCACCAAGGCCTCACAGTGCTGATATGCCTTATTTAGGAACCTGAACAGAATGTGCATTAGACATTTGTAGATGCGCCATTTAGAGTCAAATTACATTTTAAAACTGCAGTTTAGTCCAAAAATCATTTTGCTCTTATAGATGTAATCACATCACTTATCTGTATGACCCAAGTTGCCAGACAGCTGGATCCTGTGGAAATGTTCTGTGCATTGATGACAGGTCCTCTTCCTGCTGCTGGTCTTTTTATTCTGAGGGAGGTAATAGCTTTGAGTCTTCTGTGAGGTGCAGTGAAAAAGCTCCCAATCTGTGAATGTAGGAGCAAATATTGTCATTCACCAGACTCCCCCGTATTCATTCAATATTTTACATGTAGTGCAATCAAATTCATGCTTTGGTCAATGGAGGAAGGAAAGAAAAAGGATTGGGTTACCATCAGATCTTTTTTGCTGCAGCTCACAGAAGACTGAACATTGTTAACTAACTCAGATTGTTAAAGTGATGCTAAACCTTTGTTTTTTGTTTTTTTAATTAAAATAAAAAAGATGTTGTACTTACCTGTTTTTTGCAAAGATATTGCACATAACAGTGACTTACCTTCTCTTTTTAGGTCCCCTGCTGTTGCTGCCTGCTCTTTTTCTTCTCTAAGTGCCCCCTCAGCAAGATACGTGTCCATAGACACACAGCATGGCTCAGCCACATCCCCACTCTCTCCTCACAGAATTTGACTGACAGCAGCAGGAGCCAACAGTTCCTGCTGCTATCAGTCTGTCCTGTGAGAAGAGGAAGAGAGAGCAGCACTACTGGTCATAGGCACAGAGCTGGATCCAGAGAGGAGTCTGGTAAGTGTTGGGGGAGGGGGGGAGAAAGAGTTACTGGAGGGTTTTTACCTTAATGCAGGGAATGCATTAGGATAAAAAAAGTACTTTATAAACACTTTAATTTTGTTTTAAAATTATGTTATATCCCTTTACTGAATCATTGTATCAACCATGATCTACTTTAATAACCTAAAACCAGTGATGGTATCTCAGGATTTAAAGTTAGGCATGTTTAAAAAGTGTGATGACTCTCTCTAATTTGGACATAAGCAACAACCCCAGTTTTAGACAAAGAAATCTAAAAATTCTGTATAAAATGGCTCTTTCAGTGTTGGTACATGTTGCAAGATTAATAGTGGGCTCTTGCATTGATCATATCCCTGGCAAGAAAAGCCAACGAATGGGAGTGGAAATAAATATGCAAAGATTTTGCCAGGCAATTTTGCTCAAAACTCAAACAGCACACCCACAGCCATACCAGACAAAATTCTGCAGGATTAAGCTTATATTTAGTAACATAAAGTGAATACATACATATTTGGAAAGCAGAGCACAAATAATTATAGTTTGGTCAAAGGAAACATTAAGTACTGAGCACTCTGTCATCTCTTCCTCTTCACTTCAGAACTTGCCATTTGAATGTTTGCATGGCTTTTTATGGTTTATGTTTAAGTTACATAGTTGCCAACAGTCACGATTTTCCCGAGACAATCCCGATTTTGGGACCCTCGTCCTGATTGGAGGCTGTCCCAAATCGGGATTTTCCATAAGGAAAATTGGGAATGTTGTTTTTTTTTATTTTTGGAGCAGCTGGCTCCAGCAAAATGGTGGCCGGCGCCGCTGCTCGACCTTCCCCCTAGTGTTCAGTCAGTGGAGAGAGGAAGTGGGCTCAATCCGTGCAGCCAATGAATCGGCTTCTTTAGCTGCACGGCTCCTCCCCTCTCCACTGAAGACACTGCGCCGCCGTGTCTTGCCGAAAAGTTCCCCAGCTCGGCTATTTCCGCTGGCTTGTACTGCGCAAGCGCTGCCCCTGCGCAGTACAGGGGGTCCTTACTTGCCGAGGGGAACTTTCTCGGCAGAACACCAGCTGCTCCTGGAGGAGGGGAGGGTCTGCACTGGGGGGGCTACACTGAGGGGGGCTGCATTGAGGGGGGTGCACTAATTGAGGGGGGTCTGCACTAATACAGGGTGTCTGCACTGGGGGGGCTGCACTAATTGAGGGGGGTCTGCACTAATAGAGGGGGTCTGCACTGAGGGGGGTCTGCACTAATAGAGGGGGGGCTGCACTGAGGGGGGGGTCTGCACTAATAGAGGGGGGCTGCACTAATAGAGGGGGGGCTGCACTAATAGAGGGGGGCTGCACTAATTGAGGGGGGCTGCACTGATGAGGGTCTGCACTAATAGAGGGGGTCTGCACTGAGGGGGGTCTGCACTAATAGAGGGGGGGCTGCACTGAGGCGGGCTGCACTAATAGAGGGGGCTGCACTGAGGGGGGGCTGCACTAATTGAGGGGGGTCTGCACTAATAGAGGGGGGGCTGCACTGAGGGGGTCTGCACTAATAGAGGGGGGCTGCACTAATAGAGGGGGGCTGCACTGGGGGGGCTGCGCTAATTGAGGGGGGCTGCACTAATAGAGGGGGCTACACTGAGGGGGGTCTGAACTAATAGAGGGGGGCTGCACTGAGGGGGTCTGCACTAATAGAGGGGGGGCTGCACTGAGTGGGGTCTGCACTAATAGAGGGGGGCTGCACTAATAGAGGGGGGCTGCACTGAGGGGGGTCTGCACTAATAGAGGGGGGTGTGCACTAATAGAGGGGGGTCTGCACTGATGGAGGGGATCTGCACTGATGGAGGGGGTCTGCACTGAGGGGGTCTGCACTTATGGAGGGGGTCTGCACTGAGGGGGTCTGCACTGATGGAGGGGGGTCTGCACTGATAGGGTCTATACTGACTCTGCTGGGGGCACCTGATGCGAGGACAGACTCTGCCGGGGGCACCTGATGCAAAGACAGACTCTGCCGGGGGCACCTGATGCAAGAACAGACTGGGGACCCCCAGATCCCGGCCCTCCCCCCTGTGTGAAATGGTAAGGGGGTACAAAAGTACCCCTACCATTTCACAAAAAAACTGTCAAAAATGTTAAAAATGACAAGACAGTTTTTGACAATTCCTTTATTTAATTGCTTCTTCTATCTTCTATCTTCCTTCGGTTTCTTCCTCCATCTTCTTCTTCTTCTTCTTCTTCTTCTAGTTTTTCCTCCGGTGTTCTTCTCTTCATCTTCTTCTCCGGGCCGCTCCGCATCCATGATGGCAGGGAGGCTCCCGCTGTGTGACGCTTCTCCTCTTCTGACGGTTCTTAAATAACTGAGGGCGGGGCCACCCGATTACCCCACCCCCTCTGACATCACGGGGAATGCTGCAGGGAAGTCCCTGTCAAAACCCTGTGCGTCAGAGGGGGGCGGGGTCACCGGGTGGCCCCGCCCTCCGTTATTTAAGAACCGTCAGAAGAGGAGAAGTATCACAGAGCGGGAGCCTCCCTCCATGCCATCATGGATCCGGAGCGGCCTGGAGAATAACATGAACAGAAGAAGATGCCGCGGAGGAGATGCCGGATGAGAACACCGGAGGAAGAACCAGAAGAAGAAGAAGATGGAGGAAGAAACCTAAGGAAGATAGAAGAAAGAAGAAGCATTTAAATAAAGGAATTGTCAAAAACTGTCTTGTCATTTTTTAACATTTTTGACAGTTTATTTGTGAAATAGTAGGGGTACACTTGTACCCCCTTACCATTTCACACAGGGAGGAGGGCTGGGATCTGGGGGTCCCCTTGTTAAAGGGGGCTTCCAGATTCCATTAAGCCCCCCGCCTGCAGACCCCCACAACCACCAGGCAAGGGTTGTGGGGATGAGGCCCTTGTCCCCATCAACATGGGGACAAGGTGTTTTGGGGGGCCACCCCAAAGCACCCTCCCAATGTTGAGGGCATGTGGCGTGGTACGGTTCAGGAGGGGGCGTGCGCTCTCTCGTCCCCCCCTTTTCTGCGGCCTGCCAGGTTGCGTGCTCGGATAAGGGTCTGGTATGGATTTTTGGGGGGACCCCACGTCAAATTTTTTTTAAATTTTGGCGCGGGGTTCCCCTTAAAATACATACCAGACCTGAAGGGTATACAGGCATACTATAGACACCCCCCAGGTATGAAATTTAAAGGAATATTACACTTTTATTGTTTCACTTTAAGCATTATTTAAATCACTGGTCCCGAAAAACGGCCGTTTTTAAAACTTTTTTTGCATTGATCCATGTCCCCTGGGGCAGGACCCAGGTCCCCAAACACTTTTTATGATAATAACTTGCATATAAGCCTTTAAAATGAGCACTTTTGATTATTCATGTTCGTGTCCCATAGACTTTAACGGTGTTCGAGCAAATTTTTTGCCTGTTCGCAAGTTCTGGTGCAAACCAAATAGGGGGGTGTTAGGCTCATCCCTATTCAGAGGTCACAAAATTAGAGAAATGATTACCACCTGTGTGCAATCTAAGTGTCACATGATCTGTCATTACATATACACACCTTTTTAAAAGGCCCCAGAGGCTGCAACACCTAAGCCAGAGGCACCACTAACCAAACACTGCCATGAAGACAAAGGAACTCTCCAAACAAGTAAGGGACAATGTTGTTGAGAAGTACAGGTTTAGGTTATAAAAAATATCCAAATCTTTGATGATCCCTAGGAGCACCATCAAATCTATCATAACCAAATGGAAAGAATATGGCACAACAGCAAACCTGCCAAGAGACAACCGCACACCAAAACTCACGGACCGGGCAAGGTGGGCATTAATCAGAGAGGCAGCACAAGGGCCTAAGGTAACCCTGGAGGAGCTGCAAAGTTCCACAGCAGAGACCGGAGTATCTGTACATAGGACGACAATAAGTCGTACTCTCCATAGAGTTGGGCTTTATGACAGAGTGGCCAGAAGAAAGCCATTACTTTCAGCAAAAAACAAAATGGCACGTTCTGAGTTTGCGAAAAGGCATGTGGGAGACTCCCAAAATGTATCGAGGAAGGTCTGATGAGACTAAAATTTTACTTTTTGGCCATCAAAGAAAATGCTATGTCTGGCGCAAACCCAACACATCACATCACCCAAAGAACACCATCCACAGTGAAACATGGTGGTGGTGGCATCATTCTGTGGGGAGGTTTTTCAGCAGTCAGGACTGGGAAACTGGTCAGAGTTAAGAGAAAGGTGGATGGTGCTAAATACAGGGATATTCTTGAGCAAAACCTGTACCACTCTGTGTATGATTTGTGGCTAGGATGGAGGTTCACCTTCCACAGGACAATGACCCCAAACACACTGCTAAAGCAACACTTGAGTGGTTTAAGTGGTTTTTCGGGAGCAGTGAATTTAATCATGCCTAAAGTGAAACAATAAAAGTGAAATATTCCTTTAAATTTCGTACCATGGGGGGTATCCATAGTATGCCTGTAAAGTCATTTAAAAAAATGGCATGGGATATCCCAGTCCATTACCACTCCCTTTGGGTCTGGTATGAATATTAAGAGGGACCCCGAACCAAAAATAAAAAAAAATTGCGTGGGGGTCCCCCCAAATTTCATACCAGGCCCTTCAGGTCTGGTATGGATATTAAGGGGAACCCCGCGCCAAAATTAAAAAAATTGGTGTGAGGGTCCCCCCAAAAATCCATACCAGACCCTTATCTGATCACGCAACCTGGCAGGAAAAGAGGGGGGACAAGAGAGCGCCCCCCTCCTGAACCGTACCAGGCCACATGCCCTCAACATGGGGAGGGTGCTTTGGGGTAGCCCCCCAAAGCACCTTGTCCCCATGTTGAGGGGGAGAAGGGCCTCATCCCCACAACCCTTGCCTGGTTGTTGTGGGGGTCTGCGGGCGGGGGGCTTATCGGAATCTGGAAGCCCCCTTTAACAAGGGGACCCCCAGATCCTGGCCTCCCCCTGCGTGAAATAGTAACGGGGTACAAATGTACCCCAACCATTTCACAAAAAAAGTGTCAAAATGGTAAAAATGACAAGACACGGCTTGGGATAAGTCCTTTATTAAAAAATAAAAATCCCCCCCAAAGTCTTCTACTTCTCTTGCTCCGCCGACAGACCGAAAAAGAAAAAAAACACGACCGACCCGCCTCCATGGGAGGCTCCCGCCGTATGACGCGTCTTCGCTTTGACAGTTCTTTTATAATTGAGGGCAGGGCCACACCGTGACGTTCCCAGGTGACCCCACCCCCCTCTGACGCACGGGGACATCCCTATGGCTTTCCCGGGGCGTCAGAGGGGGACGGGGCCACCCGGTTACTTGGGACATTCGTGGGACAATTTTATTTTTGGGACATTTTTATTTTTTTATTTTTTAATAAAGGACTTGTCCCAAGCCGTGTCTTGTCATTTTTACCATTTTGACACTTTTTTGTGAAATGGTAGGGGTACATTTGTACCCCGTTACAATTTCACACAGGGGGGGAAGCCGGTATCTGGGGGTCCCCTGAAGGGTCTGGTATGGATTTTGAGGGGGACCCCAACGCCATTTTTTCTTTTATTTTTGATTCGGGATTCCCCTTAATATTCATACCAGACCCAAAGGGACTGGTAATGGACTGAGGGGATCCTGTGCCGTTATTTTCAATGAATTCTTTTATCTGTATTGCTGGGACTGACAATTCATTCAAGCCGCGAGTAGTTTTAAATGACTATTTTTCCTTTAGAAATGTCATTTTGCTCTCAGGCTGTTCTAAACAGGAAACATGTGCCACTTTACAGGCATACTATAGACACCCCTGGGTACGAAATTTAAAGGAATATTTCACTTTTATTGTTTCACTTTAAGCATTATGAAAATCACGGCTCCCGAAAAAATGTCAGTTTTTAAAACTTTTTTTGCATTGATACATGTCCCCTGGGGCAGGACCCAGGTCCCCAAACACTTTTTATGACAATAACTTGCATATAAGCCTTTAAAATGAGCACTTTTGATTTTTGATTTTTCATGTTCGTGTCCCATAGACTTTAACGGTGTTCGCGTGTTCGAACAAATTTTTTGCCTGTTCGCATGTACTGCTGCGAACCGAACCGGGGGGTGTTCGGCTCATCTCTAATAATGTTGTGTTATATTTTGTTGCAGTGTATTTTTTCAATTTCTGAGCATGAACAATTATATCTCTTTTTTTCAATCAACAATTTAGGCTCTGCTACTTTTCCCTGCAATTTCTTCTTTTTATGTATGCCTTTTGTAATATTTTCTTCACAGCACACTTTATTTTTGTGACATAAAATACAGAACAACATGAATGGCATGCTTCACTTGGGTTGATTTACTAAAACTAGAGCGTGCAAAATCTGGTGAAGATGTGCATGGTAGTCAAGCAACTTTAGCTTGTTCAATTAGGCTTAGACAAAAAAACTGGAAACTGGTTTCTGTGTAGAGATACACCAGATTCTGCAACCTCCTGTTTTAGTAAATCAACCTCACTGTGTTTTCTAGGCGTTAACATGCAAACAGGAAATGGATTATAAATGTTTTTTGGTTTGAAGAACTGTGAAGGTGGGATTAAAATACTCTGCTTTTTTTAGCTTTTTTTAAAAAAAATAAAATAGTTTAACAGTTTTTGAGTGTGTATTTTTTATCTTAAAATACTAAATAATGTAACAAAGTAGCCCTGTTTATTTACTGATCCCAAAGGCTGACTCAAAATAATGAATTTAAACAAATGCTTTAGACATAAATAGGTATAATTTGTTATAGTTCTCTGCACATTACATTTCCATTAAATGTGACATCAAGACCCCTTTTGATTCTCCACTCCACTGTGTATACTAGACCAGGCCCCATACCATTAAATATTATGTGAGACAGCTTTGATGCTACCATTATTTATAGTCAATCTGGTCCCAATTTTCTATAAGTGCCAGTTCCCCATTTATGGTTTCATAAAAATGCCTTTGGCAATCAGTAGAAGGGTGCATTATGAACAAATAAAAAACCATTGTTCAGTACATTGTGACAATAAACAGCATTAAACAAGTGGAAGGTCAAATTTTGGTATGTTGTTGTTGTTGTACACAAATAATTGCAGTGTAATGCACACATATGAGTGATAGGGGCAGCCAGAACCAGAAATACCTCAACGCTCCTGAGTGTGTGTTTCACAATGGTTCAGTTGCCTATGGGGCATTTCAGGAAGTACACGGAACAGCAACTATGCCTTGACTACTTTTCCCCAAGAGAGAGATGGTGGCCATTGTTAAGGTAAGTTTTATATACTCTGGCATCCGTATATACAGTATAAATGAGTGTGTGTGTGTTTGCTCTTCAAGGATGAGCAACCGGTATAATCAAAAATACATTCTTCATTTGAAAAATTCCACATAAAACATAAGAGCTGTAACCTCCACCACATTAAATAATTAAAAACATGACAACTTTGTCAAGACACAGGTAGCTACCACAGACATTCAACCTTCACACTAATAGTGAATCAATTCACAATACTGAAATGGTAGTGCGCTAAGTGGGTAATCAGTATGGAGTTTCCACAGAGGGGAATAGCAACTCCGCAGCTGTGTGCAGGGTGGAATATATGAGTGTGTCCCCAGGTCTCCAGTGTGCCGACTGGAAGATTTCCCCTCTATTACTTTTCTGGGGATAACCCAAAATTTGATATGTTCTTTAACTTTCACTTTTAATGATAATGGTAATCAGGACAGATCAAGAGGGTAAATCTCCTTAATGGAGGCACAGATAGCAATAAAAACAGGTGTTCTAATCCATCTCCACTCCATCTAAAACTAAAAGGAAAGTTTTGCCTTTAGTTATACTTTATTATTATTATTATTATTATACAGGATTTATATAGCGCCGACAGTTTACGCAGCGCTTTACAACAACATTAGGGCAGACAGTACAAGTACAATACAATTCAATACAGAAGGATTCAGAGGGCCCTGCTCGTTAGAGCTTACAATCTTTAAACACTTTAAATACAACAAGAAGAGATAAGATTGGAGTGCGGCTATTATCTTTTTATGTTTTGCATTGGTACATGTCCCTTAGAGCTGCACGATTAATTGTTGAAAAATCACGATCTCGATTCAACCCCCCTCACAATCCTAATCAGGCAAGTTCACAATTCTATGTAAACAGTTCAGAGCTGTTCAGAGCCGGAAAATGTTTATCAACATTGGGGGGTTTGGGCAAACAATGCACCCACAGCCACCCCCGGTCGGTCGGGTCACCTGCATCCCATCCCCCCTGGATTCGGTCGGTCGGTCGGGTCAATCGCACCCCCCTCATCGGTCAGTCAGCCCCACACTTACCCCATCAAGCGGGCAGCACTTCCATCCAGGTGATGGGTGGCGGCTTCTCGTGTGTCTCCTCACAGCAGCCGTGCGTCTCCTCCCATCTCCTCCCACAAGTTAAAAATCAGTATTTTCTGCTAGAAAATTACTTAAAACCCCCAAATATTATACATATTTTTTTCAGCAGAGACCCTAGAAAATAAAATGGCAGTCGTTGCAATATTTTATGTCACACTGTATTTTTTGGGAAAAAATACACATCAGTGAATTTAAAAAAACTAAACAGTAAAGTTGGCCCAATTTTTTTGTATAATGTGAAAGGTGATGTTACACCATGAGAATTGTGATCTTTATTCTCAGCAAAAAAAATGTGGTTCTCATTTTATCCCGAATTTTGCAGCTCTTATGTCATTTATGGCTGTGTCTAGACCCCCATGCCTTTATTTTTCAATAGCTTGCCTATTAGGCCTAAAAATTGCCAGACATTACTTACAAGTGTCATTCCCTTTAGGCTTCAGTACGATTCAGGTTTGCTACATTTCAAAGAGGATTCACCAAACCCTCTGTGAATTGAATCTAGGGAGATTCTCTCATCCCTATAGTACAAACAGAAGCACTATTGGGTGCAACTGTGTATTCCATTTGAAGTTGGAATTTCCCTTTGAGGTTTCTAAATACAAAACTGCTTACAAATTCAGTATACTGCTTTTATAATATAAACATGCTTTCATGCCTAAGCCTATTTCTGACATTTGTTGCTTACAAGTTAAAATCTGTATTTTTTGCTAGAAAATTACTTAGACCCCCCAAACATTATATATATTTTTTAGCAGAGAATCTAGAGAATAAAATGGCGATTGTTGCAATATTTTATGTCACACTGTATTTGCATATCGCTCTTTCAATAGCAATTTTTTGGGAAAAAGACACTTTCATGAATTAAAAATAAAAACTAAGATAATATCACCTTGAGTAAATAGATACCTAACATGTCATGCTTTGAAATTGCGCACACTCGTGGAATGGCGACAAACTACGGTACCTAAAAATCTCCATAGGTGGCGCTTTAAAAAATGGTTACCAGGTTAGAGTTACAGAGGAGGTCTAGTGCTAGAATTATTCTCTTGCTCCGACTATTGTAGCGATACCTCACATGTGTGATTTCAACACTGTTTACATATGCGGGCTGGACTTACGTGTGTGTTTTCTTTGCTGTCCAAGCTCGCGGGGATGAGGGCACTTTAAAAATGTATTTATTTTTTATTTTATTTTTTTCCCATGTCTCTTTAAAAAAAAAAAAAATTCTTGCTGTCACAAGGAATGTAAACATCCCTTGTGACAGTAATCGGTGGTGACAGGTACTCTTTATGGAGGGATCGGGGGTCTAAAAGACCCTAAATCCCTCCTTTGCACTTCAAAGTATTCAGATCGCCAAAAACTGAGATTCTAAATACTGTAGTTTTTTTTAATTCGCTGCTATTAGCAGCCGAGTAAACCGGAAGTGATGTGACGTCGCTTCCGTGTTTACACATAGGAGACTGGCAGGAAGCTGTTTCTGGCTTCCTGCCAGTCTCACTCTAGCCGGCGGAAGTGCCAGATCGTGGATCGGGTTTCCCGGTGGGATGGGAGGCCCAGAAAGAGCGGTGGAAGGGGGGACATCCCCTCTCACTCCTTCGGGATAACAGCCAAGCGGTTGTTATCCCTGAAGAGCAGACAGCCCGCTCTAAAAAATGGTACTGGGATGATGCCTGCAGCTGCTGGCATCATCCCAGTATAACCCCTTAAAGCCGAGGCCGCATACGTGCGTACGGTCAGCGCTATATTTTCCTTTGTAGGCTTATAAAACAATACATGTATGTGTAACTGGTGAGTCACTTATCTTTCTTACCAAATCTCACTTAATAATGGCTGACTGGTATTTTCCAAGCTTCCATAAAACCACACTACAGGGCAATATCACCTTGCTTTAAGTGCAATGTTTACAATGCTTTTCCAAAGAATTTAGATGTACTGTACTTAATAGCATATTACAGTTCAACTGTTTTCTTCTTTTCATGATTTCTCTGCAGAATTTGTTCCTCATCCTGGATACAGCATAATGAGTTTCTACCCTCAGGAAATCACTAAAGTCTTGGAACGGCTCTGTAAACTTCTCAGTGAAACATGAATCTGGTCAGTTCAGACAACATGCACTGCTTGCATTAAGTCAGCCTCTCTATAAACACCATTCCTTCTGTAGAAGTCAGTCAGCTGCTTTGTGCCATTTGGGGCCCATTAAATTGCCACATCTTGTGTGGAGCATTTTACAATATGATTCCTGCTGACGTTTCGAATAGAATAAACCCATATTGCACTTCTGAATTACAGATGGAAAAAACTGTTTGCATTAAGCTTTTTCTGATAAATTATGGAGAATTGTTCCAATTTATCGAAATATGTTAGGTAAATGTGTTTGCTGTCATAAGTTTCCAGTGGTATCAACATAGTTTATACCATCTGTGCATTCCTTAGGATCCTTTCACATGGTCATCACCAGTTCAGTCACACTTTTTCCTAAGAAAAAGCTGATGAATACTGATTCAGACTACATCAGTCTTCATCAGTTTCTACATCTATCTTCAGTTCAGTTTACATCAGTTTGCATCAGCTTTCAGATGTCAGCAATTGACTTTTTCCCAAGTAGGTATGTCGGAGGCAGACACAAGCCTGTAGTTAGAGACTAGGGATGTTAGGAAAGGCCTGCACTTAATGTTCAACTGTTATCTTGTGTTTCTCATCATGATGCACTATTTCAGTAAAGCTTTTAAATCTTTGTTATGCCTGGTCTGAAGTTACCTAAAGGGTGGCATGTTGGTAATGGCATAAGGAAGAACAGGGCACACAAGGGGTGAAGTGGTGACAAACCATTGCTAGGGGCAACAAGCACAAGGTAAGGATGATATGACAGGCAGACAATGTGAGAATAGTACTGATAGGGGTGTAGGCTCATGTATAGTGACCAGAGAGGTTCATAGCCTACCTTTAAAGTGGTCGGTGCCCCAGCAGTCGGGATCAGATCCACATTGCGCAGACCCTATGGACCTAGACATATGGTACAGAAGAATAAAAAATGAGTGCATGGGGTCCGCGCTGGTTCCTGGTGGGACCTGCTCTGTCACTGGGAGATGGGTGGCTGAGTCTAGATGGACTGGTGGAACAGGACACTGCAATGTGGTGTCTCCTTCAAAATGTCGCATCCTGAGCAGGTGTCTGTATCATGGGACTGGGAGGCCCCTGTACAGTATATAGCATCAGGTTATGATACATAGAAACTGGGGTGTATGGCTCGCTTCTAAGTTGGAGTGCCACCATAATGTTGATGTCACACGTGGCCTTGCCTCATCCCAGGCATTAGCAAGCACGTATATTGGAGAGTCCAGAGGAAGGAGAAAAGTGAGAAAGAACAAAAGGCTCCATGTGCACCTGGTAAATCAGCTCCGCCCACAAGTTCAGTTTACATCAGTTTATGTCCACAAAATGGACATAAACTGACTTGGATGTAAGCAGATGTAAGGTCCTATGCACACTAGGCGCTTATGAACACTTTTTTTCTGATAGGAGAAAAGCAGCGTGAAAAGCGCACCTAAAGCTGCTTTTTTTAAATGTGTTTATTTGTGTTTAGATGCGTCAAGTGTTTGGGCATTGAATTCCAACATATATTTATTGATTTTCAAGATAAAAAAAAACACAAAATAACAAAAAAGAAAAACCACACACAAACAGATACAATCAACCTGAATGCATAAATGAGATGTCCATTATAATTCTAAATACTATACAAAACAGCTAAATTGCATAATAATACATTTCCACAAGAACCCTCCATACCCTCCAAAACAAGGGACATACACAGGGATGTCTCACATGAATATACTAAATAAAGTATAGAATCTTTCTTCAACATTTACTGATTTAAAACTGAATAGAATATATGCACTCAGACGTCAGTAAACTTAGAAATTAAAAAATTCTAAGAACTTTGATGAGTCTTTAAATATTATCCAGGTCAGCCACACCCCTTTAAATTTCTGAGTAGTATCATCAATATCTTCGAGAGAAAATGAAACACTACACATCGCAATCTTCGATCATCTAAGCAAAACCTCCTCCTCATTCCCAAATACTGCTACAAAGCAAAGGGAGATCGAAGATTCGCAGTCCAAGGACCTCGGCTATGGAACGCTCTTCTGACTCACATCTGCATGGAAGAAAACCATCTGGCCTTCAGGAAAAAACTCAAGACCTTCCTCTTCTAAGAAGCTGACAACACAAAACGCATTTAGCGCCTTGAGGCGATTCAGTTCGCATTTGCAGCGCTTTACAAATCATTAATTCATTGTTTTCGGCCACCAATTCCTCCATATGCATAATATTAACATTAAGAGTCTCAATCCACTCTGGAATTGAAGGAACAATAGAAGATTTCCAATATCTTGGTATCAATTGTCTAACTGCTGAAAGAAAGAAACGGATGAGAGATTTTTTGGTTTTAGGCAGTAATCAAGGTAAAAAAGAAAAAAGAGCTAAATCAACAGAATTACACACTGACTCATCCGCAACTGTATTATATAAACTGATTACTTGATCCCAAAATTTATAAATAGAAGGACAAGCCCACCAAAGATGAGAAAGATTACCTATAGCAGCATTACAACGCCAACATAAATCTGATTGTGGTGGAAAGATTTAATTAAAATTAACTGGAGTGCGGTACCATCTTGATAGCAATTTAAAATTGTGCTCTTGGGTATCACAAGCTATTGAAAATTTATGAGTATTTATAAAAATGTTATCTCAATCTTTCTCTTGTATTGGACGGCCGAGTTCTATCGCCCATTTGACCGTATAAAATGGTAAAACTGGTGAATTGATTTTTTATCTGCAACTTCAGAGTTTTTACTGTTCTTTGACTCCGAAATATGCCATTCATCGACCACTTTCAGATTTTGAGCAGTTATGTACATCTGTGGAGCCACCAACACATATTATATCTAAGATCTACATGTTACTATCTATTCTCAAAAGTACATAACTGATCAAAATCTAAAAGCAGTCAATGAATGGCATATTTCAGAGTCAAAGAACAGTAAAAACTCTGAAGTTGCAGATAAAAAAACCAAAGGCCTTTCTTCTGATCATATAGAGTTTGAAAATTTAAAAATGACATAAATGTATCCTCCAAGATCACATGTTTGCTCTGAGGCCAATACGATTTGTCCCAGCTTAAAATAGAATGTGAATGGACACCACTAGGAAAGGAAGGATTATCTATTAGGCTGCTTTCACACTGAGGTGGTTTACAGGTGCTATAGCGCTAAATATAGTACCTGCACAGCGCCTGTAAAGAGCCTCTCCTGTCACTCCAGTGTGAAAGCCCGAGGGCTTTCACACTGGAGTGGTGCGCTGGTAGGACGCCAAAAAAAGTCCTGCAAGCCGCATCTTTGAGGCGCTGTAGGAGTGGTGTATACACCTCTCCTAAAGCACCCCTACCCATTGAAATCAATGGGCAATACCGCCAAAGTGCCGGCAAAGCGCCCCGCTAGCAGGCGAAAAGGGCCTCAAAAACAACGGTAAAGCGCCGCTAAAAATACCGGTGCTTTACTGTCTACGCCCCCCCAACGTCCCAGTGTGAGTGAAAGTAGCCTAAAAGGAGTGAGAGGACCTGGAATAGAAGACAAAGGAAATTATTTTAAATAATGATGCCAACATTCTAAAAACGGATAGGTAAGCCAGGGCCAACAAGAGCGCGATCCTGTATCTTTGATAGGAAGCCAAAGAGCAGCTTTAGAATTTAATGGAGAAGAACCTGTTTCCAATTGAATCCATTGTTTGTCATGAAAGTGGTGGAACCAGGCCAAAATGCGAGAAAATATAACTGCCTTATAATAATACTCAAAATCTGCACTTCCATGGACTTTTGATCGACAGAGTCTTTTCCAATTGATTCGAGGTTTAGTAGTTTTCCAAACAAATTGTGAAAAGAAGCTGTTCAGTTTTTAAAAACATGTTTTAGGAAGTTTAATAGGTAAGGTTTGGAACAAATACTGTATAGATATTTTGGAAGAATGTCCATCTTATTGGAATTAATACGACCAAACCATGATAAAAAAAGCTTCCACCATGATAACAGTTTAGATTGGAGTTTGTAATAAAAGCAGAAGAAAATTTAACTCATAGACAAGATTAAGGTCTGTAGGAATTTTCACTCCTAAATATTCCACTGCTACTTCTTGCCAGTGGAAAGGAAATAACGCTGCTAAAGAAGAAACCTCGTCTCTAGTGAAATATTTAATACGTCGGATTTAGTTAGATTTACCTTAAAGTTGCTTAGACATCCAAAAGAATTCAATTCTTTTAAAATAGACGGAATACTAATCCTTAGTGATGTTATATAAACTAAAACGTCATCTGCATAAAGTGAGGTTTTGTAGTATCTCATTAATAGTGATCCCATGTATAGAAGGGTTATTATGTATAGCTAGCTATTGCTAAGTGCTCCATTGTGATCACATATAATAATGGAGATAACGGACAACCCTGATAGGTTCCGTTATTAATCTTGAATAAGGTGGAAAGAGTATCATTCGTTCAAACCTGTGCAGAGGGAATTGTGTATAGTGCAATGATTTTATTAACCAAATTATTGCCAAGATTAATCTGACGAAGTGAGTGTAGCAAAAACCTCCAGTTTAGGCATTCAAATGCCTTTTTGGCATCGATTGAAAGCAGGCACGCCGGGATCTTTTGTTTATGCTTTAGAGAGATTGACGAAGGAGTCTTACTGGTGTTGTCTCGAGTCTCTCTAGAGCTCACAAAACCAGTCTGATCTGTATGAATTATTCGAGGTAGTATTGGTTGAAGCCGATTAGCAATAAGTTTAGCGTAAAGTTTTATATCTTGGTTCAACAACGATAACTACTTGGATTTGTTACCCGGTTTCAAAATAACAGAAATATAAGCCTTCAAGGCTTCTGATTGAGACTTTGAAATAGAATTAAACAAATGCAAAAGAATTGCAGACAGATCTGATGCAAACTTTTTATAGAATCGGCTAGAAAAGCCACCTGGGCCTGGAGCCTTACCGAACCTTAACAGCTACCCTGTTTCCCCGAAAATAAGACCTAGCGTGATTGTCGGTGATGGCTGCAATATAAGCCCTACCCCCCAAATAAGCCCTAGTTAAAGTCCTTGTAGGTCTTATTTTCAGGGTGGGGCTTATTTTCGGGGAAACAGGGTAGGGCTTATTTGGGGGGTAGGGCTTCTATTGCAGCCATCACTGACAATCACGCTAGGTGTTATTTTCGGGGAAACAGGGTAGTAGTTCCTCAGGAGTAAAGGGAACCTCTAAGGAAGAACTAGTGGCTAAATCAAGACTTGGTAAAGCCGTATCTTTCATATATGAGATTTTTTTCCATCTCTATTAAAGAATAGTCAATTTCAGAATTAGTTTGTGAAATATTATATAATGAGGAATAATAATTGTGAAAAGTCTCTAAGATAGCTGAGTTAGTATAAACCAACTCTTAACCAGCAGATAATTTAAAGACAGATGATGATGGTGTCTTATGCCCCGTACACACAGTTGGATTTTCTGACGGAAAATGTTCAATGGGAGTTTGTTGTCGGAAATTCCGACCGTGTGTAGGCTCCATCGGACATTTTCCATCAAAATTTCAGTCACACAAAATATGGGATCTGGATCTCAAATTTTCCGACAACAAAATCCGTTGTTGTAAATTCTGATTGTGTGTACACAATTCTGACGCACAATGTTCCACACATGCTCGGAATCAAGCAGAAGAGCCGCACTGACTATTGAAGAATGTATATATGTGGCGCTCACTATCCTATAAAAAATAAACAAATACCTATAGTAATCGTAAAACTGGAATAAATATATCACAAAGTACAGTGAAAAAGTATTACAAAGCAATAAAAATCTTCAAGAGTGTAGTAAAGTGCAATAAAATGTAAAAATCCTGACGCACAATGTGAGGTGAAAAAAACTACTCATTGAGTGTAATACTGATTTCCAAATTGCAATAACGTAAAGCATATACCTGATGGGGTGCAAAGAATAATATAAAGTGACAATGTGCAAAAAAAAAAGACAATGTGCAAAAAAGAGGAAAACGTGACCCACTAACACACAAATGTGTGTAATGGGTATCCCAAACAGACAATGGTGATCATAAAATAATATAATAATAATAATGAATAATCCAATAATTAGTGCAAGTCCCAAAAGTGATAATAATGTAACTCCTAATAGCAGCAAAATCCAATCTTCTAGAAATGATGACAGATAGAAGTGGAAGTGCAACAAGCAGTCTCTGTGATGGAATGTGTCCCGGATAGAAAGAAACAGTCAAGTATATACTCCGGAGTGTGACGTCTGTTTCTCCCAGCCTTCCACCTGCTGTAGCGGCCCCCAATGGGCTGAATCAAGCATGAACCAACGGGTGAGGCAATCCACAGAAGATCTGTTAGTAGTTGCAGTGCACGGGGACACTCAATATATAGTTCCCAATTAGACTCTTCCACTCTCAGTGTAAGCCATCGGATATAAGGTGATAGAAGAAAATGGGCTCCATAGTGTAGTAATTAGAAATTTATTGGTAATAAAAACAAATAATAACTTACATAAAAGTAAGGAAATCGCAGCAAGTGTAAGGGATGTTTCTGGGTTCGGCCGTACCCAGGAACCAGGGGCACCTGGCTCCTCCCTGACACGTTGCGTCACCACCAGGTGACTTTCTCAAAGGGTCAAGGAGTCAGGTGTCGATAAGCCAGCTAATATAGTCCCGTCCGCTGTCATGACAACAGCGGGTAAACAGAATAAGAAAATTCTTCCTGAATAGTGAATCTAGGCATCTGATATAACATAAATAATGGATCCAGATTAAAATTAAATATTCCCATCCATTGTTAGAACAACCAGGCATCAGATCGAACTTTTAACTATATGATCTCGTCTGCCATCATGACAGCAGCGGATAAGTCTATAGGTAAAATCTGTTAAAATAAAAAAAGATATAATAAATATCTAGGCATCAAAATGCAGCATAAATGGTGGATCCCTAATGTAAAATATAGATAATAACCATAGTAATAAACAATAGCATAATTGATAACATAAATATGGTAATATATACGAGCGCCATCAAGTGGTAAAATGTATAAAACCAACCCATAATACAAAAATGTACTAGCGCCATCTAGTGAAACAAGTATATATACTATCTGCAAAAAGGTCTCTTCATTCTGCCGATATACTGAAGTTGGCAAGGGCACTACAATAGGTACACTACCCCTTCGCTACGGCACGATATAAAATCTTCTATCATATAATTTTTTGATGTCACAGTTGAGGTAAAGTTAGATTTCTTTTGTATATCGACACGCATAACAGCTTTTACATGGAAAATACCCCTTACCCTCGAAAAATGAAAACTTTTTAACTGGGGGGTCCAGGACATTTTTTGCCAAATGATCCCTCAATGTGGGAGCTCTTCTATAGACAAATTTAGGCCTTTCCAGAAGAATGGTCCCCAAATGCCTATCTGTTCTAATAATTTCCCAATATTTTTTAAAAACTCTCTCAATTTGCTTATATTGGATGTTAAAGTCCATAATAATGGGTACATTATCCTGATTCGATGTATCCTTCACATTGTCTTGTACCAGTTTTTCACTATCCAGTGATGCAACATTCTGTATTTTTTCTTCAATGAACACAGCTCGATATCCTTTTTGAACAAATCTCTCTCCGATCTTTTTAGCTTGTTTCGAATAACCTTTCTTTTGTGGTACAAGTCCGCATTAATCTGGTAAGCTGACCCTTTGGTATGTTATCTAACCATAAGAAGTGATGACAGCTATCCAAAGGCAGATAGCTGTTCCTGTCAACCGTTTTAAAGTGCGTATGGGTCGTTAGTCTACTCCCTTCTTTTTCTATTACTAGGTCTAAAAAATTAATGTTATCATCACTTATTTCCCAAGTGAGTTTTATATTTTTATCGTTAGTATTGAGGTAGAAACAGAAATCCATGAGGCTCTGTCTATTTCCGTTCCAAATTATAATTATGTCATCTACATATCGTTTAAATATTATAAGCGGGGTGTGGTATATTGCTGTATAGTGTTTCCTCTTCCCATTGCGCCCATTGCAATACCACAAATTTGCTTATAATAATTATTATTGTGCCAAAAATAATTTGAATGTAGGCTGTATCTCAAACAGTCTAGGAGGAACCTCCTTTGTTTGCATTTCAAGTTGCTTAGACTTCCAAGGGCCCATTTGGTCACTTGGATAGCTTCATCATGATTGATAATTGTATAAAGGGATGCAACGTCAGCCATGGCCAAATATATAGATCCATCCATCAGGGTAATGTCATTTAGAAGTTGGATAAGATGTTTCGTTTCTCTCAAGTATGTTCTAGTTTTCTTTACCACAGGTTGCAAAAAACAATCAATGTATTCTCCAATACGCACACCAACTGAGTTGATACCATTTACTATGGGCCTACCCGGGGGTTTTAATTTATCCTTTTGGATCTTGGGTAATGTATAAATGACAGATGCTTTACATGTTTTTGGCTGTAAATATAAAACTTCTTTTTTGTTTAGTAGGCCCTTTTCAGATCCCTTCTGAATCACTTGCGGCATACACTGTGACTGCGCATTACCCCCGCAGGGGTTAAAGAAGCTGCCTAAAACGTCACCGTGACCCAGAAACAGCCTGTGGATTGCCGCACAGTGGCATACACTGTGACTGCGCATTACCCCCGCAGGGGTTAAAGAAGCTGGTGAGTGTCCACATGATCACAAGACACGAGCACCTGGTCACCAAGATTAATACAAAGACCTGCCTTGTTTTACAAAGATGTCAAGTTTTTCACTTAAGTTGCACTGAGCACTAGTCACGATTTAACCTATGTAATTATTCAGCAATGTTATGTTTATCAAAGACTTTTAAATCAATCACTATATGGGGTTTTTATGCGGATGGAATAGTTTTGGCTAAAGTCATTTTTTGATTTCATCCCCTGTTCCCCTTCCCCCTGCCCCAATTCAAAGGGGGCCAACCTAGCCGTTAAATTTGCTATATGAGATTTTGTTTATATTTTGTTTATAATTTACATGCGACTTTACATGTGGGATTTGGCTACACACGATTTACAAAGTATTTTTTAAACTAGGACAACGTTACACCTACACACTCCAAAGGGGGTCACTTTGCTGTTTTATGTTTGGTTTTATTTTCGTTGAAGTTTTTATTTGCAATTTTGGTTTATACTTTATATGCGACTTTACATATGGGATTTGGCTACACACGATTTACCAAGTATTTCTATGAATTAGGACAGCGCCACACCCACACACTAACCCTTCACTTACCTTCTGTTTTTTCCACCTTGGTGGAGATCACATCTGTGAAGGCAGAAGTCCTTTATGGGATTTCTTCCATTGTTTCCATTTTTTTCCATTTTCTCCACTTTTTAAATTTTCTGTTCCATTGCGTGGATACACCACTCATATTTTCATATTTCATTAGTATCAGTATATATATATATATATATATATATATATATCCCAGCTTAGTGCAGCTACAGGCCATTAGTATGTCTGGAAGGCCAAGAAGGAGAGGCAGACAGTCACAAGCCAATAAGAGAGGGCAAGCAGGCTCTGTGTCTAGTGCTGGTCGTGGAGACGGTGCATCCTCATCAGCACGTGGCCGTGGGACATGCTTGGCCTTTTTTTCGGCAGCTGGCCGTGTTGAGCCGCAACATGCGGAAGACTTGGTCGAGTGGATGACCAAGCCGTCCTCATCCTCCTCATCCTCTCTCACCCATGCCCAGGGTACTTTGTCTGGCAAAGCAGCGGCCTCTTCCCTTGGCTCAATGTCATCAGTGACTCCTTCCCTAGCCCCACCATGTCCTCCTGAGGAGTCCCTCGAACTGTTTGACCACAGTGTTGGGTACATGCTCCAGGAGGATGCCCAGCGTTTGGAAGGCTCTGATGATGATACTGAGCTCGATGAAGGCAGTAACATGAGCACGGACAGAGGGGGTGCCCAAGAAGGACAGCAATCTGGCAGTCATGCTCCCCCTGCTGCAGCATACTGCCAGGTTTGCTCCAGTGACGAGGAGGGAGGGGATGATGAGGTCACTGACTCAACGTGGGTGCCTGATAGGAGAGAGGAGGAGGAGGTGGCACATCACCAACGAGGCATTATGCCCTCCAGGGGCCAGCCTAAGGGCAGCACATTGACTGCATCACACCCCAAAGCTCCACATGTGCAGGACGCTGCGGTCTCTGCGCGTTATTCAAAAAGTTCTTTGGTGTGGGCCTTTTTTGAGACGAGTGCATAAGATTGCACCGCTGCTATTTGCAACATATGTCTCAAGCGTATCTCGCGTGGCCAAAACATCTCCCGCTTGGGTACCACATGCTTGACCAGACATATGTTGACCTGCCATGCAGTTCGTTGGCAAGCGTATCTAAAAGACCCACACCAAAGAACAAAAAGGACCTCTCCTTGCTCCTCATCAGCTGAGATCTCTAACCCCACTATACCTTCAGTCCTCTCTGAGACCTGCACTGAGAGGAATGAAGGTGTAGAATTAGGTGTGTCACAGCCAAGTACTTGTGGGCAATCTGCTTTTGGTACACCGACGTCACATTGTATCAGGCAAATTTCCCTGCCCCAGCTGCTGCACCGCCAAAAGAAGTTTGCTCCCAGCCACCCACATGCCCAGCGGTTGAATGCTAGCTTGGCAAAATTGCTAGCACTTCAACTGCTGCCTTTTCAGTTGGTAGACTCTGTCCCCTTCCGTGAGTTTGTGGAATGTGCAGTTCCTCAGTGGCAGGTACCCAAACGCCACTTTTTCTCACGGAAGGCGATTCCGGCTCTCTACCGGCATGTGGAAGGCAATGTCCATGCCTCGCTGGACAGGGCGGTCAGCGGTAAGGTGCATATTACCGCTGACTCATGGTCCAGCAGGCATGGACAGGGACGTTACCTAAGTTTCACGGCGCATTGGGTGATTCTGCTGGCAGCTGGGAAGGATGCAGGACAAGGTGCAATAGTGTTGGAGGTTGTTCCGCCACCACGCCTCCAAAATGCTAATGATTGTGACACACCTCTCTCCTCCACCCCCTCCTATTCTTCTTCCTCCATGGCCTCTTCCTGTGCTTTGTCCTCGGAACCAGTGGTGCTCCGTAGCCGTTCAAGGGGCTACGCAAGTACGCAGGCCAAAAGATGCCATGCGGTGCTTGAGCTGGTGTGCTTGGGGGACAGGAGCCACTCTGGGGCTGAGGTTCTGTCAGCTCTGCAGGGGCAGGTTCAGAGGTGGTTGACGCCACGCCAACTTAAGGCAGAAATGGTGGTTTGCGACAATGGCACCAACCTCCTCTCTGCCCTCCGACTGAGACAAATGACCCATGTGCCCTGTTTGGCTCACGTCCTTAACTTGGTGGTGCAGCGGTTCTTGGGCAGGTACCCGGGCTTACAGGATGTCCTGAGGCAGGCCAGGAAAGTCTGTGTGCATTTCCGCCGGTCATATAATGCCAGTGCTCGGCTGGCGGACCTCCAAAAGGAGTTTAACCTGCCCAAGAACCGCCTAATCTGTGACATGCCCACCAGGTGGAACTCAACGTTGGCCATGCTGCAGCGGCTGCACATGCGCAGAGGGCCATCAATGAGTACCTGTGCGACTATGGCACCAGGACAGGGTCAGGGGAGCTTGTTTTTTTTTCCCCACGACAGTGGGCCATGATCAGGGATGCATGCACTGTCCTGTCACCATTTGAGGAGGCCACGAGGATGGTGAGCAGTGACAGTGCATGCATCAGTGACACTGTCCCCTTTGTCCACCTGTTGGAGCACACGCTGCGTGGAATAATGGACAGGGCACTTGAGGCAGAACAGAGGCAGGAAGAGGAGGACTTCCTTAGCTCTCAAGGCCCCCTTTATGCAGACAGTGTTCCTGCGTGCCCGCCGATCACACAGGAAGAGGACGAGGAGGAAGATTGTGTCAGTATGGAGGTGGAGCCTGGCACTCAGCATCAGCAGCAGTCTTTAAGGGATCAGTCCCAAGAAACACATGGACTTGTACGTGGCTGGGAGGAGGTGGCTGCGGACCATGTCGTCCTTAGTGACCCAGAGGACTCCGGACCGAATGCCTCAGCAAACCTACGCTGCATGGCCTCCCTGATCCTGCAAAGCCTGCGTAAGGATCCTCGTATTCGTGGTATCAAGGAGAAGGACCAATACTGGATGGCAACCCTTCTTGATCCACGTTACAAGGGTAAGGTTGCGGACCTTATCTTGCCATCGCAGAGGGAGCAGAGGATGAAACATCTTTGAGAGGCCTTGCAGAAAAGTCTGTGCAACGCGTTCCCAGAGACTGGGAGGTTACAAACTCCTGTTTCTGGACAACGTGTTGCTGAGGCTTCGGTCAGTCAAAGAAGGAGCGGTGGAGAAGGTGGCCGTCTGACCGATGCGTTCAGACAATTTTTTGATCCGCAGCCCCAAGGTATGATCGGTTACAGCAACCATCGCCAGCGTCTGTTTTACATGGTGCAGGAATACCTAGGGGCAAGATCTGACTTGGACACCTTTCCCACCGAAAATCCTCTGGGTTACTGGGTCTTGAGGATGGATCACTGGCTAGAGCTTGCACAGTATGCAATTGAGCTATTGGCCTGTCCTGCATCCAGCGTTCTTTCGGAATGCACATTCAGTGCTGTTGGAGGCTTTGTAACCGATCACAGGGTGCGTCACAGGGTGCGTCTGTCCACCGACTCGGTCGATCGACTGACCTTCATAAAAATGAATCAGTCTTGGATCACCACCAGCTACCAAGCACCTGATGCTGATGTAACCAAATAATTTTTTTTGAAATCTCAGATCCCTTCAAAGACTGCCTATGCTGATGCTGAGTGACTATCCCTGAGTAATTATCCTCTTCCTCCTCAATCATCACGCTGATAGCTTGTAAGAACATTTTTAGTTCTGGGCGCCACCACCAGTGCCTAAGGCACAATTTTTCAGCCCCTGTTTAACAGGGGCGTGTAATTACAATTTTTGATGCAATACTTTGCAGCAGGGCTCGTTCCTGCGTTCCAACTAGAGTGTCTGTGAGGGGTTGCAATGTTGTGGCACCAGCACCAGTGCCTAAGGCCTAATTTTTCAGCCCCTGTTCAACAGGGGCATGTAATTACGATTCTTGATCTAATATTTCATAGCAGGGCCCATTTCTGCACCCACCAAGAGTGAGTGAAGACTTACAGTGTTGTGGCACCAGCACCACCACCACCACCACCACCACCAAAGGCCCAATTTTTCTGCCCCTGTTCAACAGGGGCATGTAATTACAATTCTTGATCTAATATTTCACTGCAGGGCCCTGTGAGGGCTTACAGTGTTGTGGCCACAACAACACCTAAGGCCCAAATTTCTGCTGATTATATAGGGCAGGCCCCTACTTTCAAACATCTAACTTACAAACGACTCCTACTTGCAAACAGAAGGAGACAACAGGAAGTGAAATGAAATCTACCCCTAGGAAGGGAAATTCTCTCCTGTAAGAGTTAATATGGGAAAAACATTTCTCCTTTCCACTGATGCTTTCCAATCCTTGTTCCACAAAAAAACCCAAATTTTCAAAAAACATTTGTCATTGGGACAAAAAGTGAGGTGAAATCTTCTGAAGAGGAGGAAATACAGCAAAACAAATGTCACAGGGGTGATAACCCTTCCCTATGTTTTCCAAAAAGCTTAAAAAAGATTTTTTGGCTAGAGCTAAACACGTTAAAAATGTACCCGTTCAAAATTACAAACAGATTCTACTTAACAACAAACCTACAGTCTCTGTCTTCTTGTTTGCACCTCCTGTATACTGCTGTTCAGAGTATATAGGTCCTGGTGGCCCCACACCTTTCCTTATTTTAATTTGGGTGCAGGGTTCCCCTAATTATCCATACAAGACCCAAAGGGCCTGGTAATGGACTGGGGGATACCCATGCCGTTTGTCTCACTGATTTTCATCCATATTGCCAGGACCCGACATTACATTAACCACTTGATGACCGCCTCACGCCGATGTACGTCGGCAAGGTGGCACAGACAGGCAAAATCACGTACATGTATGTGATTTGCCTTCCGCGGGTGGGGGGTCCGATCGGACCCCCCGGTGCCCGAGGCGGTCGTCTTTTGTCCCACGGCGATCGGAGGTGAGGGGGAGGTCATCCGTTTGTGGCCCCCCCCTCGCGATCGCCGCTGGCCAATCGAATCATTCCTTTGCTGCTGTATGCTAAACAGCAGCAAAGGAAATGATGTCATCTCTCCTCGGCTCGGTAATTTCCGTTCCGGCCCGAGGAGAGAAGACAGGTATGTGAGTGCACAACACTACACACACACAATAGAACATGCCAGGCACACAAAACACCCCGATCCCCCCCCAATCACCCCCCCGTCACAAACTGACACCAGCAGTTTTTTTTTTTCTGATTACTGCATTGGTGTCAGTTTGTGACAGTTACAGTGTTGGGACAGTTACTGTTACCCCCCTTTAGGTCTAGGGTACCCCCCTAACACCCCCTAATAAAGTTTTAACCCCTTGATCACCCCCTGTCACCAGTGTAGCAAAGCGATCATTTTTCTGATCGCTGTATTAGTGTTAGATTAGCGCCAGTACCACTAACACCCATGCACGCAGCATACGCCTCCCTTAGTGGTATAGTATCTGAACGGATCAATATCTGATCCGATCAGATCTATACTAGCGTCCCCAGCAGTTTAGGGTTCCCAAAAACGCAGTGTTAGCGGGATCAGCCCAGATACCTGCTAGCACCTGCGTTTTGCCCCTCCGCCCGGCCCAGCCCACCCAAGTGCAGTATCGATCGATCACTGACACTTACAAAACACTAAATGCATAACTGCAGCATTCGCAGAGTCAGGCCTGATCCCTGCGATCGCTAACAGTTTTTTTGGTAGTATTTTGGTGAACTGGCAAGCATCAGTGGCCTAGTACACCCCGGTCGTAGTCAAACCAGCACTGCAGTAACACGTGGTGACGTGGCGAGTCCCATAAGTGCAGTTCAAGCTGGTGAGGTGGCAAGCACAAGTAGTGTCCCGCTGCCACCAAAAAGACAAACACAGGCCCGTCGTGCCCATAATGCCCTTCCTGCTGCATTCGGCAATCCTAATTGGGAACCCACCACTTCTGCAGCGCCCGTACTTCCCCCATTCACATCCCCAACCAAATGCAGTCGGCTGCATGAGAGGCATTTTCTTTATGTCCTCCCGAGTACCCCTACTCAACGAACCCCCCCAAAAAAGATGTCGTGTCTGCAGCAAGCGTGGATATAGGCGTGACACCCGCTATTATTGTCCCTCCTGTCCTGACAATCCTGGTCTTTGCATTGGAGAATGTTTTGAACGCTACCATGCACTAGTTGAGTATTAGCGTAGGGTACAGCATTCCACAGACTAGGCACACTTTCACAGGGTCTCCCAAGATGCATTTTGAGAGACCCGAACCTGGAACCGGTTACAGTTATAAAAGTTAGTTACAAAAAAAGTGTAAAAAAAAATAATAATTATAAAATAAAAAAAAATAGTTGTCATTTTATTGTTCCCTCTCTCTCTATTCTCTCTATTGTTCTGCTCTTTTTTACTGTATTCTATTCTGCAATGTTTTATTGTTATTATGTTTTATCATGTTTGCTTTTCAGGTATGCAATTTTTTATACTTTACCGTTTACTGTGCTTTATTGTTAACCATTTTTTTGTCCTCAGGTACGCCATTCACAACTTTGAGTGGTTATACCAGAATGATGCCTGCAGGTTTAGGTATCATCTTGGTATCATTCTTTTCAGCCAGCAGTTGGCTTTCATGTAAAAGCAATCCTAGCGGCTAGTTAGCCTCTAGACTGCTTTTACAAGCCATGAGAGGGAATGCCCCCCCCCACCGTCTTCCGTGTTTTTCTCTGGCTCTCCTGTCTCAACAGGGAACCTGAAAATGCAGCCGGTGATTCAGCCAGCTGACCACAGAGCTGATCAGAGACCAGAGTGGCTCCAAACATCTCTATGGCCTAAGAAACCGGAAGCTACGAGCATTTTATGACTTAGATTTTGCCGGATGTAAATAGCGCCATTGGGAAATTGGGGAAGCATTTTATCACACCGATCTTGGTGTGGTCAGATGCTTTGAGGGCAGAGGAGAGATCTAGGGTCTAATAGACTCAAATTGTTTCAAAAAAGAGTACCTGTCACTACCTATTGCTATCATAGGGGATATTTACATTCCCCGAGATAACAATAAAAATGATTGAAAAAAAAAAAATGAAAGGAACAGTTTAAAAATAAGATAAAAAAGCAAAAAAATAATAAAGAAAAAAAAAAAAAAAGCACCCCTGTCGCCCCCTGCTCTCACGCTAAGGCGAACGCAAGCGGCGGTCTGTCGTCAAACGTAAACAGCAATTGCACCATGCATGTGAGGTATCACCGCGAAGGTCAGATCGAGGGCAGTAATTTTTGCAGTAGACCTCCTCTGTAAATCTAAAGTGGTAACCTGTAAAGGCTTTTAAAGGCTTTTAAAAATGTATTTATTTTGTTGCCACTGCACGTTTGTGCGCAATTGTAAAGCATGTCATGTTTGGTATCCATGTACTCGGCCTAAGATCATCTTTTTTATTTCATCAAACATTTGGGCAATATAGTGGGTTTTAGTGCATTAAAATTTAAAAAAGTGTGTTTTTTCCCCAAAAAATGCGTTTGAAAAATCGCTGCGCAAATACTGTGTGAAAAAAAAAATGAAACACCCACCATTTTAATCTGTAGGGTATTTGCTTTAAAAAAATATATAATGTTTGGGGGTTCAAAGTAATTTTCTTGCAAAAAAAAAACAACTTTTTCATGTAAACAATAAGTGTCAGAAAGGGCTTTGTCTTCAAGTGGTTAGAAGAGTTGGTGATGTGTGACATAAGCTTCTAAATGTTGTGCATAAAATGCCAGGACAGTTCAAAACCCCCCCAAATGACCCCATTTTGGAAAGTAGACACTCCAAGCTATTTGCTGAGAGGCATGTCGAGTCCATGGAATATTTTATATTGCGACACAAGTTGCGGGAAAGAGACACATTTTGTTTTTGCACAAAATTGTCACTAAATGATATATTGCTCAAACATGCCATGGGAATATGTGAAATTACACCCCAAAATACATTCTGCTGCTTCTCCTGAGTACGGGGATACCACATGTGTGAGACTTTTTGGGAGCCTAGCCGCGCACGGGGCCCGAAAACCAAGCACCGCCTTCAGGCTTTCTAAGGGCGTGAATTTTTGATTTCACTCTTCACTGCCTATCACAGTTTCGGAGACCATGGAATGCCCAGGTGGCACAAACCCCCCCCAAATGACCCCATTTTGGAAAGTAGACACTCCAAGCTATTTGCTGAGCGGTATAGTGAGTATTTTGCAGACCTCACTTTTTGTCACGAAGTTTTGAAAATTGAAAAAAGAAAAAAAAAATGTTTTTTCTTGTCTTTCTTCATTTTCAAAAACAAATGAGAGCTGCAAAATACTCACCATGCCTCTCAGCAAATAGCTTGGGGTGTCTACTTTCCAAAATGGGGTCATTTGGGGGGAGTTTTGTGCCACCTGGGCATTCCATGGCCTCCGAAACTGTGATAGGCAGTGAAGAGTGAAATCAAAAATTTTCACCCTTAGAAATCTTGAAGGCGGTGATTGGTTTTCGGGGTCCCATGCACGTCTAGGCTCCCAAAAAGTCCCACACATGTGGTATCCTCATACTCAGGAGAAGCAGCTAAATGTATTTTGGGGTGCAATTCCACATATGCCCATGGCCTGTGTGAGCAATATATCATTTAGTGACAACTTTGTGCAAAAAAAAAAAAAAAAATGTGTCACTTTCCCGCAACTTGTGTCAAAATATACAATATTCCATGGACTCAATATGCCTCTCAGCAAATAGCTTGGGGTGTCTACTTTCCAAAATGGGGTCATTTGGGGGGGGTTTTGTGCCACCTGGGCATTAAATGGCCTCCGAAACTGTGATAGGCAGTGAAGAGTGAAATCATAAATTTACACCCTTAGAAATCCTGAAGGCGGTGATTGGTTTTCGGGGCCCTGTACGCGGCTAGGCTCCCAAAAAGTCCCACACATGTGGTATCCCCATACTCAGGAGAAGCAGCAGAACGTATTTTGGGGTGCAATTCCACATAGGCCCATGGCCTGTGTGAGCAATATATCATTTAGTGACAACTTTTTGTAAATATTTTTTTTTTTGTCATTATTCAATCACTTGGGACAAAAAAAATAAATATTCAATGGGTTCAACATGCCTCTCAGCAATTTCCTTGGGGTGTCTACTTTCCAAAATGGGGTCATTTGGGGGGGTTTTGTACTGCCCTGCCATTTTAGCACCTCAAGAAATGACATAGGCAGTCATAAACTAAAAGCTGTGTAAATTACAGAAAATGTACCCTAGTTTGTAGACGCTATAACTTTTGCGCAAACCAATAAATATACGCCTATTGACATTTTTTTTACCAAAGACATGTGGCCGAATACATTTTGGCCTAAATGTATGACTAAAATTGAGTTTATTGGATTTTTTTTGATAACAAAAAGTAGAAAATATCATTTTTTTTCAAAATTTTCGGTCTTTATCCGTTTATAGCGCAAAAAATAAAAACCGCAGAGGTGATCAAATACCATCAAAAGAAAGCTCTATTTGTGGGAAGAAAAGGACGCAAATTTTGTTTGGGTACAGCATTGCATGACTGCGCAATTAGCAGTTAAAGCGACGCAGTGCCAAATTGGAAAAAGACCTCTGGTCCTTAGGCAGCATAATGGTCCGGGGCTCAAGTGGTTATACCCGCAAGCAGTTTTAAATGAGATTTTTTCCTTTAAAAATGACATATGGTGCAGGGACTGTTCTAAACACGGGAAACATGCGCCACTTTACAGGCATACTATAGACACACCCCAGGTACGATATTTAAAGGAATATTTCACTTTTTTTTTTTTACTTTAAGCATCATTAAAATCACTGCTCCCGAAAAAACGGCCATTTTTATAATTTTATATTTTTTTTGCATTAATACATGTCCCCTGGGGTAGGACCCGGGTCCCCAAACCCTTTTTAGGACAATACCATGCAAATTAGCCTTTAAAATGAGCACTTTTGATTTTGAACGTTCGAGTCCCATAGACGTCAATGGGGTTCTAACGTTCGTGCGAATTTTCGGTCCGTTCGCAGGTTCTGGTGCAAACCGAACCGGGGGGTGTGCGGCTCATCCCTACTTGGTAGTATCTGGTAAGTTTCAGCATCATTTAATTGTCGATTTAGTTCTTCATTATAGTCAACTTTTGATTGGATGACTATAGCCCTTCCTTTGTCCGCTTGTCTTATCACGATATCTTTTCTTGCTTCTAGTTTTTTAATACCACTTTTGATGTCTCCTGGATCAAATATCTTTTTTATTGTTAAATCCTGTACGTCCTTTAAAACCATTATTTTTAAAAACTTCAATGTGTCCATCCGTCTCCATAGGTGGATTAAAGAGAAATTTGTTACAGAGATTACTGAACATAATGCCATTAGTGTCTGGTACATTTCTTCCCCTTCCTTCTCCTGGATTGCTGAGCATATATTTCTTTATATTAAGACTTCTGATGAATTTATTAATATCAACATAGGCGTTGAATTTATTAAGATTCTTTTCTGGGGCAAACTTTAATCCCTTATCTAACACTTTTATTTCTTCTCGTGTTAGTTCAACCCCACTTATATTAATAATTCCTTCTCCTACTATTCCCTTTTCCTTTTGTTTTTTGATCCCTGCTCTGCATTCTCTGGCTATTGAACTTTTTTTTTCTCGTCGTACATGTTGTACGTCCCCGTGTTCTTGATGTTAGGAATTTCTGGCAAGATTTGTGTGTATGCAAAACAAGTTTGTGCCAACATCCATCAGAAAAAATCCATGGATTTTGTTGTCAGAATGTACGATCATGTGTACGGGGCATTAGGATGAAGAGAATGCCCCAAAAAGGCACCGCTCTTGTTACTATATTCATCGGAAATCCTCAAGGTTTTATCCCGAGCCCTTAAGGAATTTTGATCAAGAGAACGCAAGAATTGACTTCTAGTATTGGCAAATTTGATTCTAGCTCTATCACTATTAATATTTTTATGGATTGATCCTAAATCAGAAATCTTCTGTAGTAAATGTAGATGTTCTGCAGTTCTAATTTTTTTTAATCTTGATCCATGCCACATGAAAATTCCCCTCAAGACGCATTTTATAGCCTCCCATTTATTTGGTGGAGCAGTATTGTCCAATTAATGATCTTTCATAAAATGCATAGTTTTTTAATATCAGTTACACTTAATGGATCTACTAGTAGATGATCATTAAGTTGCCAGGATCTATTCCTGGCACGAATTTCTGTGAAATTAAGATGACAAAAAACAGGTGAATGATCTGACCAAATTTTAGGTTTATTGCATAGTAGCATCTAATAAAGATTGCAAAACAAAAATATAATCAAGTCTACTATAAGTTTTATGGACTGGAGAGAAGAAAGTATATTCCCTCACAGAAGGATGTAATATACGCCACAAGTCAAATAGCTTTAATGAAGATAATTTCTGCTTTAATGTACGAAGAGCCGAATATGAAATATGGGTCTTTCCAGAAGATGAATCCAATCGGGGATCGAAAGCCGAATTAAAATCACCCCTGAGAATAATATCACCCTCTGCAAAAGTTTCAAGAATGCACATGTATTTAAAACCCTCGGAGACTTGAGAGGTATTCGGGAAATATACATTAGCTATAGTATATACTTTTATTCCATTTTTTATTTTTAGAAATAAATATTTACCTTGAGGGTCAGATTTAGAGTCTAAAACTTGACACTTCATATTCTTTTGTATAGCAATTGATACTCCTTTGGATTTAGCATATGGATGTGTACTATGAAACCAAGTAGTATAATATTTATTTTTACATGTTGGGATAGCATCTGAATGAAAATGTGTTTCTTGAAAAAAACACTATATCAATTTTTTTCTTTATTGAGATAGTAAAAATTTTTTTGAGCATTTATTAGGGTGGTTAACACCCTTGACATTAAAAGAACATATTGAAAATTATATTTAAAAAAATAGTTACTGTTACAACCTCATTGAGTGAGAACAACCCTGCAACAAAACACACACACAAAAAAAAATTAAAATATGACACATCGCAGTATGTACAGGCAATATATCCAATTCCCCAAAAAGTTGGGAAGCCTAATGTAGGATAGGGTCAATCTAGGCAAAGATGGAGTTATAACATTTAGACAGTCAGATTGGCATTGAGAGAAAAAAAAAGGGAGAAAAGAGAAGGGGGGGGGGGAGGGACCACGTTAAACACTCTGGTTTCTTCAAAAATTAATGAAGGGACATAAACTGAACTAAAACAACTTTCTTTAACTAGGGTACCTAGACATCCTAGGGCCCTTGAGGTTTCTTCAGGGGGTATTCCAGCATATTGTCTAAAAATGATATACAAATCGGCATATGGGTAAAGGCCGCTTTTGGCTACAGCAAGTCATAGATTCTCTATGTGCCACTGCAGCCTTCCAGCTGCTGATATCCCAACTAGACCCCTGTTCAGTTCGCATCAGAACTTTCGTACACTGTGAATGTTCAGACCCGAATAACAAACCCCATTAAAGTCAATGGGACCCCGAACGTCAAAAATCAAAAGTGCGCATTTTGAAGGCTTATATGCAAGCAGTGATTTTTGGATTTTTAAAGTGAAAGTCTAAAAATGAAAAAATCCTTCCAATATAGTGCTGGGGGTCCCCTTAGTCTACCTGTAAAGTGGCAGATCTGAACCATGTCTTAAATCTGCTGCAGCAATAACTGCATTTATAAAGCCAAAAAAATGACATTTTCCCTGCAAGCTGCATTTATTTTGTTCAGCAACAGCTGGGGAGCCAGTGTATATGATGAGGCCACAATGTAGTGCACTGGGAACAACATTAGAGATTTTATGGATACATTCTGGTGTCACTGTGACTTTGTATAGAAGTAACGGGTGCGTAAAATTTGGTTTTTGGGTGTTGGTGGCGCCTTCCCACCGTATCACTGTAGAGGTAATCTTGATGAAAGCAAGAATTGGCCTTGCTGTAAAAAATTGCAATGATATGCACTTGTTAAACAGGTGCAGAAAAATTGGTCTTTGGGTGTCTCTGGCGCCTTCCCACCGTAAGCCTTTATTGGTACTCGTGATAAAATCAAGAAATTGGCCTTGCTATAAAAAATTGCAATGATATGCACCTGTCAAACAGGTGCAAAAAATTGGTCTTTGGGTGTCAGTGGCATCTTCCCACCTTAACCCTATAGAGGTTCTCTTGATGAAAGCAAGAATTGGCGTTGCTGTAAAAATTGCAATGATATGCACCTGTCAAACAGGTGCAGAAAAATCAGTCTTAGGGTGTTGGTGGCACCTTCCCACCATAACCCTATAGAGGTAATCTTAATGAAAGCAAGAATTGACCTTGCTGTAAAAAATTGCAATGATATGCACCTGTCAAACAGTTGCAGAAAAATTACTCTTTGGGTGTCGGGGTGCCTTCCCACCATAACCCTATAGAGGTGCTCTTGATGAAGGCAAAAAAAATTGCAATGATATGCACCTGTCAAACAGGTGCTGAAAAATTGGTCTTTGGGTGTTAATTGTGCCCATGAAACCTACACCAAAATCATTCTTCCAGATGAATTGATTGAATACCTTCAAAGCTAGGCAGCCTCGAAATCCTGCAGAGATTCCACAACCCAAAAAGACTTAATCAGTGACATTGGCAAAGGGGGCTTCATAGCTGGTAATCCAGGACTGATTCATTTTTATAAAAGTCAAACGGTCCATGGAGTCTGTGCGCAGACGCGTTCTATGATCAGTAATGAAACCTCCTGCAGCACTGAATGCCCGTTCTGAAAGCACGCTGGATGCAGGGTAGCCCAGCAACTCAATAGCATACTGGGCAAGTTCTGGCCAGTGGTCTATTCTCATGACCCAGTAAGTCAGTGGATCGTCAGCTGGAAAGCTCTCCATCTCTGTTTTGGCCCAAAGGTAATCATCCACCATGTGATGCAGACGCTGCCGATGGGATGTGAAAGCTGACAGCCCTGGGCGGCAAGGACTAAAAAAATTCCGAAATGCCTCACTCTCTTGACCAACAGAAGACTCAAAACTATGTTTTCCACCACACTGTAACTTACTGGAGTCAGGAAAAATGTTCAAAAAAATCCTCTTTAACATGTCCTCAAGAGATTTTATCTTCTGCACTCTCTGTGGGGACGGGATGAGTTCTGAGACCTTCCCCTTATAACGGTGGTCAAGGAGGGTTGCCAACCAGTAATCATCCTTCTCCTTTATGCCACGTATTCTTGGGTCCTTTCGCAGGCTTTGAAGCATGAGGTTGCCCATGTGCCTCAAATTTGCAAAGGCTTGAGAAGCAGACTCCTCGTAGTCACTCAGGATGACAGTATCTGGAACTTCCTCCTCCCAGCCATGTACTACTCCCAAGGGTCCTGAGGTTGGAAAATCATCTCTTACAGATTGACACATGTCTTCCTCTTCTTCGAAGCCTATGAAAGTGCCAGAATCCTCCTCCTCACCCTCCTCCCCTCTCTCCTTCTGTGTGTTCTGTGACATAGGAATGATGGTGTCTGGATAAAGTGGGCCTTGAGAGGAAAGGAAGTCCTCCTCTTCCTCCTGTTGCTCTGCCTCCAGTGCCCTGTCCATAATGCCACGCAGAGTCTGCTCCAGCAGGAACACAACAGGGATTGTGTCACTGATGCATGCACTGTCACAGCTCACCATCCTTGTGGCCTCCTCAAATGGTGACAATACAGTGCATGCATTCTTAATGATCAGCCATTGGCATAGGGAAAAAAGCTGAGGCGTGCCTGAGTCTGTCGTTGTGTCGTATTCATACAAGTACTCGTTGACAGCCCTCTGCTGCATGTATAGCCGTTGCAGCATTGACAAAGTCGAGTTCCACCTGGTGGGCATCTCACAAATCAGATGGTTTACGGGCAGGTGGATTTCCCGACCGAGCACTGGCTGTGTATAACTGCCTGAAATGGCTGCAAACTCTTCTGGCCACCTTTAGCACATCTTGCAGCCCTGGGTACGTATTTAGGAAATGCTGCACCACCTAATTGAGAACATGTGCCAGGCATGGCACATGTGTCAACTTTTCCTGTCTAAGGGCGGACAGGAGGTTTGAGCCATTATCGCACACCACCATTCCTGGCTCCAGCTGGCATTGTGCGAATCACCTCTGGGCCTGTCCCTGCAGAGCTGCAAGAACCTCTGCTCCGGTGTAGTTCCTGTCCCCTAAACACACCAGCTGAAGCACTGCATGTCACCTTTTAGCCTGACTCTGGGAAAAGCCCTGTGAACGCTTAGGGGGTACCTGATGTTCATAGGACAATTCTGCAGAGGAGAACATGGAGGAGGATGAGGGAGAGGAAGAGGGGGTAGAGCTCACAGGTCTGGCATCATCACCACCAGCTGTATGGAGATGTGGGGGCACAACAAGCTGCAGCACTGAGCCTTGTCCTACATCTTTTTGAGTTGAAAGCAGCATTACCCTAGTGTGCTGTGAACGAAATATATCGCCCCTGTCCATGCTTGCTGTACCACGTTTTAGCAGTAACGTGGATTTTACAGCTGACTGCCTTGCCCAACAATGCCAGAACATTCCCTTCCACGTGATGATAGAGAGATGGAATGGCCTTACATGAAAAGTAGTAGCGTCTGGGAACCTGCCATTGTGGTACAGCACATTGTGTGAATTCACGGAAGGGGGCAGAATCCACCAGGCTGAAAGGCAGAAGTTAGAGAGCCAACAGCTTTGACAACCTTGAATTTAGACGCTGGGCGTGTGGGTGGCAGGGACTGTATTTTTTTTCCGCTGCAGCAGATGGGGCAGAGAAATTTCCTGGCTACAGTTTACAGCTGGTGGTGTGCTGCTGGCAGATGCACTGCTAGGACCTGGGACACCCTGTGCTATACCATCATCCCTGTCAGTGGAGGCTGCTGAGAGGTAATGACTCAGTATAGCAGGGGCAGACTCAAGTGGGTAAGGAGGAGGAGGAGGAGGAACAGATTTGTGCCCCTTTCTTGTGGATTTTAGGTACTCTTGCCAACAGGAGTGGTTGGACGTTAAATGCCTTGTTAAGAATGTGATACCCAAATGGTTGGTGTTTTTGCCATGTTTGATGTACCTGAGACACAGTTTGCAGATAGCAACAGTGCGACCCGCTGCAGATGTGCTGAAAAAGGCCCAGACAGCTGAACTTTTGGGAGTGGGCCGGGAGATAACAGATGCAGAATGTGATGGATTAGGGTAGCTGCTCTCTACTCTTTCTTGATGTCGGCCATCTTAGGGTTGTGCTGCCTCATCTTCAGTCGCATCAGTGACCTCATCAGCATCATCTTCATCTCCTCCATCTTCATCATTACCACTGGAGACAACTTGCCAATACGCTGCGGCTTGGGGAAAATGAATGCCACTTTGTCTACCAGTGTTCCCCCCTCTCTAGGCTCATGTTCTTGTCATCCTCAACCTCAGAACCAACATCTGAATCCAGTAATGGCTGGGCATCATCAAGGAGAAAGTGGCTGACGCTGTGGTCAAATAACTCAGCTGACTCTTTAATGGCTCATGTTAGGGCTATGGCAGGTATAGATGTGGACAAAGAGGCAGGTTTATCCACTCTGGCAATTGCAGGGGACTGCACACTTGTCTCTGCTTGTGTGACAGAGGATGAAGAGGATGAGGAAGGTTTAGTAAGCCAGTCCACCACCTCCTTGCATGCTGTGACTGGATAGCACGAGCAAACTCAATAAACAGAGGAAATGATGCCCTTCTTGAGGACTGACCACCACGTCCACCTTTGCCTGTGGACACATTTGTTGCTGGCCCCCTTACAGTGCCAAGGGAACTGCCTCTCCTTGTTGTCCTCACAGACATTATTGGGAGGGAGGGGGCAGTGCTTATAAGCAAATGTAAAGAAGAAGGTAAAATCTGTACATAGATCCATTTTAATCAATGTAAAGAGGTGTTTGGTGCACTTTAATTTGAGTACTCACACTATACAGACACACTCCACGGATACACTATAATATACTGCAATATAATGCGCCAAACGTACAGTGATGCACAGAACTATATGGCGTTAAACTGGAAGTAACACACAAAAGTAAATGGCATTAAACTGGCAGTAACACACAAAACTATATGGTGTTAAACTGGCAGTAATGCACACAAAACTATATGGCATTAAACTGGGAGTAACGCACACAGAACTATATGGCGTTAAACCGGCAGTAACGCACACAGAAGTAAATGGTGTTAAACTGGCAGTAATGCACAAAACTATATGGCGTTAAACTGGCAGTAATGCACACAGAACTATATGGCGTTAAACTGGCAGTAACGCACACAGAACTATATGGCGTTAAACTGGCAATATCGCACACAAAACGATATGGCGTTAAACTGGCAGTAACGCACACAGAATTAAATAGCGTTAAACTGGCAGTAACGCACACAAAACTATATGGCGTTAAACTGGTAGTAACACACACAGAAGTAAATGGCGTTAAACTGGCAGTAACGCACACAAAAGTAAATGGCGTTAAACTGGCAGTAACGCACACAGAACTATATGGTGTTAAACTGGCAGTAATGCACACAGAACTATATGGCGTTAAACTGGCAGCAAGGCACACAGAACTATATGGCATTAAACTGGCAGTAACGCACACAAAACTATATGGTGTTAAACTGGCAGTAACGCACACAGAACTAAATGGCGTTAAATTGGCAGTAACACAATCAAATAGACGGTGTTCAACCATTACTACACTGACGCTATTTGAACTGTCCCTTTTCTAGCTATACACTAATGTAAAGATTACTGACACGGTCTCACTACACTACACTGAAACTATCTGAGCTTTCCCTACTCTACACTAATGTATGTATGAATGACACAGTCTCACTACACTCGAGTGAAACTATTTGAGCTGTCCCTACTCTACACTAATGTATGTATGAATGACATGGTCTCACTACACTACAGTGAAACTATCTGAGCTGTCCCTACTCTAGCTGAATGATGGTCCTCCTCACTACACTCACACTATCCCTAGACTGACACTAAACTAATATTCTACCCTGACAATGGAAGCAAAATAGCACAGTATAGCACACTAACTACAACTAACTAATAGCACTGAACAGAGCCCTGTTATATCTCTCTCCATGCTGAAATCACACTGAAAATGGCTGCCATTGAAAGAATACTTTTATACTGTGGGGCGGGAATGAGCCATGATTGGATAAAGTCATTATGACATTGTCCAATCATGACTCTGACAGTGCTCTGTGCCCTGATTGATTGAAGCTTTCACTGCTTCAGCCAATCAGGGCTTGCAATGCACTGTTCAGCGCCGCAATGCATTGTGGTCGGTTCGGAGGGCCGAACAAACGGTTGAGCGACCTGATTGCTCTGTTGTTCACCGAACAGCGAAAGTTCAGCCCAAACTTATGCTCAGGACCAACCATTCACCCATTCCTAATCCCAACAACCAATTACATCATGTAGTGCCACAGAAAATCCTTGTTTAACCTTCCCCGGCCCCTCTCCATAATGGAGAGGAATTGAGGAAGAAAAAAAACATCAAAACGTAGATTAACACCAACTCACAAGGATATATTTGCTCTAAAGGAGCAGTCATCTCCATCTCCATCTCCAGGCACCACTCTAAACCTTCCAGACATTAATGCACTAAATTGAGTCAGTAAGATAAATTTTGCATCATATAATGGAATGTCTCAGAGACCTTTCAAGAATTAAAAAAAACAATTTTCCTATTCCCTCTCCCATCACCATGAAATTGTCTGTGACCTACAGCCCAGGTTCATGTCAGGTTCACAATGTGGCGACCTGGGGGCAAGCATGACTCAATGCCGGCCCCGTATCGCAATTCTCCTGCGAATAACTCCCAATGCCCTCCGTGGACTGCTGCGGGTGCCAATGCGATATCCCCACCATGTTAATGACACATGTTGATGACACCCCCAAATCGATCCACATACAAGAAGGTGTCAGATCCACAGATGACAACAGCCACATGATCCGACTCCAACTTAGGTAAAAAAAGGGGGGGGGGAGGAAGAAAAAAAAAAAATAAATGCATAAATTAATAAACACTTTCCATAATAATTCCCTACTCCCCCCCCCCATTAATTCTACTCTCCTCTACTAGAACTGATGCTATCGGTGACAGTGCCTATATCGCTGTGATAAACATATAAACTGTAAACTGTGAATAAAAAAAGAAAAGAAGACAAAAAAATATAATATAGAAAGAAAAATAAAATAAAAAGTATATATATATGTATATATATACACATACACGCATACACACACATAATAAGATAACTGAAAAATAGGAGTTAAAAAAAAAAAATTCATATAGAGCTTTGTAGGGTACCTACTCCCAGTTTTCTCTATGGACAGGGTTTGGTAATAGAGACTTAAATGACCAGTCTGGTAAGTTCATCTGAGGGAGCTGAAATGTCAACAGAATTTTAGGTAGGTCTCCCGGGTACTTAAACACCACCGTTTTACCATCTTTTGAGACAATCAGTTTGAACAGAAACCCCCATTTATAACAGATTGCATTGGTATTCAGTAGGCATGAGCTGAACACCCCCCCGGTTCAGTTCGCATCCGAATCTGCGAACGGACCGAAAATTCGCACGAACATTAGAACCCCATTAACGTCTATGGGACTCCAACGGCCGTTTTTTCGGGTGCAGTTCTTTTAATAATGCTTAAAGTAAAAAAAAAAAGTGAAATATTCCATTAAATATCATACCTGGGGGGTGTCTACAGTATGCCTGTAAAGTGGCGCATGTTTCCCGTGCTTAGAACAGTCCCTGCACAAAATCACATTTTTAAAGGAATAAAAGTAATTTAAAATTGCTTGCGGCTTTAATGTAATGTCGGGTCCTGGCAATATGGATGAAAATCAGTAAGACAAACGGCATGGGTACCCCGCAGTCCATTACCAGGCCCTTTGGGTCTTGTATGGATATTAAGGGGAACCCCACACCCAAATTAAAAAAAGGAAAGGCGTGGGGCCACTAGGCTCTATATACTCTGAACAGAAGTATACAGGTGGTGCAAACAAGACAGGGACTGTAGGTTTGCTGTTAAGTAGAATCTGTTTGTAATTTTGAACTGGTACATTTTTAACGTGTTTAGCTCCAGCCAAAATATCTATTTTAAGCTTTTTGGAAAACATAGGGAAGGGTTATCACCCCTGTGACATTTGTTTTTCTGTCTGTGCTCCTACTCAGAAGATTTCACCTCACTTTCTGTCCCAATGACAAATGTTTTTAGAAAATTTGCTGGTTTTAGTGAAACAAGGATTGGTGATAAAGCATCGGTGGAAAGGAGAAACGTTTTTCCAATGTTAACTCTTACAGGAGACAATTTCCCTTCCTAGGGGTAGATTTCATCTCACTTCCTGTTGTCTCCTTCCGTTTGCAAGAAGGAGTCGTTTGTAAGTTGGATGTTTGAAAGTAGGGGCCTGCCCTATATACTCTGCAGAAATTGTGGCCTTAGGTGTTGTTGTGGCCACAACACTGTAAGCCCTCACAGGGCCCTGCTGTGAAATATTAGATCAGGAATTGTAATTACATGCCCCTGTTAAACAGGGGCAGAAAAATTGGGCCTTTGGTGATGGTGGTGGTGCTGCTGCCACAACACTGTAAGTCCTCACAGTTACTCTTGGTGGGCGCTGGAACGGGCCCTGCTGTGAAATATTAGATCAAGAATTGTAATTACATGTCCCTGTTGAACAGGGGCAGAAAAATTGGGCCTTAGGCACTGGTGCCACAACACTGCAACCCCTCACAGATACTCTAGTTGGAGCTCAGGAATGAGCCTTGCTGCAAAGTATTGCATCAAAAATTGTAATTACACGCCCCTGTTAAACAGGGGCTGAAAAATTGGGCCTTAGGCACTGGTGCTGGTGCCACAACACTGCAACCCCTCACAGATACTCTAGTTGGAGCGCAGGAATGAGCCCTGCTGCAAAGTATTGCATCAAAATTGTAATTACACACCCCTGTTAAACAAGGGCAGAAAAATTGGGCCTTAGGCACTGGTGCTGGTGCCACAACACTGCAACCCCTCACAGATACTCTAGTTGGAACGCAGGAATGAGCCTTGGTGCAAAGTATTGCATCAAAAATTGTAATTACACGCCCCTGTTAAACAAGGGCAGAAAAATTGGGCCTTAGGCACTGGTGCTGGTGCCACAACACTGCAAGCCCTCACAGATACTCTAGTTGGAACGCAGGAGACAATTTCCCTTCCTAGGGGTAGATTTCATCTCACTTCCTGTTGTCTCCTTCCGTTTGCAAGAAGGAGTCGTTTGTAAGTTGGATGTTTGAAAGTAGGGGCCTGCCCTATATACTCTGCAGAAATTGTGGCCTTAGGTGTTGTTGTGGCCACAACACTGTAAGCCCTCACAGGGCCCTGCTGTGAAATATTAGATCAAGAATTTTAATTACATGCCCCTGTTAAACAAGGGCAGAAAAATTGGGCCTTAGGCACTGGTGCTGGTGCCACAACACTGCAAGCCCTCACAGATACTCTAGTTGGAACGCAGGAATGAGCCTTGGTGCAAAGTATTGCATTAAAAATTGTAATTACACGCCCCTGTTAAACAGGAGCTGAAAAATTGGACCTTAGGCACTGGTGCTGGTGCCACAACACTGCAATCCCTCACAGATACTCTAGTTGGAGCGCAGGAACGAGCCCTGCTGCAAAGTATTGCATCAAAAATTGTAATTACACGCCCCTGTTAAACAAGGGCAGAAAAATTGGGCCTTAGCCACTGATTGCGGCGCCCAGAACCAAAAATGTTCTTACAAGCTATCAGCATGATCATTAAGGAAGAGGAAAATCACTCATCATAACAGGATAGTCACTCAGCATCAGCATAGGCAGTCTTGAAGGGATCTGACATTTCAAAAAAAATTATTCGGTTACATCAGCATCAGGTGCTTGGTAGCTGGTGGTGATCCAAGACTGATTCATTTTTATGAAGGTCAGTCGATTGACCGAGTCGGTGGACAGACACACCCTGTGATCGGTTACAAAGCCTCCAACAGCACTGAATGTGCATTCCAAAAGAACGCTGGATGCAGGACAGGCCAGTAGCTCAATTGCATACTGTGCAAGCTCTGGCCAGTGATCCATCCTCAAGACCCAGTAACCCAGAGGATTTTCGGTGGGAAAGGTCTCCAAGTCAGCTCTTGCCCCTAGGTATTCCTGCACCATGTAAAACAGATGCTGGCGATGGTTGCTGGAACCGATCATACTTTGGGGCTGCAGACTAAAAATTGTCTGAACGCATCGGTCAGATGGCCACCTTCTCCACCACTCCTTTGACTGACCGGAGCCTCAGCAACACGTTGACCAGGAACAGGAGTATGTAACCTCCAGTCTCTGGGAACGCGTTGCACAGACCTTTCTGCAAGGCCTCCCGAAGATGTTTCATCCTCCCTCTGCGACGACAAGATAAGGTCTGCAACCTTACCCTTGTAACGTAGATCAAGGAGGGTTGCCAGCCAGTATTGATCCCTCTCCCTGATACCACAAATACGAGGATCCTTCCGCAGGCTTTGCAGGATCAGGGAGGCCATGCAGCGTAGGTTTGCTGAGGCATTCGGTCCAGAGTCCTCTGGATCACTAAGGACGACATGATCCGCAGCCACCTCCTCCCAGCCACGTACAAGTCCATGGGTTTCTTGGGACTGTAAATGATCCCTTAAAGACTGCTTCTGATGCTAAGTGCCAAGCTCCCCCTCCATGCTGACACAATCCTCCTCCTCCTCTTCCAGGAAAACTGTCTGGATAAAGGGGGCCTTGAGAGCTAAGGAAGTCCTCCTCTTCCTGCCTCCGTTCTGCCTCAAGTGCCCTGTCCATTATTCCATGCAGCGTGTGCTCCAACAGGTGGACAAGGGGGACAGTGTCACTGATGCATGCACTGTCACTGCTCACCATCCTTGTGGCCTCCTCAAATGGTGACAACAGTGCATGCATCCCTGATCATGGCCCACTGGCGTGGGGAAAAAAAACAAGCTCCCCTGACCCTGTCCTGGTGCCATAGTCGCACAGGTGCTCATTGATGGCCCTCTGCTGCGTGTGCAGCCGCTGCAGCATGGCCAACATTGAGTTCCACCTGATGGGCATGTCACAGATTTGGCGGTTCTTGGGCAGGTTAAATTCTTTTTGGAGGTCTGCCAGCCGAGCACTGGCATTATATGACCGGCAGAAATGCACACAGACTTTCCTGGCCTGCCTCAGGACATCCTGTAAGCCCGGGTACCTGCCCAAGAACCGCTGCACCACCAAGTTAAGGACGTGAGCCAAACAGGACACATGGGTCAGTTGTCCCTGTCTTAGGGCGTAGAGGAGGATGGTGTCATTGTTGCAGACCACCATTCCTGCCTTAAGTAGGCGTGGCATCAACCACCTCTGAACCTGCCCCTGCAGAGCTGACAGAATCTCTGCCCCAGTGTGGCTCCTGTCCCCCAAACACACCAGCTTAAGCACCGCATGGCATCTTTTGGCCTGCGTACTTACCTAGCCCATTGAACACCTACGGAGCACCGCTGGTTCTAATGACAAAGCCCAGGAAGAGGCCATGGAGGAAGAATAGGAGGGGGTGGAGGAGAGAGGTGTGTCAGAATCACCAGTACTGGCATTTTGGAGGCGTGGTGGCGGAACAACCTCCAACACTACTGTACCTTGTCCTGCATCCTTCCCAGCTGCCAGCAGAGTCACCCAATGTGCCATGAAACTTAGGTAACGTCCCTGTCCATGCCTGCTGGACCATGAGTAAGCGGTAATATGCACCTTACCGCTGACCACCCTGTCCAGTGAGGCCAAGACATTGCCTTCCACATGCCGGTAGAGAGCCGGAATCGCCTTCCGTGAGAAAAAGTGGCGTTTGGAAACCTGTCACTGAGGAACCACACATTCCACAAACTCACGGAAGGGGGCAGAGTCTACCAACTGAAAAGGTAGCAGTTGAAGTGCTAGCAATTTTGCCAAGCTAGCATTCAACCGCTGGGCATGTGGATGGCTGGGAGCGAACTTCTTTCTGCGGTGCAGCAGCTAGGGCAGGGAAATTTGCCTGGTACAATCTAACGTTGGTGTACCGATAGCAGATTGCCTGCAAGTACTTGGCTGTGACACACCTAATTCTACACCTTCATTCCTCTCAGTGCAGGTCTCAGAGAGGACTGAAGGTATAGTGGGGTTGGAGATCCCAGCTGATGAGGAGCAAGGAGAGGTCCTCTTTGTTCTTTGGTGTGAGTCTTTTAGGTACGCTTGCCAACGAACTGCATGGCAGGTCAACATATGTCTGGTCAAGCATGTGGTGCCCAAGCGGGAGATGTTTTGACCACGCGAGATACGTTTGAGACATATGTTGCAAATAGCAGTGGTGCGATCTGATGAACTCGTCTCAAAAAAGGCCCACAACAAAGAACTTTTGGAATAACGCGCAGAGACAGCAGCGCCCTGCCCATGCAGAGCTCTGCGGTGTGATGCAGTCGGTGTGCTGCCCTTAGGCTGGCCCCTGGAGGGCATCCTGCTTCGTTGGTGATGTGCCTCCTCTTCCTCCTCCTCTCTCCTATCAGGTACCCACATTGAGTCAGTGACCTCATCATCCCCTCCCTCCTCATCACTGGAGCAAACCTGGCAGTATGCTGCAGCAGGGGGAACATGACTGCCAGATTGCTGTCCTTCTTGGGTACCCCATCTGTCCAGGCTCACGTTACTGCCTTCACTTAGCTCAGTACCATCATCAGAACCTTCAAAACGCTGGGCATCCTCCTGGAGCATGTACCCAACACTGTGGTCAAACAGTTCGAGGGACTCCTCAGGAGGACATGGTTGGGCTAGGAAAGGAGTCACTGATGCCATTGAGCCGAGGGAAGAGGCCGCATTGGCAGCTGCTTTGCCAGACAAAGTACCCTGAGCCTGGGTGAGAGAGGATGAGGAGGATTAGGACGGCTTGGTCATCCACTCGACCAAGTCTTCTGCATGTTGCGGCTCAACACGGCCAGCTGCCGAAAAAAAGGCCAAGCATGTCCCATGGCCACGTGCTGATGAGGATGCACCGTGTCCACGACCAGCACTGTTGCCTCTAGACACAGAGCCTGCTTGCCCTCTTTTATTAGTTTGTGACTGTCTGCCTCTCCTTGGCCTTCCAGACATACTATTGGCCTGCAGTGAGCTGCACAAAATTGGGATATATATATATATATATATATAGATTATACTGCAGCTAGCAGAATCAACTGCCTGCCTGTAGTGTTATTAGTATGATAACACCTGCACTTGTCTTCAGGTAGCTATACTGTAGGTGAGACTGTGCGGGGTACACAGTACAGTAACTGGAAATACTTCAAAGAGCCTACACAAGCACCTGGCTGCAGGTAGCTATACTGTAGGTGAGACTGTGCAGGGTACACAGTACAGTAACTGGAAATACTTCAAAGAGCCTACACAAGCACCTGGCTGCAGGTAGCTATACTGTAGGTGAGACTGTGCGGGGTACACAGTACAGTAACTGGAAATACTTCAAAGAGCCTACACAAGCACCTGGCTGTAGGTAGCTATACTGTATGTGAGACTGTGCAGGGTACACAGTACAGTAACTGGAGATACTTCAAAGAGCCTACACAAGCACCTGGCTGCAGGTAGCTATACTGTAGGTGAGACTGTGCGGGGTACACAGTACAGTAAATGGAAATACTTCAAATAGCCTACACAAGCACCTGGCTGCAGGTAGCTATACTGTAGGTGAGACTGTGCGGAGTACACAGTACAGTAACTGGAAATACTTCAAAGCCTACACAAGCACCTGGCTGCAGGTAGCTAAATTGTAGGTGAGACTGTGCGGGGTACACAGTACAGTAACTGGAAATACTTCAAAGAGCCTACACAAGCACCTGGCTGCAGGTAGCTATACTGTAGGTGAGACTGTGCGGGGTACACAGTACAGTAACTGGAAATACTTCAAAGAGCCTACACAAGCACCTGGCTGTAGGTAGCTATACTGTATGTGAGACTGTGCAGGGTACACAGTACAGTAACTGGAGATACTTCAAAGAGCCTACACAAGCACCTGGCTGCAGGTAGCTATACTGTAGGTGAGACTGTGCGGGGTACACAGTACAGTAAATGGAAATACTTCAAATAGCCTACACAAGCACCTGGCTGCAGGTAGCTATACTGTAGGTGAGACTGTGCGGAGTACACAGTACAGTAACTGGAAATACTTCAAAGCCTACACAAGCACCTGGCTGCAGGTAGCTAAATTGTAGGTGAGACTGTGCGGGGTACACAGTACAGTAACTGGAAATACTTCAAAGAGCCTACACAAGCACCTGGCTGCAGGTAGCTATACTGAAGGTGAGATTGTGCGGGGTACACAGTACATTAACTGGAAATACTTCAAAGAGCCTACACAAGCACCTGGCTGCAGGTAGCTATACTGTAGGTGAGACTGTGCAGGGTACACAGTACAGTAACTGGAAATACTTCAAAGAGCCTACACAAGCACCTGGCTGCAGGTAGCTAAATTGTAGGTGAGACTGTGCGGGGTACACAGTACAGTAACTGGAAATACTTCAAAGAGCCTACACAAGCACCTGGATGCAGGTAGCTATACTGAAGGTGAGTTTGTGCGGGGTACACAGTACATTAACTGGAAATACTTTAAAGAGCCTACACAAGCACCTGGCTGCAGGTAGCTATACTGTAGGTGAAACTGTGCAGGGTACACAGTACAGTAACTGGAAATATCGTAAAAACACCTGCCTGCCTGTCAGTATGTTAGGAAGAGAAGAACAGGATCTAGCTAAACTGAATGCAGTGTATGTATATATATATATATATATACACAATACACTGTAACTGCAGCTAACTGACTTGACCTGTCTACTCTATCTAACTTAAATCAAATGGCACTATCTCTCTCTCTCTCTATCTCTGTCTCAACGCCAGAACACACTACACAGGGCTGACGTGCAGGCGGCCTTATATAGTGTGGGGCGTGTACTAAACCCCCTGAGCCATAATTGGCCAAAGCCTTCTTGGCTTTGGCCAATTACGGCTCTCTGTACACACAGCGCTGTGATTGGCCAAGCATGCAGGTCATAGTGCATGCTTGGCCAATCATCAGCCAGCAATGCACTGCGATGTCGCAGTGAATTATGGGCCGTGATGCACCACTCGAATTTGGCGCGAACGGACCAAATCGTTCGTAATTCTGCGAACGACCGAACACACGATGTTCGAGTTGAACATGGGTTCGACTCGAACACGAAGCTCATCCTTAGTATTCAGTATTTCTAAAAGAGGTTTTACTGCTTTTCGCAGTTATAATGTACATTTAGAAAGATCAGACAAAAACATTATGGGAGAGCCTTTAAACTGAACATCATTCTGGAGAGCTGTGCATACACATGGAAGGGGGAGGAGAGGGGAGACATTCTGATGCAAGGACTCTTATGGGGGACACTCTGATGCAAGGGGGGACACCGATGAGGGATACTCTGATGGGGGACACTATGATGCAAGGGGGACACTGATGGGGGACACTCTGATGCAAGGGGGACACTGATGGGGACACTCTGATGCAAGGGGGACTCTGATGGGGGACAATCTGATACAAGGAGGACTCTCTGATGCAAGGGGGACTCTGAAAGGGGACACTTTGATGCAAGGGGGACTCTCTGATGCAAAGGGGACTCTCTGATGAGGGACTCTCTGATGCAAGGGGGACTCTGATGGGGGACTCTCTGTTGCAAGGTGGACTCTGATACGGGACACTCTGATGCAGGGGGGCACACTGATGGGAGACACTTTAATGCAAGGATGGACTCTCTGATGCAAGGGGGACTCTGATGGGGGACACTGATGCAAGAGGGACTCTGATGGGGGACACTCTGATGCAAGGGGGACTCTGATGGGGACACTCTGATGCAAGGGAGACTCTCTGATACAAGGAGGACACTGATGGGGGACACTCTAATGCAAGGTGGACTCTGATGGGGACACTCTGATGCAAGGGGGCACACTGATAAGGGACACTCGGATACAAGGGGGGCTCACTGATGCAAGGGGGACTCTGATGAGGGACTCTCTGATGCAAGGGGGACTTTGATGTTGGACTCTTTGATGCAAGGGGGACACTGATGGGGGACTCTCTGATGCAAGGGGTACTCTGATGGGGACACTCTGATGCAAGGGGGACTCTCTGATGCAAGGGAACTCTGAGGGGGGTCACTGAGGCAAGGGGACTCTGAAGGGGGACTCTGATGGGGACACTCTGATGCAAGGTGGACTCTGATGGGGGACACTGATGCAAGGGGGACACTCTGATGCAAGGGTGACACTCTGATGCAAGGGTGACACTCTGATGCAAGGGGGACACTCTGATGCAAGGGGGACACTCTGATGCAAGGGGGACACTCTGATGCAAGGGGGACACTCTGATGCAAGGGGGACACTCTGATGGGGGACACTCTGATGCAAGGTGGACACTGATGCAAGGGGGACCCTGATGGGGGACACTTTGATGCAAGGGGGACTCTCTGATGCAAAGGGGACTCTCTGATGAGGGACTCTCTGATGCAAGGGGGACTCTGATGGGGGACTCTCTGTTGCAAGGTGGACTCTGATACGGGACACTCTGATGCAGGGGGGCACACTGATGGGAGACACTCTGATGCAAGGATGGACTCTCTGATGCAAGGGGGACTCTGATGGGGGACACTGATGCAAGAGGGACTCTGATGGGGGACACTCTGATGCAAGGGGGACTCTGATGGGGACACTCTGATGCAAGGGAGACTCTCTGATACAAGGAGGACACTGATGGGGGACACTCTAATGCAAGGTGGACTCTGATGGGGACACTCTGATGCAAGGGGGCACACTGATAAGGGACACTCGGATACAAGGGGGGCTCACTGATGCAAGGGGGACTCTGATGAGGGACTCTCTGATGCAAGGGGGACTCTGATGTTGGACTCTTTGATGCAAGGGGGACACTGATGGGGGACTCTCTGATGCAAGGGGTACTCTGATGGGGACACTCTGATGCAAGGGGGACTCTCTGATGCAAGGGAACTCTGAGGGGGGTCACTGAGGCAAGGGGACTCTGATGGGGGACTCTGATGGGGACGCTCTGATGCAAGGTGGACTCTGATGGGGGACACTGATGCAAGGGGGACACTCTGATGCAAGGGTGACACTCTGATGCAAGGGTGACACTCTGATGCAAGGGTGACACTCTGATGCAAGGGGGACACTCTGATGCAAGGGGGACACTCTGATGCAAGGGGGACACTCTGATGCAAAGGGGACTCTGATGGGGGACACTCTGATGCAAGGTGGACACTGATGCAAGGGGGACCCTGATGGGGGACACTGTGATGCAAGGGGGACTCTGATGGGGGACACTGATGCAAGGGGGACTCTCTGATGCAAGGGGGATTCCAATGGGGGACTCTGATGGGGGACACACTGATGCAAGGAGGACTCTGATGGAGGGGGACTCTCTGATACAAGGGTACTCTGATGAGGAGACTCTGATGCAAGGGGACTCTCTGATGCAAGGGGACTCTGAGGGGGGACATTGAGGCAAGGGGACTCTGATGGGGGACTCTGATGGGGGACACTCTGATGCAAGAGGGACTCTGATGGGGGACATTCTGGTGCAAGAGGGACACTGATGGTGGACATTCTGGTGCAAGAAGGACTCTCTGACGCAAGGGGGACTCTCTGAAGCAAGGGGGACTCTATGATGCAAGGGGGACTTTGATGAGGGACTCTCTAATGCAAGAGGAACTCTGATGGGGGACTCTCTGATACAAGGGGGACTCTGATGGGGGACTATCTGATGCAAGGGGGACTCTGATGGGGGACACACTGATGCAAGGAGGACTCTGATGGAGGGGGACTCTCTGATACAAGGGGGACTCTGATGGGGATACTCTGATGCAAGGGGGACTCTGAGGGGGGACACTGAGACAAGGGGACTCTGATGGGGGACACTCTGATGCAAGAGGGACTCTGATGGGGGACACTCTGATGCAAGGGGGACTCTGATGGGTGACACACTGATGCAAGGGGGACTCTGATGGGGGACTCTGATGCAAGGGGGACTCTCTGATGCAAAGGGGATTCTGATGGGGGACTCTCTGATGCAAGGGGGACTCTGATGGGGGACACTCTGATGCAAGAGGAACTCTGATGGGGGACACTCTGATGCAAGGGGAATTCTGATGGGGGACACTGATGCAAGGGGGATTCTCTGATGCAAGGGGGATTCTGAAGGGGGACTCTCTAATGCAAGGGACATTCTGATGGTGGACTCTCTGATTCAAGGGGGACTCTGATGGGGGACACTCGGATGCAAGGGGGACTCTCTGATGCAAGGGGGATTCTGATGGGGGACTCTTCGATGCAAGGAGGACTTTGATGGGGTACACTCTGATGTAAGGGGGATTCTGATGGGAACACTCTGATGGAAGGTGGACTCTGATGCAAGGTGAACTCTGAGGGGGATTCTCATATACAAGGGGGGCTCTGATGGGGGACTCTCTGATGCAAGGGGGACTCTGATGGGGGACACTCTGATGCAAGGGGGACTCTGATGGGGGACACTCTGATGCAAGGGGGACTCTGATGGGGGACACTCTGATGCAAGGGGGACTCTGATGGGGGACACTCTGATGCAAGGGGGACTCTGATGGGGGACACTCTGATGTAAGGGGGACTCTGATGGGGGACACAATGATGCAAGGGGGTCTCTGATGGGGGACACTCTGATGCAAGGAGGATTCTGATGGGGACTCGCTGATGCACAGTGGATTCTGATGGGGGACTCTCTGATGCAAGGGGAACTCTGATGGGGGACACTCTGATGCAAGGGGGACACTCTGATGCAAGGGGGACACTCTGATGCAAGGGGACTCTCTGATGCAAGGGGACTCTCTGATGCAAGGGGACTCTGAGGGGGGGACACTGAGGCAAGGGGACTCTGATGGGGGACTCTGAGGGGGGACACTCTGATGCAAGAGGGACTCTCTGATGCAAGAGGGATTCTGATGGGAGATTCTCTGATGCAAGGGGGACTCTGATGGGGGACATTCTGGTGCAAGAGGGACTCTGATGGTGGACACTCTGATGCAAGGGGGACTCTCTGACGCAAGGGGGACTCTCTGATGCAAGGGGACTCTCTGATGCAAGGGGACTCTGAGGGGGGACACTGAGGCAAGGGGACTCTAATGGGGGACACTCTGATGCAAGAGGGACTCTCTGATGCAAGAGGGATTCTGATGGGAGATTCTCTGATGCAAGGGGGACTCTGATGGGGGACATTCTGGTGCAAGAGGGACTCTGATGGTGGACACTCTGATGCAAGGGGGACTCTCTGACGCAAGGGGGACTCTCTGATGCAAGGGGGACTTTGATGAGGGACTCTCTAATGCAAGGGGGACTCTGATGGGGGACACACTGATGCAAGGAGGACTCTGATGGAGGGGGACTCTCTGATACAAGGGGGACTCTGATGGGGACACTCTGATGCAAGGGGGACTCTGAGGGGGGACACTGAGACAAGGGGACTCTGATGGGGGACACTCTGATGCAAGGGGGACTCTGAAGGGGGACTCTGATGCAAGAGGAACTCTGTTGGGGGACGCTCTGATGCAAGGGGAACTCTGATGGGGGACACTGACGCAAGGGGGATTCTCTGATGCAAAGGGGATTCTGAAGGGGGACTCTCTAATGCAAGGGGCATTCTGATGGTGGACTCTCTGATTCAAGGGGGACTCTGATGGGGGACACTCGGATGCAAGGGGGACACTCTGATGTAACAGGGACTCTGATGGGGGACACCCTGATGCAAGGGGGACTCTCTGGTGCAAGGTGGATTCTGATGGGGGACTCTCTGATGCAAGGAGGACTTTGATGGGATACCCTCTGATGCAAGGGGGACTCTGATGGGAACACTCTGATGCAAGGGAGACTCTGATGCAAGGTGGACTCTGATGCAAGGGGAACTCTGAGGGGGATTCTCATATACAAGGGGGGCTCTGATGGGGGACTCTCTGATGCAAGGGGGACTCTGATGGGGGACACTCTGATGCAAGGGGACTCTGATGGGGGACACTCTGATGCAAGGGGGACTCTGATGGGGGACACTCTGATGCAAGGGGGACTCTGATGGGGGACACTCTGATGCAAGGAGGATTCTGATGGGGACTCTCTGATACACAGTGGATTCTGATGGGGGACTCTCTAAAGCAAGGGGAACTCTGATGGGGGACACTCTGATGCAAGGGGGACACACTGATGCAAGGGGGACTCTCTGATGCAAGGGGGACTCTGATGGGGATACTCTGATGCAAGGTGGACACTGATGCAAGGGGGACCCTGATGCAAGGGGGACCCTGATGGGGGACACTGTGATGCAAGGGGGACTCTGATGCGGGACACTGATGCAAGGGGGACTCTCTGATGCAAGGGGGACTCTCTTATGCAAGAGGGGGTTCCGATGGGGGACTCTGATGGGGGAAACACTGATGCAAGGAGGACTCTGATGGAGGGGGACTCTCTGATACAAGGGGGACTCTGATGGGGACACTCTGATGCAAGGGGACTCTCTGATGCAAGGGGACTCTCTGATGCAAGGGGACTCTGATGGGGGACACTGAGGCAAGGGGACTCTGATGGGGGACTCTGATGGGGGACACTCTGATGCAAGAGGGACTCTCTGATGCAAGAGGGATTCTGATGGGAGATTCTCTGATGCAAGGGGGACTCTGATGGGGGACATTCTGGTGCAAGAGGGACTCTGATGGTGGAAACTCTGATGCAAGGGGGACTCTCTGATGCAAGGGGGACTCTCTGATGCAAGGGGGACTCTCTGATGCAAGGGGGACTTTGATGAGGGACTCTCTAATGCAAGGGGAACTCTGATGGGGGACTCTCTGATACAAGGGGGGCTCTAAAGGGGGACTATCTGAAGCAAGGGGGACTCTGATGGGGGACACACTGATGCAAGGAGGACTCTGATGGAGGGGGACTCTCTGATACAAGGGGGACTCTGATGGGGGACACGCGGATGCAAGGGAGGCTCTGATGGGGGACACTCGGATGCAAGGGATGCTCTGATGGGGGACACTGATGCAAGGAGGACTCTGATGCAAGGGGGATTCTGAAGGGGGACTCTCTAATGCAAGGGGGTTTCTGATGGGGGAATCTTTGATGCAAGGGGACTCTGATGGGGGACACTTTGATGCAAGGGGGACTCTGATGCGTGACACTCTGATGCAAGAGGGATTCTGATGGGGGACTCTCTGATGCAAGGAGGATTCTGAAGGGGGACTCTCTAATGCAAGGGGGACTCTTGTGGGGACACTCTGATGCAAGGGGGACTTTGATGGGGGACACTCTGATGCAAGAGGGACTTTGATGGGGGACACTCTGATGCAAGAGGGACTCTGATGGGGGACACTCTGATGCAAGGGGGGACACTGATGGGGGATACTCTGATGCAAGGTGGACTCTGAAGGGGGACACCCTGATGCAGGGGGGCACACTGATGGGGGACACTCTGATGCAAGGAGGACTCTCTGATGCAAGGAGGACTCTCTGATGGGGAAACACTGATGCAAGGGGGACTCTGATGGGAGACACTCTGATGGGGGACACTCTGATGCAAGAGGGACTATCTGATGCAAGGGGGGCACTGAGGGGGGACACTCTGATGCAAGGTGGACTCTGATGGGGGACACTCTGATGCAAGGAGGACTCTCTGATGCAAGGGGCACTCTGATGGGGGACACTGATGTAAGGGGACTCTGATAGGGGACACTGTGATGCAAGGGGGACTCTCTGATGCAAGGGGGACTCTGATGGGGGACACTGATGCAAGGGGGACTCTGATGGGGGACACTCTGATGCAAGGGGGACTCTCTGATACAAGGAGGACACTGATAGGGGACACTCTAAAGCAAGGTGGACTCTGATGGGGACACTCTGATGCAAGGTGGACTCTGAGGCAAGGGGGACACTGATGCAAGGGGGACCCTGATGGGGGACACTGTGGTGCAAGGGGGACACTGATGCAACGGGGACACTGATGCAAGAGGGACTCTCTGATGCAAGGGGGATTCCGATGGGGAACTCTGATGGGGGACACACTGATGCAAGGAGGACTCTGATGGAGGGGGACTCTCTGATACAAGGGGGACTCTGATGGGGACACTCTGATGCAAGGGGACTCTGAGGGGGGACACTGAGGCAAGGGGACTCTGATGGGGGACTATGATGATGGACACTCTGATGCAAGAGGGACTCTCTGATACAAAGGGGATTCTGATGGGAGATTCTCTGATGCAAGGGGGACTCTCTGATGCAAGGGGGATTCTGATGGGAGATTTTCTGATGCAAGGGGGACTTTGATGGGGGACATTCCGGTGCAAGGGGAACTCTGATGGTGGACACTCTAATGCAAGGGGGACACTCTGATGCAAGGGGGACTTTCTGATGCATGGAGGACTCTCTGATGCTATGGGGGACTCTCTGATGCTATGGGGGACTCTCTGATATAAGGGGGACTCTCTGATGCAAGGGAGACTTTGATGAGGGACTCTCTAATGCAAGGGGAACTCTGATGGGGGACTCTCTGATACAAGGGGGACTCTGATGGAGGACTATCTGATGCAAGGGGGACTCTGATGGGGGACACACTGATGCAAGGAGGACTCTGATGAAGGGGGACTCTCTGATACAAAGGGGACTCTGATGGGGACACTCTGATGCAAGGGGAATCTCTGATGCAAGGGGGACTCTTATGGTGTACACTCTGATGCAAGGGGGATTCTGATGGGGGACACACTGATGCAAGGGGGGCTCTAATGGGGGACTCTGATGCAAGGGGGACTCTAATGGGGGAGTCTGATGCAAGGGGGACTCTCTGATACAAGGAGGACACTGATAGGGGACACTCTAAAGCAAGGTGGACTCTGATGGGGACACTCTGATGCAAGGTGGACTCTGAGGCAAGGGGGACACTGATGCAAGGGGGACCCTGATGGGGGACACTGTGGTGCAAGGGGGACACTGATGCAACGGGGACACTGATGCAAGAGGGACTCTCTGATGCAAGGGGGATTCCGATGGGGAACTCTGATGGGGGACACACTGATGCAAGGAGGACTCTGATGGAGGGGGACTCTCTGATACAAGGGGGACTCTGATGGGGACACTCTGATGCAAGGGGACTCTGAGGGGGGACACTGAGGCAAGGGGACTCTGATGGGGGACTATGATGATGGACACTCTGATGCAAGAGGGACTCTCTGATACAAAGGGGATTCTGATGGGAGATTCTCTGATGCAAGGGGGACTCTCTGATGCAAGGGGGATTCTGATGGGAGATTTTCTGATGCAAGGGGGACTTTGATGGGGGACATTCCGGTGCAAGGGGAACTCTGATGGTGGACACTCTAATGCAAGGGGGACACTCTGATGCAAGGGGGACTTTCTGATGCATGGAGGACTCTCTGATGCTATGGGGGACTCTCTGATGCTATGGGGGACTCTCTGATATAAGGGGGACTCTCTGATGCAAGGGAGACTTTGATGAGGGACTCTCTAATGCAAGGGGAACTCTGATGGGGGACTCTCTGATACAAGGGGGACTCTGATGGAGGACTATCTGATGCAAGGGGGACTCTGATGGGGGACACACTGATGCAAGGAGGACTCTGATGAAGGGGGACTCTCTGATACAAAGGGGACTCTGATGGGGACACTCTGATGCAAGGGGAATCTCTGATGCAAGGGGGACTCTTATGGTGTACACTCTGATGCAAGGGGGATTCTGATGGGGGACACACTGATGCAAGGGGGGCTCTAATGGGGGACTCTGATGCAAGGGGGACTCTAATGGGGGAGTCTGATGCAAGGGGGACTCTCTGATACAAGGAGGACACTGATAGGGGACACTCTAAAGCAAGGTGGACTCTGATGGGGACACTCTGATGCAAGGTGGACTCTGAGGCAAGGGGGACACTGATGCAAGGGGGACCCTGATGGGGGACACTGTGGTGCAAGGGGGACACTGATGCAAGGGGGACACTGATGCAAGGGGGACTCTCTGATGCAAGAGGGATTCCGATGGGGAACTCTGATGGGGGACACACTGATGCAAGGAGGACTCTGATGGAGGGGGACTCTCTGATACAAGGGGGACTCTGATGGGGACACTCTGATGCAAGGGAGACTCTCTGATGCAAGGGGACTCTGAGGGGGGACACTGAGGCAAGGGGACTCTGATGGGGGACTATGATGATGGACACTCTGATGCAAGAGGGACTCTCTGATACAAAGGGGATTCTGATGGGAGATTCTCTGATGCAAGGGGGACTCTCTGATGCAAGGGGGATTCTGATGGGAGATTTTCTGATGCAAGGGGGACTTTGATGGGGGACATTCTGGTGCAAGGGGAACTCTGATGGTGGACACTCTAATGCAAGGGGGACACTCTGATGCAAGGGGGACTTTCTGATGCATGGAGGACTCTCTGATGCTATGGGGGACTCTCTGATGCTATGGGGGACTCTCTGATGCTATGGGGGACTCTCTGATGCAAGGGGGACTTTGATGAGGGACTCTCTAATGCAAGGGGAACTCTGATGGGGGACTCTCTGATACAAGGGGGACTCTGAAGGAGGACTATCTGATGCAAGGGGGACTCTGATGGGGGACACACTAATGCAAGGAGGACTCTGATGAAGAGGGACTCTCTGATACAAAGGGGACTCTGATGGGGACACTCTGATGCAAGGGGGGCTCTCTGATGCAAGGGGGACTCTGATGGTGTACACTCTGATGCAAGGGGGACTCTGATGGGGGACACACTGATGCAAGGGGGGCTCTAATGGGGGACTCTGATGCAAGGGGGACTCTAATGGGGGAGTCTGATGCAAGGGGGACTCTCTGATGCAAAAGGGATTCTGATGGGGGACACTCTGATGCAAGGGGAACTGTGATGGGGGACACTGATGCAAGGGGGACTCTCTGATGCAAGGGGGATTCTGAAGGGGGACTCTCTAATGCAAGGAGGATTCTGATGGTGGACTCTCTGATTCAAGGGGGACTCTGATGGGGGACACTCTGATGCAAGGGGGACTCTGATGGGGGACACTCTGATGCAAGGGGGACTCTGATGGGGGACACTCTGATGCAAGGGGGACTCTGATGGGGGACACTCTGATGCAAGAGGGACTCTCTGATGCAAGGGGGATTCTGATGGGGTACACTCTTATGCAAGGGGGGCTCTAATGGAAACGCTCTGATGCAAGGTGGACTCTGATGCAAGGTGGACTCTGATGCAAGGTGGACTCTGAGCGGGATTCTCATATAGAAGGGGGGCTCTGACGGGGGACTCTCTGATGCAAGGGGACTCTGATGGGGGACACTGATGCAAGGGGGATTCTGATGGGGGACTCTCTGATGCAAGGGAAACTCTGATGGGGGACACTCGGAAGCAAGGGGGACTCTGACGGGGGACACTGATGAAAGGGAGGCTCTGATGGGGGACACTGATGCAAGGAGGACTCTTTGATGCAAGGGGGATTCTGAAGGGGGACCCTCTAATGCAAGGGGGACTGTGATGGGGGACTCTTTGATGCAAGGGGGACTCTAATGGGGGACTCTTTGATGCAAGGGGGACTCTTATGGGGGACACTCTGATGCAAGGGGGACTCTGATGGGCGACACTCTGATGTAAGAGGTACTCTCTGATGCAAGGGGGATTCTGATGGGGGACTCTCTGATGCAAGGAGGACTTTGATGGGGTACACTCTGATGCAAGGTGGACTCTGATGCAAGGTGGACTCTAAGGGGTATTCTCATATACAAGGGGGGCTCTGACGGGGGACTCTCTGATGCAAGAGGGACTCTGATGGGGGACACTGATGCAAGGGGGACTCTGATGGGGGACACTGATGCAAGGGGATTCTGATGGGGACTCTCTGATGCACAGGGGATTCTGATGGGGGACTCTCTGATGCAAGGGAAACTCTGATGGGGGACACTCGGAAGCAAGGGGGACTCTGACGGGGGACACTGATGCAAGGGAGGCTCTGATGGGGGACACTGATGCAAGGAGGACTCTTTGATGCAAGGGGGATTCTGAAGGGGGACTCTGTAATGCAAGGGGGACTCTGATGGGGGATTCTTTGATGCAAGGGGGACTCTGATGGGGGACTCTTTGATGCAAGGGGGACTCTGATGGGGGACACTCTGATGCAAGAGGTACTCTGATGGGGGACACTCTGATGCAAGGGGGACTCTGATGGGGGACACTCTGATGCAAGGGGGACTCTGATGGGGGACACTCTGATGCAAGGGGGGCTCTCTGATGCAAGGGGGATTCTCTAATGCAAAGGGGACTCTCTGATGCAAGGGGGACTCTCTGATGCAAGGGGGACACTCTGATGCAAGGGGGGCTCTCTGATGCAAGGGGGATTCTCTAATGCAAAGGGGACTCTCTGATGCAAGGGGGGCTCTTATGGGGGACACTCTGATACAAGGGGGACTCTCTGAAGGGGGAGACTCAAAATTAAAGTGGGCCAGTCTGAATGTAGTCCAGGGTCAAATTTTTGTCCGAGTCCAGCCCTGCGCCCAGCTAAGTGTTGATTCTTTAATAAGGAGGTTATCGGTTGTGACTATTTTGGAATGGAATTAAATAGTACATATTAGATATTGGGCATTTATTTGAAATTCAGGACATGCTAAGAGCATTCTTTTGAACTTGAACTAGAATACAATGTATGAATCCTTTGGTCTGATGTATAAACCACCATAAAATTCAACTGCCAAAAGCCTTATATTATACTAAGGCCTCTTTCACATGAACGATCCGTTCAGGTCAGCCTGTCAGTTTTTTAGGCGGACCTGATCGGATACTCCATGGAGGTCTATGGAGCGTCAGATGTCAGCGGTGACATGTCCGCTGACATCCGACCCGCTCTGATCCGAAAAAGTGTAACGGAGGAAAAACCTACTTTTCCATCCGTTTTCGGATCGGATCGGGTGACGACGGACTCTATGGTCCGTCATCATCCGATCCCCATTAGGGGAGAGCGGCACTCTGACAAGACCTGTCATCTTCCTGCTCAGCGGGGATTGGCGGAGCAGACATGTGCGATTTACAGTGTGCAGAATGCAGACATGTGCAAATTATAGTGTGCAGAATGAAGACATGTGTTATTTACAGGGTGCAGAATGTGGACATGTGTGATTTACAATGTGCAGAATGCAGACGTAGGCTATTTACAGGGTGCAGAATGCAGACATGGGCTATTTACAGGGTGCAGAATGCAGACGTGTGCGATTTACAGTGTGCAGAATGCAGACATGTGCTATTTATAGGGTGCAGAATGCAGACATGTGTGATTTACAGGGTGCAGAATGCAGACATATGCTATTTACAGGGTGCAGAATGCAGACATGTGCGATTTACAGGGTGCAGAATGCACACATGTGCGATTTACAGGGTGCAGAATGCAGATGTGTGCGATTTACAGGGTGCAGAATGCAAGCATGTGCGATTTACAGTGTGCAGAATGCAGACATGTGCTATTTACAGTGTGCAGAATGCAGACATGTGCGATTTACAGAGTGCAGAATGCAGACATGTGCGATTTACAGAGTGCAGAATGCAGACATGTGCGATTTACAGAGTGCAGAATGCAGATGTGTGCGATTTACAGAGTGCAGAATGCAGACATGTGCTATTTACAGTGTGCAGAATGCAGACATGTGCTATTTACAGTGTGCAGAATGCAGACATGTGCTATTTACAGTGTGCAGAATGCAGACATGTGCGATTTACAATGTGCAGAATGCAGACGTGTGATTTACAGGGTGCAGAATGCAGGCATGTGCGATTTACAGTGTGCAGAATGCAGACATGTGCGATTTACAGGTGCAGAATGCAGACGTGTGATTTACAGGGTGCAGAATGCAGGCATGTGCGATTTACAGTGTGCAGAATGCAGACATGTGCGATTTACAGGTGCAGAATGCAGACATGTGCGATTTACAATGTGCAGAATGCAGACATGTGTGATTTACAGGGTGCAGAATGCAGACATGCGCTATTTACAGGGTGCAGAATGCAGGCATGTGTGATTTACAGGGTTCAGAATGCAGACATGCGCTATTTACAGGGTGCAGAATGCAGACATGTGCTATTTACAGGGTGTAGAATGCAGACATGTGCTATTTACAGGGTGTAGAATGCAGACATGTGCTATTTACAGGGTGCAGAATGCAGACATGTGCTATTTACAGGGTGCAGAATGCAGACATGTGCTATTTACAGGGTGCAGAATGCAGACATGTGTGATTTACAATGTGCAGAATGCAGACGTGTGATTTACAGGATGCAGAATGCAGACGTGCGATTTACAGTGTGCAGAATGCAGATGTGTGATTTACAATGTGCAGAATGCAGACAGTAATAACACATAATCACCTGATAAATGTCTATTTAGAGTCCTTTATTACTAGCAGTGTAATTTTTCAGTTTGTTTGCGCCGATCTGTGAGGCTGTGCTATATACCATGATCTGTGAGGCTGTGCTATATACCATGATCTGTGAGGCTGCGCTATATACCATAATCTGTGAGGCTGCGCTATATACCATAATCTGTGAGGCTGCGCTATATACCATAATCTGTGAGGCTGCGCTATATACCATAATCTGTGACGTTGAGCTATTTACTCTGTCCTGTGATGCTGAGCTATATACCCTGTTTTGTGATGCTGATCTATACACTCTGTCCTGTGATGTTGGGGCTGTATACTCTGTCCTGTGATGCTGGGGCTATATAGTCTGTCCTGTGATGCTGAGCTGTATACTCCTGACACTATGGGTGGAAGCAAGTGGAATACAGGGGCTGGAGTGTTTGGATTATATAAGGGGTGGGGCTTATGAGAAGTGGGAGGGGTCAAAAAGGAAGGGCAGGGTCTGGCGCCCCCCTATCCTAAAACTTCACCAGCCTCCACTGTATAGGAGCAAAGGTAAATGTCATTGTTAGCTCAGACAAGGGCTCACTCAGGGTCTTAGTAGATTGCGACTGCAGATTAATATGCGGGGACCCCAAACCTGTCAGTGTATCAGGGGAAGCATCGAGTTCTCCGAGTCCAGCTGGGACTGAGATCAAAGGCTCAGTAGCAATAGAGCTGTGAACAGGATCAATAGTTGAGTCTCCCACAGAGCTCTGTGTACTTAACAAAATGTTCAGCTGATCCGAAGAAACAGACAGAGCTCCAATGATGTCAGTCCCAGCGTCTGGATCAACCACATGGGATGCTGCTTGCTCATACAGTATGACTGGGGCCAGAGAACTCACTGGAGCCAATACCACCGCTAGCAGTAGCATTACCATAAAAATGTATAGGTGAATTTGAACGAGGATCCGATCTTAGCTGTCGGCTTAAGTCCAGGGATAAGAGATCCGACAGGGGATCTGGCTTCAGCTGTTTCCTGTTCCCCATGATTTAGCTGGAAAGCCGAGGAGCCGAGAAGCTGAAAAGCCTAGGAGAGAGACGAGATTTGCCGGTCTTGGTTGTCATGGTTATGCAATAGAGTTTCTGTCAGCTTACCTGTCTCCATGTGTTCATCTCTAGAGACCAACTAACCCTCACCTGACTGTTATAACCTCTCCTCTAGCATGGCCCCACCCCAGGTCCTATCAGGGAACCCTATATAACCTGTGCACTGCAACTCAGCAGTGCTGATCAACCATTGTGTGTTAGCCTCCATGTGTACTTGCTGTGTTTCCTACGTCTGATTCCTGTTACCGACTTTGGCCTGTTCTCGACTCTCCCTGTCTGCTTGTTACCCTGACCTTTGGCATGTTATGTTTCTCCTTGTCTGCTAGTTGCCCTGACCTTTGGCTTACCCCTTACTTCCCTGTCGTTCCAGCCTGCTGCCTCCTTCCTCTTCTCCTCTAGTCTATGGTGAGCGTGAGCTGCGAGACCTTGGGAGCCGTGACCTGGAGCCAGACTGCAGTGCAGTCCATCCTCACCACTAGAGGCTCTGGTGAACACCCGCTGGCTCTTAGACTCCGCGCCCTGAGGGAATCTATGCTCTAGCTCCCACTGGGATCCATGTTAGTTATGCTGTAGACCTGCTTCCATGAACTTTCCAGGGTTCAATCCGCAGCAGTCAGTCCTAGGGTCCACTACCTTAGCGGTGCACTTCCGACTCCTACAAAGTGCATCTGTCACCTGGTCTCAGGTGACCTGACAGTTTGATCAGCCATGGACCCGGCTGATGTGCCGCTACCCGCAGATGATCTGTTGCAGGGCATAGTTTGCAGACTTGAGACCAAGGAATCGCATCAGACCCAGGTGATGCGATTCCTTCAGGATTTGGCATCCCATTTTGAACAGGTTCAGGCCTCATTAGGATCCCCGGTTCAACAACCTCAACCGCTATCTGCTGTCTGCACCTATCGCACCAGTCGCAGCCATGAATCGCAGATTCATTACATCTGCCAGCTCCGGCCTGTTTCTCTGGGGACTCCAAGGCCTGCAGGGGGTTCCTTAGCCAGTGCACAATTCATTTTGAGCTTCAGCCCCAAACTTCCTGTCCAATCGGGCAAAGGTAGCCTATATTATATCCCTCCTGTCTGGCGAGGCGTTAGACTGGGCTGCGCCTCTGTGGGATCTAAATGATCCAGTGGTTTCTAGCCTGTCTGATTTCTTGAAACTTTTTTGGAATATCTTCGAGGAACCAGGTTGTGTCTCCTCACCGGCCAGCGCCCTTTTAGGTCTCCGTCAAGAGTCCGCTTCTGTGGGATAGTACACTCTTCATTTTCGTACTTTGACTGCTGAGCTGAGTTGGAATAATGAGGCCCTAGTTGCAACCTTTTTACATGGCCTCTCTGATAGAGTGAAGGATGAATTAGCAAGAAGATCTCTCCCTGCTGATCTGGATGGTGTCATTGTGTAACCTTGTGTAACCAGATCGATATTCGCTTTCAGGAGAGGGCCCTGGAAAAAAGACGCCAGCACTCCCCGTTCTTTAGGCAGCCTGAGCTCCATGTCCCTTCTCTTCATTCCGAGGAGCACCTCCTGCCTGCTGAGGAACCTATGCAGCTGGGCTGAACCAAGTTATCTCCTGAAGAACGCACTAGGCGCAGAACTCTGGAATATCACCTTCACCTTCTCGTCTTCTCCTTTCTGTGTTCCTTCATGTTGGCGCTTCCCCTCGTTCGGTCTCTGCATATCTGGATTCCAGAGCCGCTGGCAATTTCATGGACTGGGGAACTGCGTCTTCCATGAGACTTACCCTTTTGCCCCTTACAACGCCATTGGTGGTCTTGGTGATTGATGGCACTGTTCTCCCAGGGGGCCCTATCCGCTTCCAGACCCTCCCTGTTAAGATGTCGGTAGGGACACTCCATCAGGAGTGGATATCCTTCCTTGTCTTACCTGAAGCTTCATCTCCTATCATGTTAGGTCTTCCTTGGTTATGGCTCCATTCTCCACATGTTGACTGGACTGCTGGACAGATCTTGACTTGGGGTTCCTCCTGTTCCTCCTCCTGCCTACTCAAGGTTACCCCAAAAGAGAAACTTCCTGTTGCCACCATTATCTTCTGCTCTTTCCGCTGCATATAGCGATTTCTGGAATGTCTCCTGCAATAGTCAGGCTGAGGCACTCTCTGGGTCCTGTGGCACTCTGGATGAGGAGCCCACCTGTGAACCTGAGCAGATCAGTCACTCCAGTTTGCATGGCCATTTCCCTTTGCCTGTCCCTGCACCCCCTTGGACACACACCCAGGCTGACTCGTCCACCAGTTCCACAGTCGCTATGTAATATAGGGAGTGCAGCGCTGGACATGTGAAGTGAATAGTGAAATTTGATAGACCAGTTATTAAAAATAGTGAAGAAGGTTATTCAAAATCAATATATCAAAATAGTGACATATATATATATATATACATATATATATATATATATATATATATATATATATATATAATAAAGTGTTTTTTAGAACGTGAACATTAAAATAAGAGAGAAAAAAATTCCTGTACATAAAAAATTATGAAGGCACATAAAAGTCCAAAACAGTGTATTTGATGCGATGTAGATATCAGGGATACATCTTCAATATTCAATGTTGCCCACCACCGAACAGATGAATAAAAGGCTTACCAGAAAGCCTGTGACCGCCCTTATTCAGGGTGGTCAAAACAGGCTTAGCAGATATGGGGGAACCGCCACAGGAATACTCCAGGGAACACCGATGGACCGATGCGTCAGGACTCCTTGCCAGATAGCGAACCAGCCGACATCCACTGTAGATGTTCTCCCAAATCCTGTCCTCTCATGGGGCAAACTTGAAATTCCACGGGTCCAGTGCAAAAAAATGTGGTTTATAATGCCAAAAGGAGACAAAGAAAAAAATGCTCCGCTGGTGCAGATAACTTTTGATTTCTTTTATTGGCAAATGCGGTATATAGCATTAAAAAACAAAGAAAATGAAGTAAAAGCGAGCAAGGTAAAAAAACGACACTACCGCCGTTTATTTTAAAATCGCGCATGCGCGGTGCGTGCAATGTTGTGACCCTGTTGTGACCCACAACATCACCACAGTTGCTATGCCCTGCGATGCAATTCTGGTGGTCCCTGCACCTGGCGATGCTGTTCAGTCGGCCTCTGCACCAGTCCAGCCTATGCCCAGCGAGCTTCCTGCTTCTTGTTCAGGACCTTCTGTAACCTGGCCTCACCCTATTGCTACCACGTCGCCTTCTAACCAACCTGACCTCAGGGATCCACTGACCTCTACCCAGTCTGGTGGTCCTGTGTTGGATGTCCAGCTCATCTTTAAGGGTCTGGGGGACCCTGCTCAGACTTCTGATGGTCTTCTCGTGCCCTTACCCATTCCTAAAAAGCCTTTAGTCCTCAATAAGTCCTTTTGTCCTCTCTCTACCTCGGTTCCGGTCTCTGAGGATAATCTAAAGTACGAGGTTAGTCAAGTTTTGGATTCCCGGCTCCATAAAGGCATTATTCAGTACCTCATACATTGGAAAGGGTTTGGTCCTTAGGAGAGGTCTTGGATCACTGCATCTGAGGTCTTTGCTCCTCGTCTATTGAGGAGGTTCCATCTGGAGTTTCCCTTTAAGCCTGGGCACAGGCGGGGGAGGAGGAGGCCCCATAAGAGGGGGGGTACTGTCATGGTTATGCAATAGAGTTTCTGTCAGCTTACCTGTCTCCATGTGTTCATCTTTAGAGACCAGCTGACCCTCACCTGACTGGTTTTATAACCTCTCCTCTAGCATGGCCCCACCCCAGGTCCTATCAGGGAACCTTATATAACCTGTGCACTGCAATTCAGCAGTGCTGATCAACCATTATGTGTTAGCCTCCGTGTGTACTTGCTGTGTTTCCTACGTCTGATTCCTGTACCGACTTTGGCCTGTTCTCGACTCTCCCTGTCTGTTTGTTACCCTGACCTTTGGCGTGTTATGTTTCTTCTTGTCTGCTAGTCGCCCTGACCTTTGGCTTACCCCTTACTTCCCTGTCATTCCAGCCTGCTTCCTCTTCTCCTGTAGTCTATGGTGAGCGTGAGCTGCGAGACCCTGGGGGCCGCAACCTGGAGCCAGACTGCAGCGCAGTCCATCCTCACCACTAGAGGCTCTGGTTAACACCCGCTGGCTCTTAGACTCCGCGCCCTGGGGAATCTATGCTCTAGCTCCCACTGGGATCCATGTTAGTTATCCTGTAGACCTGCTTCCTGAACCTTCCAGGGTTCAATCCGCAGCAGTCAGTCCTAGGGTCCACTACCTTAGCGGTGCACTTCCCACTCCTACAAAGTGCATCTGTCACCTGGTCTCAGGTGACCTGACAGTCCTTTTACATTTGCCCACCCCTAGATATATTTGGGTTCAGTTTAGATCCATCTAAAAAACTGACTGAAGGATCCAACTGAATGCTCAGATAAAAAGGCTGTGAGTGTCAATGAAAAATTCACAACAGATGACACAGAATAAACTGTGCACAAAATATAATTAAATGGTATAAAATCACCTTTAGCATAGGGTGACCAGACGTCCCCGGTTTATGGGGATAGTCCCCGAATTGAGGACACTGTCCCAGGAGCCCGCCTGTCACCGGATCTGTCCTCTGTCCGCAGGGACGGCGCCAGGTGCAGGCTGATCCTGGGCGGGTGCTGAGGAATGGGGGGGGGGGGCGGGTGCTGAGGCGGTCAGCCCCGGGTGCCACACACTGGAGATTACTTTAGGCTGTTGTCTCCTGCTGTGTCAGCCACTGTCACACAAGTCCCGTCTCCTGGTTTCTTCTTCGCCAGACAGCACACTTGTCCAATGGACATGTGCTATCTCTCATAGGTAGGAGCCAGGCGGCTGGACTTGTGTGATGACAGGCACCCGGTGATTCAAATTAAAGCTGACACAGTGGGAGGCACCAGCCTGACACACCCCCCCAGTGTGTGGTACCAAGGGCAGACCGTCCCTTCCTCTTTGCCTCAGCACCCGCCCAGGATCTGTGTGATCGCCTCTCCTCTCCTCTCTAATCCCCTGCACATGTGAAGCTGTATTCCTGGGCACAGGTGAGGCTGAATTCCTGAGCACAGGTGAGGCTGAGATGTAGGCACAGGTGAGGCTTCATTCCTGGGCATAGGGTGACGCTGCATTTCTGGGTCCAGGTGAGACTGCATTGCTGGGCACAAGTGATGCTGCATTCCTGGGCACAGGTGATGCTGCATTCCTGGGCACAGGTGATGCTGCATTCCTGGGCACATGTGATGCTGCATTGCTGGTCATGGGTGAGGCTGCATTCCTGGGCACAGGTGAGGCTGCATTCCTGGGCACAGGTGAGGCTGCATTCCTGGGCACAGGTGAGGCTGCATTGCTGGGCACAGGTGAGGCTGCATTGCTGGGCACAGGTGATGCTTCATTCCTGGGCACAGGTGATGCTGCATTCCTGGGCACAAGTGATGCTGCATTGCTGGGCACAGGTGAGGCTGCATTGCTGGGCACGGGTGAGGCTGCCTTGCTGGGCACAGGTGAGGCTGCCTTGCTGGGCACAGGTGAGGCTGCCTTGCTGGGCACAGGTGAGGATGCATTCCTGGGCACCAATGTGTTTCCTTCTTGAATAATGCTGTGATCTTTGAGGTGGGACTTTGGAGGATTGGACTCTTCCTGTAGGTGTGACTGGGTGGGATTGAATGCTAATTAGGATGTATTCAATCCCACCGACCATCAGAGCTGTGAAGGAAGTTCCATAATTTTCAGAGTCTGAAAGACTACAAAGAGGAAGTGGCTGTGGAAGGGACAGAGTCACATGACACAAAGCCACAACTAAACCCAGAATTTTAGAGGATCTGCAGACAATATAGCAACATGGTACAGTGGTATGATCTATTCTGGGATTGATCATTCCATTCAGTTCTAGTGAAAAGAAAGTTGGAGTTAAGCTTTAAAGGGTAACTCCACTTTTGTGGGGAAAAAAATTGCAAATAAAGAAAAAATAATATAGCGCATATAATTGCGACATTTTTGTTATTAAAAATTACCTTTCCTTTTCAATCTCCAGCTGATGTTATTTTCTGAGAATGCATTGCAATATTATGGCTACCTGGAGTTGTTCTGTACACAGAGTACCACTCACCAGAAACATAATTTCCTGCTTGTGTGATTAGCTCACCAATTTTCCCAGAAGTCTGCCTAAGATACAAGTCAGATTTTAGGCATCTGCAACAAAAATGTAATTTTTGGATAGATACGTTCAATAGGAGCATGTCTAAAGGGATGAAGGCCCAGCAGAATTCCTCATTAGTGCCCAGCACTGCACAACTGACAGTTAATTATGAAACCACTCCCATTAGACCCACTCAGAACAGAGGCATAGACAAACACACATGAATTTCTTCAGGAAAAACAAAATGTAGGAATCTGCAACAAAGGTTGTTATAATCCTTGCAATGTACATAGATCACTCAGGGGGAATGTATATTTCTCAACAAAAGTGGAATTACGCTTTAAGTATGCCTGTGCTAATGAGGTGTTTATGTTATCCATAGTTTTAAAAAAGTGCATTGAGAATTAGGGTTGGGGTTTAGTTTATCCAGAGGATAGCATTTAACTCTCAGAAACTTTTTTACCCACTTCTGTCAGTGATGCAGCAACTAGATCTTAATTTGAAGGTTCACTCTCTTCACTTTAATTCTCACTATAAAAGTCAGATCTCTGTTGAGATCCAATGACATCAGATGTGGTGCACTTCACCTTTAACAGGAAATGTTCAAGGATGCTTTTTTGTTCATCACTGGTACTTGGATGCCCTCAGCATTTAAGTGCTAGAATTGGAAGCCCCAGATTAGCGGACCCTAATGCCCCGTTACACACGATCGGACTTTCCGACAACAAAACCGTGGAATTTTGTTTGAAGGTTGTTGGATCCAACTTGTCTTGCATACACAGGGTCACACAAATGTTGGCCAACAATTACGAACATAGTAACGTACAAGACGTATGACGAGCCAATAAAAAGGAAGTTCAATGGTCATGTGATATCTCCATTACGAATGCTAGTTTTACAAGACCGAGCGCTTCCGGCTCGTGCTTGATTCCAAGCATGCGTGGACTTTTGTGTGACGGACTTGTATACACATGATCAGAAAGTCCGACAACAAAAATTTGTTGGCGGAAAACTTGAGAACCTGCTAGCCAACATTTATTGGGGGAAAGTACGACAACAAATGTTCGATGGAGAATAGACACGGTCGGACTTTCCGCCAACAAGCTCACATCCAACATTTGTTGTCGGAAAATCCAATCGTGTGTACGCAGCATAAGAGGAGCTCAAGGCATGAAGTAATGAAGGTGAGCTAAGGATCAGAGTAGTTAAGGTGGGTAGGCAAGGCCATTGATGGGGTAACAAGAGTCAAGTGTCATAGCAAAAAAGGTAAGCGAACAGGGACTGGTTCTAGGCTATGATTGGAGAACTAGGAACACTCTAGAGACATGATTGCAAATCAAGGACTAAGACTAGGACTAGGACATACCCTGTTTCCCCGAAAATAAGACCTAGCGTGATTGTCGGTGATGGCTGCAATATAAGCTCTACCCTCCAAATAAGCCCTAGTTAAAGTCCTTGTAGGTCTTATTTTCGGGGTAGGGCTTATTTTCGGCGAACCGGCGTAGGGCTTATTTTGGGGGTAGGGCTTATATTGCAGCCATCACCGACAAGCACGCTAGGTCTTATTTTCGGGGAAACAGGGTAGGATACATGCAGAACCATTTCCAGCTGGCTAAGTCAGTATGTCATTTCCCACTCTGCTGTAAGCTCATGGTCACTTCAGTGACCATGAATTTATAGCAGAATTGTTCAGCAGACTCTGCTAAACAAAAGAATACCAGTGATCAGCAATCGACAAGTCCCTGATTGCAGTTATTTAACTAAAATGTGACCCTTTTTGCTGCTAATTTCCTCTATTTTCTCCTACTCTCCCAAGGTCATCTCCTTCCCCCTCACTAAACCCCCCTGTTGCTCTTATCCCCCTTCCCTGTAGCCAATCCCCCTCCGGCAGCACCAATTCCATGTGCTCCCCCCTGCAGCGCTGGTATCTTCTCCACCTCTCCCTCCTGCCAAATAACTGCTGGGTGCTGGGGCACATGAAGGATTGTTTCAGTATAGAGAGTGGGGGGTCAGTATGTATGTCATATTTACCAGCCCCTTTCTTTCCTGAATGAATACAGTGATTGATCAGTACTGGTTGGTAGCAGGTCTACACTGTCCCATTTCCCTCACTGCTCTGTCCCAATCTCTGGTAATTTGCCTGGGAAAAGTTCTGGTCTCTTCTCCTCTGTGTGCAGGGATTTGAATATCTTGTAGTACAAGTCCCCATAAATTTGGATTATATGGTGCTCCTTGGGGACAAATGTTCCATGGTCCGTTGCAGCTGCCTTTCTACACAATGCTGCCTCCTTGTCGCTGATCATGCCACTGCCATCAGGAGGAAGGGGGGAAGCAGGAGCAAGCAGAAAAAACACACAGCCACTATGATGCTTCCAGGAGGGGGAAGTGAGTGGGAGTATCTGCAAAGGTGCCCAGTGTGTCCCCTGACCAAATTACACCAGTAACAAAGAGATTGCCCCTGCCCCCACCTCTAACTGGCCTTCACAGCAAGGAGCACATGGTAGGGCAAATGCATGAAAGACAAAACCAGAGAACATTCCCAGCTCAACTCACCAACCAGTCTGCTTACCAACCAAATTAACCTGTCCAACAGTCTGCGTTAAAAAACAGGTTTTTGTTAGCATGCATTTGCAAACGCACGTGTAAGCTGCAAGGCCTCTTCATGGCCCCCTATGTATTGCTTGCAGTCCTAACACTACTAAATTTATGAGCATCTCCACAGTGGGAGCACATGCATTCTAATGGATAGATGAGGGGCAGGTGGGCCTGGAGGTAGCTCAACTCACAAACCAGTCTGCTGACCAACCTAATTAACCTGTCCAACAGGTGCTTATACTGTGGAGACGCTCATAAATTCAGTAGTGTTAGGACTGCAAGCAATACACAGGGTGCCGTGAAGAGGCCTTGCAACTCACGCATGCATTTGCAAATGCGTGCTAACGAAACCCCTGTTTTTAACGCAGACTGTTGGACAGGTTAATTTGGTTGGTCAGCAGACTGGTTGGTGAGTTGAGCTGGGAATTTCTCTGGTTTTGGGAGGACGCCAGTTGGGTTGTTCTGACTGGAGAGCTACTCACCATTGTGGTACCAATCAGAATGCGTATCGGAGGCTTTGGCACGCCTCCTTTGTCAGCTGATACTCTGACGCTAGCAGCTAGTTTAAATAGGGGATGTGGTTAACCCAGGGAGTGCCATGAAATCGGCTTCACCTGGATATGTAATCACATTAAAGTGGTTGTAAACTCTCCCCCACAACTTTGTCCCATGTAAATCAGCATAAAAATCCCTAATGAATACTGCTTGTAGATATCTCCTTACTTGCTTAGTATTGCTGTAATCCTTTTTGTTCTTTAGAATGACGTCACTGAGCATGCCCATACCTCCCCTGATTTACGGCACACTCTGTGTGCTTGTCTATCTATTATCAGGACTTCTTACGGCACAACACTGAAATCCCACGAGACTGCATAATCACTCAGAGCTTCCTACTACTCCACATGTCACCATGGGACATCACATGGAGTGGAAAAAAAGGCATCGGACAGCATTACTGCAGTCTTATCATCTGAAGCAGATAAGACTGACATAGGCAAACACTAGATAATCGGCACAAGTAAATACTATTAGATAAAACAAGTCAGCTATGAGCAGGGAAGCAGGGTTGCCATAGAAACGTTGGATTGAGAAGGAGGCTTGGTTAACAGTACAGGAAGTGCTCAATGTAAGGGTGGAAATACACTGTACTGTGGACTCAGAAAACAAAATTTAAGATGGTGCTGCCTTACCCCTGGAAACAAGTTTTTTAAAGTTTCTTTAAACAGTAAGTAATTTGTGATTTGGGCTGGATTACAGTGGCTATAGTTTGATAATTACTTATTATAATGGACTAAATGAAAAGAAGCATCAGAGAGGGAGAGTTTACTTCCTCTTTAAAGACTGCGGACAGAGCTTTAGGCTCGAACCTACTTGCAGTGTACACATATGCCACAGTCCTTGTTACTATAGAATATTGTTTTTATTTCTGTGCCACAGAAGCATAGAAACCCAGCGCTAATATTTAAGTGTCTGTTGAGCCAAAACTTTTATTATTTCCTAGAATGGGGAAGGTTCACAAATAAAGTGCATTGTGACACTGCTTCTTTAACACTATCAAGTAAGAAATAACACTAAAACTGGTGTATGAATGCAGAAAGAATAAACATCAATAATTTCCCTTTTGGATCACTAAAGTATTCTGAATTATGAATTTTGAATCAACAAATTAGCTGTGGCTTTTGGCTTTCTTGGATTAAGCAATAATTGTAAGGTTTGTCTGATCTTGTGCTACAGTTCGGTAGTCAAATGTTCCTGAAAAAGCTGTCCTACGTTTTCCCTCACTATTCCAGGGACCCTAATATTTACTGTTTGCACTCTTTTCAGCAGCTTCTCCTGTAGTATTGTTCTTTTCTGATCAGCTGTCCATTATTCTATTTAATGTCCAATTTTTGTCTGTTCTAAGCATTATATATGGTTGAAGTCGTGTTTTTTGCTCCAAAACCTCATGCTTCATTTATAATCTTGAAGTATGTATTTGATAACTGGTATTTGCATTAAATAAACCTTTTGGTTTCATAACTATTGTTAACTACCTCAGCAGAAAGGTTTTGTAGATGTCCATACTAAAAAATTCACATAAAAATTGCCAAAGGTCATCATACTAGATTCTAATTATATGCAGTACCTATACATAAAACTGGCATTAATACCTAAACTTGGCATGGTACTTCCTCATGTAATCCCCTGCACAGCAAAAATCAGTCTGACATAGGCAGGCCTGGCTGAACAAGATCAGAAATTCTTGGGCAGGCAAAAACGTACATAAACATATTTTAATTGTGTATTTAGCTGCTTTGTTAGCCTGGAATTCAGCTTTAATTATTGCATTTTATAGACCTGGAATAAATAAAATAAAATAATTCAGGTTAATATAATCTATAAAAGGTTCTATGCTATGCTTAAAAGACTTATAAACATAAAGCGTGAGTTGGCTTCTAAAAAATGTTACGAGTAAAATATATGACTAGAATATGTAGTATTTGTAAAAGTTTAGATGCATTTCAATCTGTATTTCTGTCGAAATATTATGAATTTCCTGTTGAATAATCAAATTAAAGGTTATACAATGCATGAAAGATATTTTATCCAGATACAGTAAAACCTTGGTTTGAGAGTAACTTGGTTTGAGAGCGTTTTGCAAGACAAGCAAAATTTTTAAATAAATTTTGACTTGATATACAAGCAATGTCTTGATATACAAGTAGCGTCACATCACAACTGTGTATAAAATAGAAGAGAGACGCCTCTAAGTGTAGCAATATGGTTACATTTAATGAAGGTACAACATTTAGCAACTCACATGGTTGATGATTAAAACAGGCACATCCACGTATGCAGGCATCCGTGGTAAAGCTGTCCACATAGATTATCCTTTTCACCGCCATCAACGTTGCCTCTGCCACGCTGCGCTCCACGAGTGGTTAAATCGCTCTACTGCAGAGTAGTCCTCCCGGTCACGATTGCAGACTGACAGTGGAGAGAGTCAGCGGTGTGGGGGATGGTCTATGTGGACAGCTTTACCCCGGATGCCTGCATACTTAGATGTGCCTGTTTTTTTTTTTTTTTTTTTTTTATAATCATTATTTTATTGTTATATAACATCAACAAACACATAAAACAAGATATATCCATTGGTCCATAAAGGAAAGTGAAAAATGAACATTGTGGTGCCGACCTCGCAGGGTCATTTATATAGAACATGGACTACTTTATTCATTTGAAACATCGTCAGAGTCCTACGATCTCTGACCTCATACGAAGGAGTCTAATGAGGCATATCGGACGGGGAGACCCTCTAATATTTTTGAGGCGGCAGAAGCTGCATTATAATCTGTCAGCATACCAAGTCCCTTTTGTAGGGCGTGTATTGGTCTTGAGCTAAGAATGTAAGTTCCTTGCCTGAACATCAAATAAGTGGTCCCCCGACCCACGAGCGGGGCAGAAGGGGGGGGCTCAAAGGCCTCCATCCGACCACCCTCCGCCCCCACCCAACGGGGGGAACCAGCGTATGTTAACAGTGTACTTGTCAGGCAGGAACAACTATAATCTTACCACCCTAGGGGGTAGCTTCATGTGGGAGTCTCTCTGTCCGTCATCAAAGAATCAACAAAACATTCCACTGTTATAAAATAAACCGGATAATCAGAAAAAAGAGAAGAGAGAGAGTGGGGGGGAGGGGGAGAAGGGTGGAACAAACTAGGCATACCTGTGAACTCTAGGGAAGCGTTGTCTCCGTCCATGCCGGGCGCACCGCAACATGAGCATCCATCGCCTCAGCCAAGGCCAGTCCACCTTAACTCATCAAGATCTGGGTTCTCTATCTCTCAGCACCTGTTAGTCTACGGGTTTTAAGTGAGGGATCTACTAACTCTAATAAAGCTGTATCTAAGCTTGAGGGGACCCAGCGAGGATCTGGGGAAAAATCATTCCAGGGTGTCCATATTGCTAGGTATTTCTCCCGAGAACCTCGGCAGGTAGCTATCCACTCCTCAGCCTCCCTTATCGCATTTACTCCTGCAATCCACTGCTCCCTAGTAGGGATATTGGATTTCTTCCAGTAGGTTGGAAGTAGTCGCCTGGCTGCATTCAGCAGGTGAGGTAGCACACTTTTTTTATATTGTCTAAGTGAAGATGCAGGTATATGCAACAGAAAGTGCTCAGAAGAGAAGGGAACATCTAGCACTAGTATAATTTTTATCTGGTCCTTTACATCTTCCCAAAAGGGCTTAATTATGGGGCAGCTCCACCATATATGTAAAAGAGTGCCCCTGTGTCCACATCCCCACCAACAATGATCCGGTACAGAGGGGTAAATGCGGGCTAAGTCAGTTGGCACACGGTACCAGCGGGACATTATTTTCAAATTTGTTTCTTGGGTTCGGGAGTCTATAGAGGATGAATGGGTCATATAGTGAAGATGCTTCAATTGTGTAGCTGTAAATTTGTGTTCTAGATCATTTTCCCACCTTCGAATGTATGTAGGCTTGAGTTGGGGAGCTGCATCCCCCAAAAGTTGGTATAATTCTGACACCATATGGGGAACTGGCTCCTCGTCTGTGAAGAGACGTTCATAAGGGGTGGGCGTGGATGGGTCTCTAATCATGTGAATATGCTTCCCAAAGAAGTGATGCAACTGTCTGCATCTCCAAAAATTAAGTTGTACGCCTTTGCGTCCTACCGGTAGGTCCTCATAGCTCATAAGCTTACCATCCTTCATGAATTTGCCGCAACTGGCGTTCCCATCGTCTAACCATGGCTCAAAAAACGCCATTTGTTCACCTGGAGGAAACCATTGGAACCCACCCAGCGGTGCCAGCGGGGACATAGGGGGTGCTAATTTCAGCAATAAGTTTGTTTTGTCCCAGACCGACAACACCTGAGTCGTCAATGGGGAGGTCATTGCCAAAAGCCCCCTATATTCCCGCGGCAACCACGGAGCGTAAGCCAGATTTCTACCAGCCAGGCACTTCTCTAAGTTGACCCAGAGTTTGGAATGTGTGTGGAAACGCGAGTTCAGGATTCTCTAAAGGGCTATAGCTCAATAATAGAGCTTTATATCCAGGACTCCCAGACCTCCCGCTCGTTTTGGGCGGTTTAGCAAACGTAAAGCTATCCTGGGCTTTCTTGAGTTCCAAATGAAGTCTGAGAGCATAGTGGACAATTGGTCGAAAAAAGCTCTGGGTAAGGGGATCGGTAGCATCTGTAGGAAAAACAGTATGCGGGGTAGAATATTCATTTTTATAATGTTCACGCGGCCAAGCCACGTAAAGGCAGTCAGTGTCCACTGTGAGAGGTCATCTCTCACCCTGGACAGCAGTTGTGGGTAATTAGCCGTATACAGAGTTTCAAACCGATCAGTTAGCCGTATGCCTAGCTATTTTAACTGAGATGAGGTCCAAGTAAAAGGGAAGGCCGCCTTAAGGCTTGTAGTCAGTTGGGAGGATAAGCAGATAAGGTTGGAGGTTGCGGACCTAGGCCTAGTGATGTAAGCACTGCTGTCAGGTAGTACCAGTCAACACGGTTGAAAGCTTTTTCCGCGTCTTTGGATAAAATTAAGTAAGGTTGCGGGTCTGGGCGAGTACGTGCCCAATGTATGAGTTGTATTGCTCTAAGGGAGTTGTCTCTGGCCTCTCTACCTGTTATAAAGCCTGTTTGGTCAGGATGGACAATGTTTGGCACAAGGTGTTTAAGTCGATTAGCTAAAATTTTCGCTAGAAGTTTTATGTCCAAATTGAGAAGGGAGATGGAGCTCTGGGGGACGGCGGGATCCTTGCCCTCCTTCGGTATCACTGTAATGTGTGCCAGAAGCGCTTCTGAAGGGATTTCTTTACCTCCGGCTATGGCATTAAAATATTTACACATAGGTGTAGCTAGCAAGGAGAGGAAGGTCTTATAGTATTCTTTGGTGAACCCGTCCGGGCCAGGGCTTTTCCCATTGGGCAAGGACTCCACCGTTGCCCCAAGCTCCGCCACCGTAATTGGGGTTTCTAAAGCCGAGGACTGGTCTTCAGTGAGAGGTGGGAGTCCGGCTGAGGACAGGTATTCTTGTATCGCATGTTGTCTAGCGTCTTTCTTGTTGGTAGGGGTCTCGGAATCTAAATTATACTATTTGGCGTAATATTCCCGAAAGCCTGAGGCGATCTTGGAGGATTGAACCACCATCTCTCCTGAGGCCAATTGTAGTTTATGTATGCATGACTGAGCCTGTTGTTTTCTAAGTGCCCGTGCTAGCATTCGTCCGCATTTGTTTCCATGCTCATAATATTTATGTGACATATAGCGGAATTGTTTCTTGGTCTGTCTATCTAGAAAACGCAGGAACAGTTCCCTCAAATCAGTAAGCTTCTTTAATGCTTCAGGATTCCCATCCGCTTTATGCTGGAGTTCCGCCTTTTGGAGAGCTGTGTGTAGTCTCAAAAAGTCAGCCTGTCCTTTTTTAAGTCTGGTCCCTTGAGAGATCAACTCTCCGCGTGCTACAGCCTTATGGGCCTCCCACACAACTCCCTCACGCACATCCTCTGTCGAATTCTCTCTGATGTAGTGAGTCAGAGTGTCAGAAACACTCTTCACCACCACCTCGTCTTCGAGTAGGTTACTATTCATTCTCCATGTCCAGATCTTGTGCACTCCTGAGGGTAAAGTAAGGGTTATGTGGACTGGAGCGTGGTCTGAGATAGTAATGTTACCAATAAATGCTTCTTGTAGAAATTCTAGCGTGGCGCGATCCACATAGATGTGGTCTATGCGAGTGTAAACTTCATGTACTTTGGAGTAGTAACTATAGTCCTGGTCTGAGGGATGTAGCACCCGCCAGCAGTCTAACAAAAGATGCGATTGGATGGTCTTACGGAAGTGCTTGAGAAATGCAAAGGAATAGGGGGATCTTTTATGGGATGTGTCTACCGAGGGGTCCGGACTCACATTGAAGTCACCCCCGAGAACCAAAAGGCCTTCTCTAAATTCTGCTAACGACACTAAAGTAGAGGCGATGAAAGTGAGTTGGTTAGTATTAGGGGCATAAATTGTGGCAAACGTATATGTTTGTCCTGCTATACTACCTTTTAGGAAGACATATCTGCCCTGTGGGTCTATTTTGTCATCTAGGTGTTGGAACGGACAGGATTTGTGTATTGCAATGGCCGTACCTTTGGATTTTGGCGTCGGGGAATTGTCAACAAACCACTGGTTAAAGAGATGCGTGGGCAGTCTAGGAAGTGATTGGGGTGTGAAGTGGGTCTCCTGGAGGAAAACCACCTGTGTCTTTAACCTTTTAAGTTCTCTCCATAATTTACTTCGTTTATGTGGAGAGCAAAGTCCCCTAACATTATAAGAGCTTACCTGTAGAGTAGCCATGAGATGAAACGAGGGGTAGTGCGGTGCTCAACTCGGCGATACGCCCAGCTTGGACAAGACAGCCTGTCGTTCCTACAGAGGGAGGGGAGGGGAGAGGGAAGGGAGATAGAAAAGGAGGACAAAAAAGAGAAACGTGAGACAAATATAGAACCAAAGCAGCCGAAGCCGCTTAAACATAGATAACATCTTTAAGCCATGTCCAGGACCCCGTCCCCCTGAGGGGAGGGGGGTACAGATCACTGCTCTATATCCCAAGAGGGATCAATTCCCTAGAATAATAAGGGTGGCCTACAGGGGTAAACGTGGACCAACAATGAACGAGGTCGAAGGGGCCTCCAACTCCTCTCACCGCATCTAACAGTGCATGGCTGATGGGGAAAGCAGGTATACTACCTGTTGTTGGGGAGAATTTTTGAGGAGTGGGGAATAGGGAGGACTATCGTGAGTAATTAGAGCGCAGGCGGTGCCTGCAGGGCATTGCACTATTCAGCTAAATGGGGTTTATTTGAAAAGCAAAGTTATCATAGTATGCTAGTATGCATAGTAGGCGAAAATAAACTCAGCTCGCCATCATCTATGAGAAAAAGTCTCGAATGTAGCCTTCCAAGGATGTTCTTCTTATCTCCGGAGATATCGCCACTAGTCCCTAGTGAAGTCATGTCCAGTTGAAGTATCAGACTGATGCCGTCTGCGATCCCGTCTGCGGCTCTTACGTCTGGCGGGTTGCCATGGCTGGAGTGTTGGTAGCTTGGCTGTGGGGAACTCTAGCAAGCTCCTCCAGTCTGGGAAATCCACTGGGTCTAGATCCAGAGAGGACAGAAAGTTCTGTAGGTCATCCTTGGTAGGGAGGGTCACGGTTATACCTTCTTTGGTGACTTGGAGAAAAAAGGGAAAGCCCCAGCGATATTTTAGTCCTGCGTCTTGAATAGCTAATAGAAGAGGGCGAAGAGATCTGCGTTGCAGCAAAGTGCACCTCGAGATGTCCTGATAGAAGGCCAGATGCGTGCCATCAAAGTCGAAGTAGGGCTTGCCTCTAATTTTCTGCATGATGCGGTCTTTGAGTGTATATCTGTGCAACTTACAGATAATGTCCCTCAGATTATTAACATCTTGGGAGGGGGGCTTCAGGGCTCTATGTGCACGATCAATTTCGATGGCAGCTGTGGCAGGCAGTTCCAAAATCTCTCTAAAGATCCCTTCTAGGGTGGGAATAATGTCTTTAACCCCAGTTGCTTCAGGTAGGCCTCTGGTTCTAATATTTGCTCTGCGACTGCGATTCTCCATGTCATCCAACTGACAGAGTAGGGCCTCAATCTGATGACTTTGTGTAGTACATTTATCCTGCAGCATGGTAATGAATGGGAGTGTTTCCTCAAATCTCTGCTCCAAGGATTCCACTCTGCCCCCTAAGTGAGTTGTGTCAGCTTTAATTTGTGCTATGTCTTCTTTAAGGGCCTTCTCTACCCTGTCAGCAAAGCGTTCCAGGTCTGCTTTAGTGGGTAAGGACCAAATATGGCGTCTGATGTCAGGCCCATCCAGGGGGTCAGGAGCTTCCAATTCGCCATCTGGTGAGGAGGGGTCTTCTGGGGAGGTCGGGGGGATCGATTCACTTACCGATCCAGGGGACGGTATAGGCGAACTTGCCGTCTGGTTCCCGCGTGGAGCGGCATTCTGAGAGGCTTTGGGAGTTTTTGAGGCCTTCGCTGCCGGTGCCATCTTTGGAGCCTCACGGCCTCTCCTGCTGGATCCGGAGAGAAAAGAATCAAGCTGTCCCTGTCATGTGCGGTCGTTCCGCAGTGGCTGTGAGGATGCCCGGTTCCTCTGCGACATCTATAGCGGCAGATGGGGTAAGATTGCTCTCCCGTAGCGATGAGAAGGTGCGGCAGTGAGACGGAGCGAGAGGAAGCACGTCTTCACCCTTCCATGGCCAAGACACGCCCCAGATGTGCCTGTTTTAATCATCAACCATGTGAGTGATTTGCTAAATGTTGTACCTTCATTAAATGTAACCAAATTACTACACTTAGAGGTGCCTCTTTCTCTTTTATACACTGTAGCTCCTGCTGGAGTTTGCTTCTAATCCCTTTGTGGATGGACATTTTATGGTTACACAACCTATCACATTGCTATCATCTTTTTATATGGACTTTAAACTGAAGGACTTATGAAAAAATGGCTGTGGAACGAACCATTTGTGTTTCCATTATTTCTTTTGGGGAAATTTACTTGGATATACAAGTGCTTTGGATTACAAGCATGTTTCTGGAACAAATTATGCTTATAATATAAATCCAAGGTTTTACTGTACATATAATCCTAAAGATTTAATAAAGATTTACAAGATTTACAAACCAAGAGGGAAATTATTTTTTTAAAACATCATGCTGAGCTGTTGTATTTACTAAAAACTGACTGGCTGAAAAAAATGTCACTAACCAATAAGCAATACATTTAGCTAAATGTACCACCTAGTGAAGAAGACAGGACAAATAATTAGGCTAAATTGCTTGCACTCCCATCAATGTCCATGATCTGCTAAGGCCCACTTAAAGTGACCCTGTCAGGAAAAAAAAGCCTGAAAAGGTCTATCTGCAAAAGAAGATAATAAATATTTACCTATCCCGCTGCTTACACTAACAAATAGCTTTTTGTTCAAGAGAAATATTCCTCTGAAGTCTCTCGAGAAACTGACATTTTTTGGAATTTTGATCTTCTTCGCCCCCTGGAGTGCTCATTGGTTCCTCCTGCCAACCTCAGCATCATTATTGTGTCCTAGAGTAGTGTGGAGGTTGGTTGGAGGAACCACTGAGCCCAGTAGGGGACAAAGGAGATCAACACTCTTGTAAGTGTCAGTTTCTCAGCAGACTTCAATCGAAAATTTATCTTGAATTGGGCTGGCAGTGGGAGAGGTAAATATTTCCTATCATCTTGTTCAGGGAGTCCTTTTTTGGGCAATGTATTTTCTGACAATGTTACTTTAATTTTGTATTATACATTTTATTTCATTATGGGTAAAACATCTTTATTTACAGATAAGCATGGATCACCCATGACACGGAATTCAAAGAGCACTATAAGCTTTCTACATAGAGCGCACAGCATAACTTCTAAACGTTGATACTCTCTCTTTCTGATTAGAAGGAGTATAAGTTACTCTTCTGATTTTTCCATTCCAATGTGTATATTTGAGTTTGAGCTATTAAGCTCTTTGAGCAACAAACATTTTCAACAGCGTAACCAAGAATACACTAGAAAACCTAAGAAATAAATTAGAAATATAGTAAATGTAAAAATGATGAATCAAATAAAATGTAAAAATGAAATATTGACATGTCTACTGACTGGAATGGTACCAGCTGATTGGAGAAAAGCCAATGTAGCGCCAAGTTACATCCCTGGGAATTACAGACCAGTTAGCCTAACATCAATTGTATGCAAGCTCTTGGAGAGGATGATAAGGGACTATATAAAAGATTTTAGTAATGACAACAGTATTATTAGCAGTAATCAGCATGGATTCGTGAAGAATCGTTCTTGCCAAATCAATCTATTAACCTTCTATGAGGAGGTGAGCTGCCATCTAGATAAAGGAAGGCTCGTAGACATGGTGTATCTGGATTTTACAAAAGCACTTGATACAGTTCCCCATAAACATTTACTGTACAAAGTAAGGTCCGTTGGCATGGACCATAGGGTAAGTAGATGGATTGAAAACTGGCTACAGGGGTGAGTTCAGAGGGTAGTGATAAATGGGGAGTACTCTGAATATTCCGGGGTGGAAAGTGGGGTCCCCCAGGGTTCTGTGCTGGGACCAATGCTATTTAGTTTATTCATAAACGACCTGGAGGGTGGGATAAACAGCTCAATCTCTGAATTTGTGGACGATTCTAAGCTAAGCAAGGCAATAACTTCTCTGCAGGGTGTGGAAACCTTGCAAGAAGATCTGAACAAATTAATGGGGGGGTAAATTACATGGCAAACTAGGTTTAATCTTTCCTCATAACTAAGGTCCTCCAGTCTCTTTATTCGTTTTGTTGCTCTTCACTGGACTCTCTCCAGTTCCAGCACATCCTTCCTGAGAATTGGAGCCCAGAACTGGATGGCATACTCCAGGTGCAGCTGGACCAGAGTCTTGTAGAGTGGGAGAATTATTGTTTTATCTCTGGAGTTAATCCCCTTTTTAATGCATGCCAATATTCTGCTTGCTTTGCTTGCAGCAGCTTGGCATTACATGCCATTGCTGAGCCTATTGGACTTTATGGACTTGTGTCTTTTTTCAACCTCGCCTTACTGTGTAACTGTGTGTATATTTTTCTGCCTAAAAAAGGAAAATTTGTGTAATTACTTTCTTTTATTCCTAAACATAATAAATACTGCAAATATATTCAACTTCTACACTATGGGGTAGATTTGAAAAGCAGTAGTATGGAGTACCCTGCCCATACCACTGCTTTATTAAATAAAAAAGCAAAACAAAAAAAGAGCTTTGCATATTTATAAAGCATAGCAATGTGCTTTACATATGTAAATTAAACTAATTCGAAGCAAACAGGGCACAATAAAAATTAAGAAAAGAGATGCTGGAGGAGACCTCTGTTTTATGACCCGTCAGTGTTACATGACCGGCTCTCCTCCAACTACAGAGTTCTCTCTACTGCATTATTTTTTAAATATTTGCTATCTTATAAGACACATCTAAATTGATATTGTGTCAAAGCAGTACCAGAAGAATCTACATTTTGGTTAAAATTTCTCCTGAAAAAAGGTAGTACTCTTCCTAACCAGTGAGCAAAATTTGATTTCCTGGACTTTCACTGAACATTAGGGATGAGCTTCGAGTTCGAGTCGAACTCACGTTCGACTCGAACATGGGCTGTTTGCAAGTTCGCCGAACAGCGAACAATTTGGGGTGCTCGCGGCACACCCTTTAAAAGTCTACGGGAGAAATCAAAAGTGCTAATTTTAAAGGCTTATTTGCATGGTATTGTCATAAAAAGTGCTTGGGGACCTGGGTCCTGCCCCAGGGGGCAAGGATCAATGCAAAAAAAGTTTTAAAAACGGACGTTTTTTCGGGTACAGTGATTTTAATAATGCTTAAAGTGAAACAATAAAAGTGTAATATTCCTTTAAATTTCGTACTTGGGGGGTGTCTATAGTATGCCTGCAAAGGGGCGCATGTTTCCCGTGTTTAGAACAGTCTGACAGCAAAATGCAGCATTTCAAAGGAAAAAGAGTCATTTAAAACTACTCGCGGCTATTAATGAATTGCCGGTCCGACAATACACATAAAAGTTCATTGATAAAAACGGCATGGGAATTCCCCATAGGGGAACCCCCGAACCAAAATTTTTTTAAAAAAATGACGTGGGGGTCCCCCTAAATTCCATACCAGGCCCTTCAGGTCTGGTATGGATATTAAGGGGAACCCCGGCCAAAAAAAAAAAAAAAGTGGCGTGGGGTCCCCCTCAAAATCTATACCAGACCCTTATCTGAGCATGCAACCTGGGAGGCCGCAGGAAAAGAGGGGGGACGAGAGAGCGCCCCCCCCTCCTGAACCGTACCAGGCCACATGCCCTCAACATTTGGAGGGTGCTTTGGGGTAGCCCCCCAAAACACCTTGTCCCCATGTTGATGGGGACAAGGGCCTCATCCCCACAACCCTTGCCTGGTGGTTGTGGGGGTCTGCGGGCAGGGGGCTTATCGGAATCTGGAAGCCCCCTTTAACAAGGGGACCCCCAGATCCCGGCCCTCCCCCCTGTGTGAAATGGTAAGGGGGTACTTACCCCTACCATTTCACAAAAAAACTGTCAAAAATGTTAAAAATGACAAGAGACAGTTTTTGATAATTCCTTTATTTAAAAGCTTCTTCTTTCTTCTATCTTCTTTCTTCTATCTTCTATCTTCCTTCGGCTTCTTCCTCCATCTTCTTCTTCTTCTGGTTCTTCTGGTTCTTCCTCCGGTGTTCTCGTCCGGGATCTTCCTCCGCGGCATCGGCGTCTTCTTCCCTTCTTCTCCGGGCTGCTCCACATCCATGATGGCATGGAGGGAGGCTCCCGCTGTGTGACGCTTCTCCTCTTCTGACGGTTCTTAAATACCGGGGGGTGGGGCCACCCGGTGACCCCGCCCCCCTCTGACGCACGGGGACTTGACAGGGACTTCCCTGTGGCATTCCCCGTGACATCAGAGGGTGGCGGGGTAACCCGTTACGTAACCCTGCCCCCTTCTGACGTCACGGGGAATGCCACAGGGAAGTCCCCATCAAGTCTCCGTGCGTCAGAGGGGGGCGGGGTCACTGGGTGGCTCCGCCCCCCGTTATTTAAGAACTGTCAGAAGAGGAGAAGCGTCACACACTGGGAGCCTCCCTTCATGCCATCATGGATGCGGAGTGGCCCGAGGAGAAGAAGATAAGAAGACGCCGCGGGGGAAGATGCCGGACGACAATACCGGAGGAAGAACCAGAAGAACCAGAAGAAGAAGATGGAGGAAGAAACCGAAGGAAGATAGAAGATAGAAGAAGCATTTACATAAAGGAATTGTCAAAAACTGTCTCTTGTCATTTTTAACATTTTTGGCACTTTTTTTGTGAAATGGTAGGTACCCCCTTACCATTTCACACAGGGAGGAGGGCCAGGATCTGGGGATCCCCTTGTTAAAGGCGGCTTCCAGATTCTGATAAGCCCCCCGCCCGCAGACCCCCACAACCACCGGGCAAGGGGGCTACCCCAAAGCACCCTCCCAATGTTGAGGGCATGTTGCCTGGTATGGTTCAGGAGGGGGGGCGCTCTCTCATCCCCCCCTCTTTTCCTGCGGCCTGCCAGGTTACCTGCTCAGATAAGGGACTGGTATGGATTTTTGGGGGGACCCCACACCTTTTTTTAAAATTTTTGCACGGGGTTCCCCTTAAAATCCATACCAGACCTGAAGGGTCTGGTATAGATTTTGAGGGGGACCCCACCCCATTTTTTAAAAAAATTTTGCCCGGGGTTCCCCTTAATATCCATACCAGACCTGAAGGGCCTGGTATGGAATTTAGGGGGACCCCCACGTCAATTTTTTTAAAATTTTGGTTCAGGGTTCCCCTGTGGGGAATTCCCATGCCGTTTTTATCAATGAACTTTTTTGGGTATTGTCGGACCGGCAATTCATTAATAGCCCGCGAGTAGTTTTAAATGACTTTTTTTCCTTTGAAATGTCATTTTGCTGTCAGACTGTTCTAAACACGGGAAACATGCGCCCCTTTACAGGCATACTATAGACACCCCCCAGGTACGAAATTTAAAGGGATATTATACTTTTATTGTTTCACTTTAAGCATTATTAAAATCACTGTTCCCGAAAAAACGTCAGTTTTTAAAACTTTTTTTGCATTGATCCGTGTCCCCTGGGGCAGGACCCGGGTCCCCAAACACTTTTTATGACAATAACTTGCATATAAGCCTTTAAAATTAGCACTTTTGATTATTCATGTTCGTGTCCCATAGACTTTAACGGTGTTCGCGTGTTCGAACAAATTTTTTGCTGTTCGCAAGTTCTGGTGCGAACCCAACAGGGGGGTGTTCGGCTCATCCCTACTGAACATTTGAAAACTCCAAACATAGTGGCAAACCCCATTGTAGTTTATATGGGTAGAATTTCATCATTTGTTCTGGCTTTTTTCAAGGTCAGTTTGCAAGCCGTTTGGAAAATGGGCATGGATAGCTTTGCATTGCAATTCAGCTATGTATTAAAGCGCTGCACAACCTGTTGGTGCTATATACAGTAAATCCTGTATAATAATAATAATAATTGCAAATAAAAACTTCAGCGGGGGCGCAGCTTTTTAAAAATGGATTAAATTGCTAAATTAAGAATATACAATTCCTTTAAAAACATTCTTGGGGATGCCTTAAAGCACACCTGTACAATTTACTATAGCAAGGGTGACAAATAAAAAAAAGGAAACATTTAAATTGCAGCTAAATTACATTTCCCGGTTGCTTTGTTCTGTTTATAAACAAAGTGACCAGGGATTTCCCTCAACATCTATACTGGATCTTCATCTTTGATCACGTAAAGACTGTCCACGAGTAAACAGTTACTGCTAGGCTGTCTTATTAGAAAGCCCAACTACAGTAGCTTTATGGAATGTTATGATGTTGATGCATCCTGTATACATTTTTTATTACTAAAATGAAAATGTACATGTTATAAAAAGTTAGGCCCCTTTCACACATGCCTTCAGTTTGTTTCATCAGTTCAGTCACGGTTTTTCAAAGAAGAAATAGATAACAGTTAACATCAGTTTTTCATCAGTTCTTTACATCCACTTAAGCACTTGAGTCAAATTTTTGGTTACATTAGAGCTGCACGATTCTGGATAAAAAGAGAATCACAATTTTTTTTGCTTAGAATAAAGATCATGATTCTCTCATGATTCTCGCAGTGTAACATCATCTTTGACATTATACAAAAAAATTGGGCTAATTTTACTGTTTTATTGTTTTTTTTATTCATATTTATTTATTCTGCTAAATATATATATATATATATATATATATATATATATATATATATATATATATATAATGTTTGGGGGGGCTCTAAGTAATTTTCTAGCAAAAAATACAGATTTTAACTTGTAACCAACAAGTGTCAGAAAAAAGGCTTAGTTTTTAAGTGGTTAAACTTTACAGACTGAAGTTCATTCCTTTGATCTAAGAACTGAGAGCTGCATTGGGGGTTATTTACGAAAGGCAAATCCATTTTGCAATGAAAGTGCACTTGGAAGTGCAGACGCTCTAAATCTAAGGGGTAGATCTGAAATGAGTGGAATCTCTGCTGATTTTATCATCCAATCAAGCTAAAATGCTGTTTTTTTATTTTCCTTGCATGTCCCCCTCAGATCTACAGTGACTGCACTTCCAAGCGCACTTTCAGTGCAAAGTGGATTTTTCTTTAGTAAATAACCCCCATTGCATCTCTTCATCAGTTCTTGCTCTGCACTGTTTATAGTATATGTAAAGCGCTGCGTAAATTGACGGCGCTATATAAGTAACTGAAATAAAAAAATAAATAAATAGAAAAAAAAAGCCGACAATTACATTTAAAAGCTGACAATGACAGTCAGCGTCGGCAAATAAGGGAGGCCGTCATATGATGGCCTCCCCTGTGCACGTGCCCTGCAGGGCACGCGCCGAGCGCGCTGTGATCACCGAGTCACTGAGACTCGGCTGATCACCGATCCGAGTAAGGGGCCGTTCCCGGCCCCTTACCATGTGATCAGCTGTCAGCCAATGACAGCTGATCACATGATGTATCATCGGTAATCGTTTTTTTTTTCTATTCACGCTGATATCGTGAGTAGAAAAAAAGCAGATCACCGGCTCAGATGAGAGGGACAAAGGTCCTGAAGTGGAAGAGGCCCATCTGCCTCATCTTTGCCAGCTAACAGTGCCACCTAACAGTGCCCACAGTGCCACCTAACAGTGCCCACAAGTGCCACCTATCAACGCCCACAAGTGCCACCTATCAATGCCCACAAGTGCCACCTATCAATGCCAACCAGTAGTGCCAATCAGTGCCACCTAGCAGTGCTGCCTATCAGTGTAACTGATCAGTGCCCATTATTGCCACCCATCAGTGCCTATCACTGCCACCCATCAGTGCCCATCACTGCCGCCTATCAGTGCCCATCAGTGCCGCCTCATCAGCATACACCAACGAAGGAGAAAAATTACCTGTTTTAATTTTTTTATAACAAAATATAATTTTTTTTTTTTTAATTCAGTCTTTTTACATTTTTTTAACAAAAAATAAAAACCGCAGAGGTGATCAAATACCATCTAAAGAAAGCTCTATTTGTGGGGAAAAAATGACAAAACCTTAATTTAGGTATAGTGTTGTATGACCGCGCAATTGCCATTCAAAGTGTGTCAGTGCTGAAAGCTGAAAATGAGTCTGGATAGGAGGGGGGTTTAAGTGCCCAGTAAGCAAGTGGTTAAAAAGGCATTTTTTTTTTTTTAAATAAGAATTACAGAGCCATATTTCAGAGACAATAGTCAGGAACACAATACAGTGGTTAAAGAATATGTAAAGCAGCTTGGCTGGGCAGCAAAATAAAATACAGAGAATTATGTCAGAAAAGTAAGGCTGATATATTATAGAGATCAGCCTTTTTAGAGGGCTGCATTTGAAGTGTGAGAGACAAAGCATTTTGAGCTAGAAATAAAAATTACAGAAACAAAAATTATAGTTTAAGTACAGTGTACTATATCAGAGACACAAAGCATAAATATCGCAGAAACACGCTGGATATCAACGCTTTTTAGTGGACTAGATTTGAAGAGGGAGAAATAAGGCATTTTTGATACAGAAATAAAATTGCTGAAATAAAATTATATAGGATAACCACAGAGTAGGGATGAGCTGAACACCCCCTGGTTTGGTTCGCAGCAGAACATGCGAACAGGCAAAAAATTTGTTCAGACACAGGAACACCCTTAAAGTCTATGGGACAAGAACGTGAAAAATCAAAAGTGCTCATTTTTAAAGGCTTATATAAAAATTTTTGCCATAAAAAGTGTTTGGGGACCCGGGTCCTGCCCGTGGCCACATGTATTAAGGCAAAAAAAAGTTTTAAAATGGCAGTTTTTTCGAGAGCAGTGATTTTAATAATGTTTAAAGTGAAACAATAAAAATGAAATATTCCTTTGAATATCGTGCCTGGGAGGAGTCCTTAATATGCCTGTAACGTAGCGCATCTTTCCCATGTTTATAACAGTGCCACAGCAAAATGACATTTCTAAAGAAAAAAATGTAATTTAAAACTGCTCGCGGCTGTAATGTATTGCCGGATCCCTGCAATATAGATACAAATGCCAAAAATAACAAAAACAAAATGGCATGGATCTCACCCCCAAAATACATACCAGGCCCTTCAGGTCTGGTATGGATATTAAGGGGAATCCCGCACCCCAATTTTTTTTTAAATGGCGTGGGGGTCCCCCAGGCTTCCAGGCACTATATACTCTGAACAGCAGTATATATACTATAAGGCCTGCCCTATATACTCTGCAGAAAATTTGGCCTTAGGTGTTGGTGGTACCAGAACACTGTAAGCCCTCACAGTTACTCTTGCTGGGTGCAGGAATGGGCCCTGCTGTGAAATATTATATCAAGAATTGTAATTACTTGCCCCTGTTAAACAGGGGCAGAAAAATTGGGCCTTGGGTGGTGATGGTGCCACAACACTGTAACCCCTCACAGATACTCTTGTTGGGCCAAGGAACGGGCCCTGCTGTGAAACATGACTGGCAGTTTCTTGTCCTTTTGTGGCACCCACTCTTGCTAGGCTCACATTACTCCATTCCTCATCCTGGGAACCAACATCGGAGCCCTCAAATCACTGCGCATTCTCCAACAGCATATAACCGACACTGTGGTCGAATAATTCTGGGGACTCCTCCGTGCATGATGCTGGGGCTGTGGAAGGAGTGACTGTGGACAAGGAGCTGGTGGAATAGGTTGCTTTGGTAGCTGTGTTGGAAGGCAAACTACTCTGAGCCTGGTTGACAGAGGATGAGAAAGATGAGGACGGCTTCGTTATCCACTCCACCAACTCTTCTGCATGTTGTTGCTCAATAACATGGCCAGCAGCAGCAACAAAGGACAAGCGTGCCCCACAGCCACCTGCAAAGGATACACGACCACCACTGTTGACTGTAGACACAGAGGCTGCTTGCCCTCTTTTAGTGGCCTGTGAGCATCTGCCTCGCCTTGGTGGCCTTCCAGGCATGAATTATTTTGCAACACCACACTAGACTGTATTAGATACTGTGTACACCGCCTGAAGTGTATTAGAAAGTGTACAACGGCTGCACTGTATTGTATACTGTGTACACCACCAGAAGTGTAGTAGAAACTGTACACACTGTATTAGATACTGTGTACACCGCCTACACTGTAATAGCAACTGTACACCATGGAATGAACTGTAGATATAGGGTACACTGAATGCAGAGTGTAATACTATATAATTAGTATTATTATTATACAGGATTTATATGGCGCCAACAGTTTTCGCAGCGCTTTACAATATAAAAGGGAGACAATACAGTTATAATACAATAAAATAAGAGGGCCCTGCTCAGAAGAGCTTACAATCTAATAGGGTGGGGCAGGTGGTACAAAAGGTTGTAACTGTGGGGAATGAGCTGATGGAAGTGGTAAAAGATCAGTTAAAGACGTGATAGGCTTTCCTGAAGAGAAGAGTTTTCAGGGATCGCCTGAAGGTAGCAAGAGTAGGGGATAGCCGGACAGGTGGAGGTAGCGAGTTCCAGAGGATGGGAGAGGCTCTGGAAAAATCCTGGAGACGAGCATGAGAGGAGGAGATGAGAGAGCTTGAGAGTAGGAGGTCTTGAGAAGAGCGGAGAGGACGATTTGGGTGATATTTGGAGACAGGATTGGTGATGTAGCTCAGGGCAGAGTTGTGAATGGCTTTGTATGTTGTGGTTAGTATTCTGAATTTAATTCGCTGGGTGATTGTGAGAGAGTGTAGGGATTGGAGGAGAGGGTTGGCAGACACTGAGCGGTTGGTAAGGTGTATAAGTCTAGCAGCAGCATTCATGATAGACTGAAGAGGACATAGCCTATGGAGAGGCAGGCCAATGAGAAGGGATAGTCAAGGCGAGAGATAACGAGGGAGTGAATGAGGAGCTTGGTAGTTTAATTTGTTAAAAAGGGGCGAATTTTAGAGATGTTACAATGGTGAATTCTACAAATTTTTGACAACGATTGGATGTGAGGCTGAAATGACAAGTCAGAGTCTAGGATTACACCTAGTACCCTGGCGTGAGGGGAGGGACTGATGGTTGCATTGTTGATTTTGATGGAAAAGTCATGGAGGGGGGAACGGGCGGGGGGGAATATTAATAGCTCAGTTTTAGAGAGATTTCATTTAAGGAAGTGGTGCAACATCCATGCTGATATGTCAGTTAGTAAGTTAGTAATGCGAGAGGAGACTGAAGGAGTGAGGTGAGGAGTAGACAGATAGATTTGGGTGTCAGCGTATAAATGGTATTAGAAGCAGTGGGCGGTTATCAAGTGACCAAGGGAGGATGTGTAGATAGAGAAGAGAGGGGGTCCAAGAACAGAGCCTTGGGGGACCCCCACAGAAAGAGGCAATGGAGAGGATGAGACAGAGTTGTAGGTGACACTGAAGGAGCGCTGTGATAAATAGGCAGAGAACCAGGATAGAGTAGAATCTCGGAGGCCAAGGGAATGTAGTTTATTGAGAAGGAGCGGGTGGTCAGCAGTATCAAAGGCCGCAGAGAGGTCAAGTAGTAGGAGTATAGAATACTGGCTGTTGGTTTTAGCAGTTAGTAAATTGTTAGTGAGTTTTAGTAAGGAAGTTTCCGTGGAGTGCTGCGAGCGAAAGCCAGACTTAAGGGGTCAAGAAGGTTATTTTCACTGAGGTAGGAGCTAAGACAGTTGTAGACTAAGCATTCTAGAAGTTTAGAGGTAAATGGGAGCAATGAGATGGGTCTTAAGTTGTTCATGTTGGTAGGGTCCACTAAGGGCTTTTTAAGTATGGGAGTGATCTGCGCATGTTTTAGAGGGGAGGGGTTAGGTGCCACTAGAGAGGGAGAGATTGAAGATGTGAGTGAGGGAGCATAGGATAGAAGAAGAGGGTGACCGTAGTATTTGTGAGGGAACAGGATCCAAGGGACAATTGGTTAGGTGGGCATCTGAGAAAAATTTTGTAACCTCTTCAGTAGTAGCCAATTCAAAAGAGGAGAGTGTTGAATGTGCTGTTAGGCAAGGTATGTTGGGTGGGGAAGATGTATACACAGTGGAGGTGTCCTAACGAATTGCATCAATCTTGTCTTTGAAGTGATTGGCAATCTCTTGGGCAGTGAGTGAGTTAGTGGGTAGAGGGGGTGGGGGACGAAGCAGAGAGTTAAAGGTTGAGAAGAGTCGATGGGGACCGGATGGCAAGGAATTAATAAGAGAGACAAAGTAGGCTTGTTTGGCAGCATGGAGGCAGGAATTGTATTTTAGAAGGGCAGATTTATAAAGGGTGAAGTCTTGCAGGCATTTGGTTTTACGCCACAGTCGTTCAAGAGCACAGCAATGTCTCTTGAGATCTCTAGCGTTGTCAGTTCGCCAGGGTTATAACGGTCGGGGCCTGATTCTGCATGTGGTTAGAGGAGCAAGTACATCTAGTGATGATGAGAGTGAACTGTTGTAGACAGAGGTGGCCAGGTCAGGACAGGACAGGGGAGAGATTATGTCATATAGGTGGTCAGTAGCAGAATAGAGAAGAGAAGGGTTTCTACAAGTAGTTGTTTGCTGCTTGGAGGGATGGGTGGTTGGAGGCAAGGATACAGTGAAAGTAATGAGGTTGTGATCAGAGAGAGGAAAGAGGGTGTTAGTGAGGTTGCCAGGGTTGCAGAGATGGGAGAATACAAGGTCCAGGGTATTACCATTGGAGTGAGTGGAAGTATGTGTCCATTGGGTTAGGTCAAAAGATGAGGTTAAGTCGAGAAGTTTAGCTGTAGTTGGGCTGTTAACATTGACAGGAATGTTGAAGTCACTAAGAATGATAGTGGGTATTTCAGAGGAGAAAAAGTAGGGTAGCCAGGTAGCAAAGTCATCCAGGAGGCCGATAAATTGCTGCAATCCTCAGGGAAATGGGAGAAAACAGATGAATACAGTGCATCTTGAAAGAAAAGAGGGATATAGAGGGAGGGACAGGAAGGACTTGGAAGGTGCTTTGTGGGGATAGAAGGAAGCCAACTCCACCTCCTTTCTGTCTGTTGGGTCTGGGGGAGTGAGTCCAATGGAGACCACAATGGGAGAGGGCAGCAGGAGAAGCTGAGTCAAAATTTTGAAGCCAGGTTTCTGTTAGGGCGAGTATGTTAAAGCCATGAGAGATGAAGAGGTCATGTACAGATGTTAGCTTGTTACAGATGGAGCGGGCGTTCCAAAGGGCACATGAAATTGGTGGGCTGCTTTGAGGAAGCAGGGGGATAGAAATTAAACTGAGTGGATTGCGGTGGTTGTCAAAGGGGGAGGGGTATTGGATATGTGGCTTGCAGTTGGAAAATGGCAGACCAGGATTAGGAGAAATGTCACCTGAGACTAGGAAAAGGAGGAGGGCGAGGAAAGCAAGATAGGAGTGGGATGTACATGAACGCACGTGTCTAGTGGCCCTGGTGTTTAAGTCAGCATGTGGGTGCAGCAAGTGCAGGAGATGATGGGTGCCATAGTAGGGAGAGGGTAGGAGTGAGGGTGATATGTGCATGCTGTAGGGAAGAGAGGAGGGATCTCACAGTGCATTATAGGCGTTCAGCGGCGCTCAACTTTTCTGCGAACGCCCCATATGTTTGGTTGGTTTTAGAACAAACTAACACCCGATGTTTGAGTCGAACTTACGTTCGACTCGAACCGTGGGCTCATCCCTACCACAGAGACATAAGGCACAAAAACAACAGGGACATGCTGCAAGCCTTTTTAGTGGGCCACATTTGAAGAAGAGTAGAGAAGGCATTTTTGATCAATAAGAATTATAGTTGATAAGGCATTGGGCAGAAAACTATTAAATAATAAAACCCCCATACGTAGTCTTTAAGCTATTTAGTTATTAAATAAGAAATTGCCCCATCGTGGACTTTATAGGCAGGTTTGGGGAGTGTGAAAAAGTAATACAAGGTATAAAATATAACAACGTTTATTCATCACATAATATAAAAGCATTTCCCAAGAGGGGACAATAAAATACATAAGAGCATAGCATGATGATAAAATAACAAAATAAGCACCCAATTCATAAAGTGGGCTGGGGCACCGAGCTGGCCAGGATGGAATAATGGCCCAACAGGCTTCAAGGTGTTCACAGCTAAACCCAAGGCATTTCGTAAAATGTGTTGTATATTTCTTCTTCAGGGAAGAAGAAAAGGGTGCACAAAATCTATAGATACAATAAAAAACAGTCAATACAATATTCAATAAGTAAGGTTAACATATGGACCATAATATGGCAGGATCAAAATGTACACTTATGCCCCGTACACACGGTCGGACATTGATCGGACATTCCGACAACAAAATCCTAGGATTTTTTCCGACGGATGTTGGCTCAAACTTGTTTTGCCTACACACGGTCGCACAAAGTTGTCGGAATTTCCGATCACGCGGTCACGTACACCACGTACGACGAGACTAGAAAAGGCTGGTTCAGAACCAAGCGCGGCACCCTTTGGGCTCCTTTTGCTAATCTCGTGTTAGTAAAAGTTTGGTGAGAGACGATTTGCGCTTTTTCAGACTCGTGGCTTTCAGATCGTTTTCTGCCGTTCAGTTTGTGCTTGTGGGTTTGTATCTTCTCTTCAGTGCGTGCAAGCAAGTTCCGCGTGACTTTAAGGAGTCATTGTATTCTTGTTCGTTCATTACTGGTTTTCAGGTCGCTCTTCACAGGCCTTGCTGTTCTTCAGTGCGTTCTGTTACTTCGTTCTGAGCAGACGTCCGTTTTCTAGCCATGTTTCGTATGCGTACTCCTCGTAGAGTTCGTGCTGTGTGGGGGCTTGGTGTTGGGGTCCTGACCTTGACACAAGTCCAGTCCATGAACAGGGTGGGGAGGAGTTCATGGACCAAGAATTGGTTGCTTCAGCGTGACCAGTTCTGTCATATGCCTTTGCTCCGTGAGATCCGTGAGAATAATCCTGATGATTTCAGGAACTTTCTCAGGATGACGGACCCCGTGTTTCACCGTTTGTTGGCTTCGCTGACCCCCTAGATCAGCAGGCAGGATACCTGCATGAGGCAAGCCATCACTCCGGAGCAGAGGTTGGTCGCTACCTTGCGGTATTTGGCCACAGGGAGAAGCCTGCAGGACCTCAAGTTCTCGACAGGCATCTCCCCCCAGGCTCTATGGATCATTATCCCAGAGACCTGTTCTGCCATCATCCAGGTCCTGCAGAAGGAGTATATGAAGGTAAGATTTTTATCCATTTATATCACATTTTATTGTATTGAATGTTTGCTAATATATTGTATTTCTTTCCTCATTCCCTAATTACCATGATTGTAATATGCTGTGAATGTCCCCTTTGCCTCATGCATGCTGGATTTTTATGTAATTATTATTTTAGGTCCTTCATACATATTTGCCCTTCACTAACCTACCCAGCATGGTGTCTCCTGCCCTATATTCACCTCATGTAGTCACTTAACAATGTATTTTATCAACTCCATAGTAGTGCTTTACCCCAAACACCCCCTAAAATGTTTGGAAATGTTATTTTTGATTTTAATTCAGGCAGAGTGCCAGAGGCTTTTTTTGTGGTGTCCCCAAATTTTTGGTAACCCTCCCTCCCCCCAACTGCTAAGTCAGCTGATCCCAATTCTCTATCCTCAATCATCTATCTGCTGACTTTGCCAAACCCATACACACTATACCCACCTCTTTACTGGTCAGATTTATGGATGAATTCCCCAAAGCATGTAGTGCAAGGGCCTGCCTGTATACTTTCCAATGGTACTGTTTAAAGTTTTTGTATCCTATTATTATCTTGATAGGTAATAGCAGAATGTTCAAATGTGCTCAAATGTGTACAATGTGTATTTATATCTTTGTATTCAGACACTTCTTACCTGTCCAGTGGTCTGCCAATAGTGTAACTAAGGAGGGGCTGTTCCAAGTAATACCCTGTATTTAAGCATTCATCTCTCAATGAAGTGAAGAGGGTTACCTGTCCAAGAGTTCCCCCCCCCCTATAATGTTAGAAATGGCCCATGAGGGGGGGGAGGGGGAATATGATAGGTGTACCTTATACTTTGTTGTTGTTAAATTCCCCTTAATAAATGCTATCTGGAGGTTGCCCCAGAATGTTTGTGTCTAATCTGCTTGCCAGGTTTCTGTGAAAAAATAGTAATGTTTATTTTTTTTTCCTCAACAGTTTTCTTCAACGCCACAGGAATGGCAGACTGTGGCCTCCCACTTTGCCCAGCGGTGGGACTTTCCTAACTGCGGCGGGGCAATTGATGGGAAACACGTCCACATCGTCCCACCACCCAACTCGGGGTCGTACTATTATAATTACAAGGGGTTTAATAGTATAGTGATGTTGGCGGTGGTGTCGGCTAATTACGAGTTCTTGTATGTGGACGTGGGGAAGAATGGCCGGATGTCCGATGGTGGAGTGATCGCCCAGACGGAGTTCTACAGGCGTCTCCAGAATGGCAGTTTGGACTTGCCACCTCCAGAGGACAATGTTGAAGGTCTCCCATTTGTGTTCGTTGCTGATGAAGCATTTGCGCTGGGGGACCACCTGATGCGGCCATTCCCGATGAGGACCCTCACCCCGGAAAAGAGGGTTTTTAATTACCGGCTGGCCAGAGCCCGAAGAGTGGTGGAGAACACATTTGGAATCCTGGCCAGCCGGTTCCGATTATTTCTGACACCCATCCATATGGCGGAGTATAAACTGAACCATATAATACTGGCGTGCTGTGTTCTCCATAATTTTTTAAGAAAACATTCAGCCAACTATGCTGGCTCAGTTGGGCCTGAGGCCGGAATCCCAAATCCATCAACAATGACGGCGCTTGAAAGTGGCCGTCCTGGCTTGCCCTCCCTGAATGCCCGTGATGTCCGGTTACGCTACCTGGAGTTCTTTGCGGGTAGGGGGGCTATCAATATGCCAGACAATCTGTGACACCTTTTTCAAATAAAAAACAACCAAAAGAAATTCTTGGTGGACATTTACTGCTTGTGTTTGTTTTAGCTGACCCTGACAGAAATGTGTTGAGTGCAGAAAATGTCGTGATTGGGTAACCTTATAAAAAACAGTGTTGGCTGGTACTTCCTAAATGCCAAAACACATTTCACTACAAGTGCACTTGCAACTGCACTGAACCTGCACTTGTAGTGCAAAGTGTATTTGCCCTTAGGAAATAACCCCCATTTTTGCATTAAACAGCAATTACATCACCCCAAAAGTGTTGTAGTGTTGAGACAATAATCCACACATTCTTGAGTAAGGCACTTTTTTATACCTGCACAATCACATGAGCATTTACCAAAGGTTTTTAAAACAAACCAACATGTTTGTTGTATAACAATTTTTGGGGGGCATTATCAAAAATCGAAATGTCCATTTCAGATAAAACAGGCCTGTGGAAAACCAACAAGAAAGCCAAAAAACTTGAACTTACAAAGTTCACATTAGGTAAAACCTGAAGGCTATATCAGACACCAGTATTTAGGAACTGGGTTTGATATAGCGTTCAGATGGGGGGAAATCACCCCTGGAAAAGCCAAACTTGGAAGATGCACACCAATTTACAAATGTCAACATGTGCTATCTGCCATCAGGGGGGATCAAGGGACGTGTTTTGGGGGAGCAAGCCCTTCCTCAACGCTACTTTATAATTGAGGAAGGGGTTGCACCCCCAAAACGCGTCCATTGATCTCCCGTGATGGCAGATAGCACATGTTGGCACACTGTGTGCATCCTCCAAATTTGGCTTTTCTAAACATTGTAAAAATTTTAGTAAGATAAAACAGGTGATTTTGTGGGGTTTAAATTCGCCCCAAAACATCAATGATGTTATTATTTTTTTTAATAACATCACTGATTTGTTGCTGGATGTTTTGCAATTGGAGATTACACCCCATGATCTCCCCGATCACTATCTGGGCACTTTCAGATGTAAAGCGTTCTGGATCACGATCACCTAAAAAGAGATAAAGAACAAAAAAAAAGGTCTCAAAAATCTGCCACCATCCATGTCTTTTACCTGAGCCTGTGGTCGCAGACACTCACCTGTTGTGGTGCCAATCTCCACCACATCTTCTTCTTCCTCCTGCTCAGCTTCTTGTGTTGGTATTTCCCCTTCTTCCAGAGGTGGGGGGTCTCTGGTCTCCTCGGATGAGGGGTGTCCTCCGAGTCTTTTCTCCCCTATGTAAAACAAAAATGGTATAATTAGCACACAGATATTTGATGGCAGAACTAGAAATAGGAAACATTGCTTGGAAGTGGCGTACAATTGTCTATTTTAGCCGAGTTCCAAGATGTATATTTTTTATTGGCCTTTGTCAAGCTGCAATACTTTACCTGTTTAGTACAAGCTTCACAGATGTAGCCCCCCTATAGTATACACTGGAGCACCTGTGTGCCCCCCCTAATAAAAATGGTGTTCTGGGGTCCCACACTAGTGCTCCAGTGTCCAGATGTGAAAACAGCTGCTCAGTGTCCTCTCCTTACACACAATCTAGTTGGCATTTCATTCTAGTAACAAACCCATCTACACAAACAAATATTTGGCATCCAAGTAGGCCCCCAAAAATGTGTGAAAATGCAATGGTGTTCTAGAGGCCGAAAGAAAAATGTTTGATACGAATGAATAATGGGCCCATGAACATTAAAGTTGACCTTTTTAAACGTTACAATTACTAAAAGCATATGGAGCAGAACGAACGGAATAAAGACAGAAAGAATAGGAACACAGCACAACTACTTACTTTTTTGCAGCATTCTCCGGATCTTTCGGTACTGCTCTGGCTCTCTCAACTTCAGGTCCGACCACCGCTTCCTGAGCTGATCTTTTGATCTTCATACCCCGAAATTCCTCTCAAGACTCCTGACCACTTTCGCCATGATCTTGGCCTTTCTGATGTTGGGGTGGGGGTAAGGCCCATATTTTCCGTCATAGTCAGACTTCTTCATGATGTCGACCATCTCCAACATCTCCCCAAAAAACATATTTGTGGCCTTAAAACGTCTCCTTCTGGATCGGGACGTGCCTGGATCCGGGCTTTCCTCCTCCTCCTCCTCGTTGATATAATTATCACGCACCTGCTCTGACTCCGCCATGTGCTCTTCCCCCACTACGCCGAATGAAAAGGGGCGGGGAATAGACTAGAAAGAACGTCAGGGGCGGGCGGAGTTACACGCATGCGCAGTGTGTATAAAGCGTAACACGCGTGCGTATTACGTACGATCTGTGAGCGGAGGAAGGAGCATTGGACGCGCCGATCGTAAGAACGAAGGTAAGAGACAAACTTGGGCCTATACTGCTTCTAGATTGAGGACTATATTGTAACAAGATTAGGAGAGTTTTTTCTGACATTAGGCTTTGTCTTGTGTTGTGTCTTGCAGTGAACATGGATATCTTAATGAGAGATACTGACTTCATGTCACTATTCATTGATATGCTAAGTGAGCTGCCCTGTCTGTGGGAGATTACCCACCCCCATTTCAAGAACCAAGCAAAGAGGAAGGCAGCACTGGAGCAATTGTGTGAAATTGTGAAGCAGGTGATCCCCACGGCAGACATCACTTATGTAAAGATATTAATTGGTTGCCTGAGGAGCACATATCTGAGGGAGCGCAAGAAAGTCCTGGATTCACAGAGATCCGGAGCAGCAGATGACATCTATGTCCCCAGGATGTTGTACTACGACAGGCTGCACTTTCTGGCAGGCCAGGCTGAACCCAGGCCATCCCTCTCCAGTCTTCCTTCCACGCTTCCTTCCCCCCTGGCTGAGGCTTCTGACGCCCAACCTGGGCCTTCCAGGCCATATGTGGAGGAGCCCAGATTGAGCCAGGTATAGCATTCCTCTAAATATTTCTGCTTGTCCAATCAATGATGTTAACTAGATGTTAGTTGGGAGTACTAATTTAGGATTGTGATTGATGATGCAAAACATTACAACTATGTCCCTTTTTCATACACAGGGAAGTCTCAGCCAGGAGGTGGCCGGGCCAAGCCGGCTGGCTGATATCAAGGTCCCTCCACCACACCTGAAAACAGAAAGTGGCAGTAGGACGAGTGCCCTAGAGGAGGCGGCTATCAGATTCTTTTGGAGGGCTACAGAGGTCATGGGAGCACCCCACACCATGCAGGAGAACATTGCTGCATTCATAGCATATAAAATGCAGAGGATGGAGGAGGGCCAAAAAGCCATGTGTCAGGCCCTCATATCAGAGGCTCTGGAGAAAGGTATGAGGGGCCAAATTACACCTCACACACAGCTTTGGGATGGTCCTCCTCCTCCTCCTGCAGGTCCTTCTCCTCCTCCCTCTCCTCCAGGTCCTCCCAGTCCTCCTCCAGGTCCTCCCAGTCCTCCTCCTCCTCCTCCTCCAGGTCCTACTCCTCCTCCTGCCACATCTCCAACTGCACAGCCACAGCCCGGAAGGAAGCGTGGAAGGAAGACTAGACAGTGATTGCCCTGGGTCCAGTCTGGTAGGCCAAAAAATGCAGCCTCTTGTGGTACCACAGCCTCGGGACACAGATGTCATCTGCTGCTATCTGAGTCTCTGTGAATCCCGGACCAGACTGCCCTCCCTCACATATGGACTCCTCAGGCCACCAATTTGGATGTTGAAGAATTGATGTCTGCCGTGGTGGTCCCAGGCTTCGCTAATTTCTCATGTTGATCCAGTGTTGCCTTCCTCTTTGTTTGGTTCTGATCCCTTAATAAAGGATTTTTGTTTTGAATTATACTCTCCTATGTGTTTTACTTCAAAAATGACAGTTGGTTTGTGAGGATTCTGGTACATTTCAAATATACAATGTGAAATGAACAAGGGACACCAACAACAAACAATCTCCTTGAGATTAAATAATAAAAGATATCAATGGTGTTGGGGTAACTTGACACACAAAACACAACCAAAAATATTCTGGAGTAAAAATAAAAATAACATTGAACAAAGATCAGCCTTGGAAAAAAAACAAACATTAAAGAAAAAAAAAGGCTGAAAATCCCAAAAAAATAAATAAAAAAAATATAAAACTGTCAGATGTGACAACTAATAACAATATATAGAGGGAATCCCACTAAAAAAACACAAATAAAACTTTGTGAGAAGTGTGTGTGAATATGAGCAGCAAATCTACTTAATTCTTGTCACATTATAAAGAAGAAGAGAGTGCGCTGTATTAAACCATTTTGAACATTGCAGCGTGACGAAAGTGCTGTATCCATTGCAAACGCTAAGTTTACCAGAACGAGCTGTCCCGTGTCGGAATTTCTTCTGAGCATGCGTGGCACTTTGTGCGTCGGAACAGGCCACACACGGTCGGAATTGACGCGATCGGATTTTGTTGTCGGAAAATTTTATCTCCTGCTGTCCAACTTTGTGTGTCGGAAAATCCGATGGAAAATGTCCGATGGCGCCCACACACGGTCGGAATTTCCGACAACACGCTCCGATCGGACATTGTCCATCGGAAAATCCAACCGTGTGTACGGGGCATTACAAGTAATCATCATGTACAAGACATCAGGTGCATATTAATGGTATCTTCCAGCGGGACATCAGACTCAACTCAGCAGGGCACATACAGGCATAGCCGGACACAAAACCCAACTCCATGCAACATACGGGGACCGTAAGCAGTCAGACACTATAAATTACCCCCACTGAAAGGAGCAAAGGGGGTCTGTAAATACAATATAATGTAGTAAGATAAATGCAGAAAAAAAAGGGGGGGTGCAGAAAAAGAAAGATGCAGAAAAAAAAAGCAGAAAAAGGTGCAGAAAAAGAAGTAAAAAAATATTTCAGTACACAAGAAGTATGTTAGCACAAACTGTATGGCTGAAATCGCAACGCATTCACACCAAAATGGTGCTGGACCCTTTTTTTGGTCCGCACTGGAATCGGATCGCATAGGTGTTCACACCTATGTGATCCAATTTCTGCAGGATTTCACAGTTCGCACTGCAATCTGCGAACCGATCTGGGGGTGTTGTTAACTTTACATTGACACCCGCAGTGGTTCGCAGATCTCAGTGTGAACCACTGTGCGATTCAGGTGCAATTCGGGAACCCACACTGGATTTGCAGGGTTCTCAAATCGCACTAGTGTGAACCGGGCCTTATGCCGCGTACACACGGTCGGACTTTTCAGCTACAAAAGTCCAACGGACGCTGACGGACTAAAGCTGGCTGGTAATCCGATCGTGTGTGGGCTTCTCCGGACTTTCAACGTACTTTTTTAGCCTCAAATCCGACGTACTTTAGATTTGAAACATGCTTCAAATCTTTACGTCGTAACTACGACGGACCCCGAAGTCCGCTTGTCTGTATGCTAGTCCTACGGACAAAAAAACGACGCATGCTCATAAGCAAAAACTAAACGGAAGCACTCGGTCTAGTAAAACTAGTGTTCATATTGTAGGTAGCACATTCATCACGCTGCAAAATCTGTGATCGTTGAATGCAGCGCATTTTATTTCTTCTTTACGAATGCTCTAAAGAACGAAGGTGTTTTGCTGTTCATAATCAGAGTTCTCCCAAACTGATTTCTGAATTCTTTTTCTCTTTGATCTCATGAATGATATAGTATGCTTTTTATAAACAATGTTTCCATACTAATAATACTTTTTCCCTTATTTTATTTTTTTTTTAGGTTTGTAAAGTTACCACAAAGAACCCATTATTCTTTTTTTTTTTTTCTAGTGATTATTTTTTAGTTTTTAGATAAAGTTAACCCAAAGCACCGTTTTTGTTTATGTAGATTTTTTTATTTTCAAGACTTACCACTTGAACATTATTAACATTAGTAATGTATTTTTGGTGTGTTTTTTTAAAACTCAATGAGATTGTTGTCCCTTGTTAATTTAACATTGTGTGTAAAATCAATGATTTAAAAGAAAACACATAAAGTCTTTTGCTAAACTCAAAAAAGATCCATTTATTCATGGTCAAAATAAAATAAAGAGGAAGTCAACGCTGGAAAAAGTCGGTGTACAAGA